>JAANDH010000062.1:0-110104 GCA_011799765.1 Nymphaea thermarum
GAGAGAGGCAGCCGTGCGATAGGAGAACAAAAGAACTTAACATTACGATGGCCCTAATCTTTCTTATAAGAGAGATTAGGGTAAAACAAGAGATTTACAAAGTAACATAAGCAAAAACATAAAAATATTAAAGAGAGCTATAACTCTTTAATATTACACCGAACCCCCTAAAACATAAACTTTTCTTTATTTCAACAAGTGCAACGCCGAGCAGGACGCTGCCCTGTACCTGAGGCACGACTGACAAAAGCAGAGGGAACCACATTCTCAGCCTTGGAGGTGCTGCCCGCATCGAGACCGGCATTCTTGGGAGAACCCAACAACTCAGCCATCACAACAACCACAAAGATCGACGGCGGAAGCGGCTACGGCGCAAGGAACAAAAGTGACGGTGCAACAGGCGCAAACGGCGGCAGGAGACAGAAACCTAGGCGACGGCGCGGATCCCGAGGCAGCGGCACGGATCCCGAAGTGGCACGAATCCCGAGGTGACTGCACGAATCCCGAGGTGGCATGGATTCCGATGCAATGGCACGGATCCTGAGGCAGCACAGATCCCAAGGCGGCACGGATCCCGAGGTGGTGGATGGGCTGCAAACGAAAGACGGACGCCGGAACTTCAACGGCGTTGAGCGACGACAACTTCCACGACGAACGATCCACGAAAAACACTCTTCTCCAACTTCGGTGGCTCTGATACCATGTAGAAACTCAAACCACGAAGAGGGAGAAGAGAAGAAAAACACACGATGTACGTGGAAAAACCTCAACGAGGAAAAAACCACGGGAAGCTCTACCTAGGTGCACAACCGCAACCCTAGGAGAGAGAAAATATATTTCACTTAAACACCAATTACAACATAAGTGAGATTATAAGGAGGGAGAGGAGAGCAGCCGCCTAGGGTACCCAGCCCTGCCTCGATACCCGCGCCCCAAGAGCCGGGTCCAGAACTGGACCCGGTTCCCTATAACATAACGTATTCTAACAGTGGAAAGAGTCTAGAAACTAGAATTTGTGAAACAAGGTAACTAAGTATATTTTTAAGAAAAAAAGGACCTGTCTTTCCATATGATTTTATTAAACAAATCAAACCTTGATGTGCCTTCTGACATTTATCCTCCAGAACAAGTTGCCCATCAGGTCCATCATTAAGATTTCTTATAATTCCTATAAATCTAGAAGCAGTTTACTATCCACAGCAACATGCCAGATCATCAAAATTTACAAGCTTTGTTTGACAACATGATCATGACATAATTTCCAACCCTTAAAAAATGAGCCACATACTTCCTTCTTTTATAGCCTGCAACAGTTTTGCCAACTTTGATGTATGCCAATTAGATTGCACTCACTAGGTGCAGGTAATGCCACCATCTGAAGGAAGAAAGTAACCCATGAAGCCAAGCCAACAATGGTATGATAGCTGTGCTCCCTCTCCAGTTAGCAGTCTTTGCCCTCTAGCCATTTCTATGAAGGAACCCCATTGGGAAACCATTGGCAAGAAAGGAGAGAAGAACCCAGTACCTGCCTGCCTGTACCATTAGTGGCACCACAAATCATTACTGGTCCCCCAGAACAACATAGATTAATCACTTTAAAACTGGGAGGTGTGCCCATAATCTTGTTTTAAATTTGTTTCTTGTATGTCTCCAGTTATACACTGTGTTAATGATAAATGGAAGAGATGACTTAGTGACTTGTGTCCGGCTTCTATATACCCAATAAAGAGGGGCACAGTCTTGAAAATCAGCTTTTGGTGAAAACCCAGTTAAAACTGTAAAATGATGATAAAGAATAAAATGATGTATACAGGTCACTATCACAACGTTTCCAAGCATGTCCACTGGTATCACTACATTTGTGTCATCACCTACATGTGAACACAATCATTCAAATGAATCATCATACATGTGGCCCTGTGGGTGCCAAATGCCTAACTCGGAATGCAATGGGGTGTCCTAGGGGTGACCTTGGGTCAAGATGCAGAGTCAGCTTAATGCACCTGTGACAAATGAGCTAGTTATTTGTTAAGTTTCAACAAAAACTTGAATTTTTCATAACATTTTTTGCCCACCATTTTCATTTTTAGTATGTGAGCAAAAATACTCGTCCTTAGAGGTAAAGGAAACAAGGAGCTATATGTTGATAAGCCCCAGTTCACTGTCACAAAAGTTGTCCAGCTGTGATACCTTTATCTACGATGCAGCAAAACCTTCTTAATATAGCGATCACAGGATTTACTTCACTTCCCAAGTAAAATATCCATCATCAAGAAGAATTTCCAGCATGACTTTGAAAGTTAACATAAAAACTAAACGTATCGATGATGAATTTTCTGGTTATTTTACAAAATAGCCAGACTATCAATAATTCTTATGATCAGTATCACTCGTCGAAAGCAAGACCTGCTGAAGAACACGTGGCTCTTCCAGCTAATTGCTTGTGCAAGACACTGAATTGCAAAGGAAAGGTCCAATAATCTTTTGGCAAGGTCCAGTAGTTCATAGGTTATAGAAGATCTAAAGTTTGCATCTATTTCCACCCAAGATCCCTCTGGAAAAAAAACTTGCTGGCAGACAGGATGCTTCATTTTGCAACATAGGAAAGCAATCAGCAAAGACAATCAGTAGTTGTAGCCTTGTAGGCACAATCCATAACAGATTATTCCATTTATCCACCTCATGTCATGACAGTTTAGACCTTAAGCACCAATATCATGCTTGGCAATTTGTTGGCCAGGTTTTATTTGGAAGCTTCTTTAGAGATGCAGTTTTTCTGAGAAAAAAATTTACAATTTGAGTATAAAAGTAGTACAAAAAAAAACATTAAAAAACTATTTTGAAACATGAAAGAACAAAGGGAATCACATGCTTAAAAATAATCAACCGAAGGCTTTTTCTGAAATATCGAGAAGATATCAGGAGTCTCAGAATGCACATCTATTGTTCTGTCCTGCAGAGAGAAACATCGTCTCCACATCATTGTAATCTAAAATAAAATGTCTGGAAGAAAGATTTCTAAGTACTGCTAGAAATGGAAGCAGTGAAGACAATATAGAGGTTGCAGCTCAGAGGATTAGAATTTAACAGAAGGACTGATTTGAACATTCATATATGGGAATGACTGTTTACCTCATTAGACTGCACTTTCAGGCATCTACGTAGAGCAGGATTCTCCAACTTCTGTAGTAACACTCCAAGAGAAGGAAAGCCTGTAGATTGAAAGCAGTTCAACAAACACATGGAAAGAGACAAAGAGAAAAGGATAATATCATTGATATGAAAGCATGTAAATATCTTTTTATCTAACAATCTCAAGGTACATATTCCTGGACTGGGAGCAGAAGGTATTTTGAACTAGGTACTACTACTACTACTACTATCTCATCACATCATCATTTTGACAAGCTAGCAGATACAGCCTGTGAGCAGCAACAGCTCCATAACATTTTCATGCCACAACTTCTATTGATTTGTAATGTGTGCTTGGTTTTACTTGTCCCACATGAACCTGGTTTTAGTTCTTTGATAGCTCTGGATCCTTCATCGACTATTAGTTTGTTGGAAGTACATGAATGTTGAGACCCTGTCTTTAAGCATGTAACTATGCAGGAGATGTGGTAGATTTTCCATTTACCAAGGAAAAGAATCATTTAATTGTAAACCTTGAAAACATGTATTAGTGAGATTAAAAAAACAATTTCAAGTCTCCAAACAATAACAGCAGCAAAGGAACCAAGAATTCTCATAATCAATATCTTACCAGTATATTTTCCATTTTTCTCATAGTCATTCAGAAAATGAGATACAACAGTCGTGGGAATCACATATCCAATATTTTCAGCATCATCTGACCTGAAAACCTAAAAGAAAGTGTGCAAATAAGAACAGGAAAATTATGCAGCTTCTTCAGTCATATTGATGCTTAGAACTTATATGTTTACTAATCTTCTGGAAGTAAATATAATCTATCACATAAAAGCACAGTGAGGCATGCCTATGGAGATGGTGTACTTCATAACAAACACAAGCAGAACAATGTAAGTGGCACAAGACAAAATTCTGCTCAGTTTCTCCGTTAAATGTAGTGACATCTTATTTCATTGCGCTATTGATGCTCATCAACATTGTGCTGCAAGGGTTTAAGTTTTCACAGTCCGAGTCCATAAATACTTGTGGCTTTCAAGCTCATATATTTATGTCAAAATGCACACATGCTCAAGTGTTCGAGCCTGTTACATAGATCTTACCTGGAAAGCAATCCCAATGCATTCTCCCTGGTCATTGAATGCAGGACCACCACTATTTCCTATGAGAATGCCAGGAAAGAGGTGTTAGGACAAGGAAGAAAACATAAACATGAAAATTTTCAACTATTAGGCTGCTGCATTCTAGAATTTCATCATATTATAATCCTACCAATTGTTTAATCCAAGCATTCCAAAACACAGGCACATTTATTAAAAAAAACAACAAAAACAACAACTAACCAGGATTTATTGCAGCATCAATTTGGATACCAAGCAAATCAGTTGCACCATGAGCATAAGATGTAACCTTAGAGGTACAAAAACTGCTGTTAGTATCTGAAACTTTCAAAAATATAAATTACCGAGTGATGTTCAATGCAGTTTAGTCAGATACTCCAGATTATAAATAACACACAACATTACGCTTCAAAGTGCAAAGTCCAGTTTTCTATGCATCCAAGGTATTGAAAACCATGCAATCATGCAAACACTCAGTTCTGGTCAATCTTATGATGTTTAACTAAGATTTGAACAACTACTCAGCTTATAGTTGACTTGATTTTCAAGGAGGAAAGGAAATAAGTTGTAACAAGAAAGCTTTCAGTTGACTTGACTCAATCGATCAACAAATAATAAGCTAAAACCTCTGATGACAAAGAAATTACTTTTGAAACATAAAATGTGCATGGCAAACCTCAATGCGTGAGACCACACCCTTTGACACTGATATTGTATCTCCTCCAAGGGGATAACCTACGACAGTTACTGAATCCTGTAGAATAGGATGTTTAAGGATTCAAATGAGCATAAGATCTTAAAATAGAAGTCAGGAAAATAATTATTATGTCAAATAAATCTCTATAAGAAATAAAAAAAAGAAGAAAAGGGCCACAGCATCGATCCACTCAGGCATGCATGGTGAAATCATAAAGAAAGGCCCAGCTACTGAGAGTAAAAGCCTTTCACATCAGCAGCACCATCTTGCCACTTAAAGACAAGATATCTGAATCTTATTTTTCTTAAAGTATCAGATGAGCAGGAAATGATAAGCTCTATTTCATGCTAACAACGCAATTACTTAAGTCTTTGATATAGCACCTTTTATTTTCTAACAAAGTAAATGACAACATTCCAAAATTATCTGCAATTTTCTCAGCCAAATTTCAACAAAAAATTAAGTCATCGCTAATATCAATCAACCAGCTGAGCATATGAAAACAGTGGTGGCAAGCAAACAGTAGAAATGTCAAAAAGGTACAATCACAACATTTAAAAGACAAAAAAAGCAATATACATCTGGTTGTAAAATTCAGTATTGCTCCCTATTTGCCTTTTTCATACTTCATCATAACACATATGCTGTATTCCATGGGTGTTCCTCAACAGTAGACAGGAATCCAGATTTTAAATGCAAAATGTGTTTACTGATCAGTTAGGTCTGCACAAATTGGAGAATTAAAAAAAAAAGGTATTTCACCTGAAGACATGGTAAACGACCAAGAGAAAGTGGTTCAGCTCCTTTCCAGAATTCTTCACTCTCTACTGATAACAAAGCAATGTCACACTCGATCCCTCGAGCAAGAACCTGCACATTGCAGAGACAGTTTTTAAAACATGATAGAAGATTTTTGGTCTGACATCTACATGCAAAGGCAAGCTTAGCAGCTTGCCCATATCCAAGACAGTTGCATGGCAGTTAAGTGTTTGGCAGCTAATATTCTGTCAACATAAAGTGGTGTTTAATGCTTGCTAGTAAGATGTCATGTAGCAAACTAGTAATCAGCCTTTTACAAAGAAGCAGTACCAGGAACCAACAAGAAAAACATGTCATCCAGTACAATTCCAGTAAAGATCCCTTTTACTTTGAACTGGAATGTACATTAAGAGATTATACAAACAAAATTCTGAAAGTCAACATGATATTTTCAAGTCATTTGTAGGTTTAATATCAGAAGATCATGTGGTCACATAGATATTTAAAGGAAAAAATAGAAGGTGGTTTTATGGACAAGCTTTACAGATCCTCGTAAACAGAAAAATATAATTCTTTGACTTAGCCCTTGAAAGTCTGCTTAACCCTTGAAATGAAATCACTAGAAAAAGGAACGTACCATGTGCTATAGTTATGAAGATCACTAGTAATAGATATGGTCATGACCCTGCCTTAATATCTAATTGGCCCGGGAACTTTGATGTAGTGCGTACTTTCATGGCTTCATCTATACCAGTCTAATGATCGTTTCCAACCATTCTAATGATTGTTCCAAATGACAAAGTTGAGGAATAGAAACCATAATTTTCTTTTATATAACTATTCTCCAAAAACAAGGTGCATTTGAGGATTGCAACGACATTATTATTAGTTAAAAGTTAAACAAATAACTGGTTTTCAGGAACCATCTATTATTTTCCGTTCAAAGATAAAGACAACGAACTTCTTCTCTGCAGATTAAATTGCTTTCGAAACAAAATAAAAGAGAGCAGACACAACCTACATGTAATATTTAGGAACTGCCAGAACAACAAAATGAATATGCACGGTTGACCAAACATGAACCAATATACATTGCCTGGTTGACCAAACAAGAACCAATATACATTGCCTGATTCATATGACAAGCATGCATGCAAATGTTCATGCTCATCCAAGTAACTAATAAAACTGAAATTGCAACTACAATTTTGCAAGGAAAAAACCAACAAGATTAAAAGCTCAAAAAGTGATAAATAGCAAACACCAATTAAAAGAACTGACAACCAAAATGGCTAAACTGCCGTATATAGAAACACAAAAACCAAATGTTATTTTATGTTTAAGAAATGATACCTTAGCCACAAACTTGGTATCATCTCCTCTGCGTTTTACTTTTACCTGCAGACAATGGAACAAAAGGTATCGGACAAGGCCTAAGAGAAGAAAGACCAAAAAATCATTAAAAAGTAAACATCAGAATGCTCAAAACATAAATGGCAGTTCTGCCAGTTGTGCAGATACAACTGAAAACCTGAAGGGCTCACAGCCCCAGTATGTGCAGAAGCCTAACAGAAAGTCAAAATTAAGAAAGAAAGTGCTGTGCCTAAGAATCTCCTTCCTGCTAGATCACAACACATAGCCCATTAAATAATTGTAAACAAGTATATGGTTCCAGAGAGGAGCAGTAGGCAATGGGTTCAAATATTACAAGTATCAAAGGATTTTTTCCCCTCCAAAAGACTATTGGTTCGCTCATATATGCATCCATTGAACAGTCACAGCTTTTCACTAATGGCATCTAGTTTTCCATATTTCAATTGGTCGCCAGAGATACATCATACATCATAAGTGTTCAGAATATGCTACATCGGCTTAATAGACTGCATAGTACCTGAGTATCATGCTCAACACAATGAGCATTTGTTAACAGTTTCCCATTCCCAATCATGAAAGCACTGCATTAACAACAGGTGGTGACAAATATAAAATCATTAGAAACCACGAACTGGTACTTTTCCACTTCAGGAATTTTTACCATACGATTAAGACACAATTCAATACCAATATTAAAATTCTTATAAGTGATTCCGGAAGAGTATATCTTTAGCATATATAAATGTATATTAAATAAGCTGCAATCTGATGTTCAAAATTCAAATACCCCACAAAATTGGATTATCAACTCGACATGTCAAAATTTACCTGCCAGTACTTGTGTACTGTCTTTGTTTTTGCCAAGGGAGGGAATAATCTGGAGCAGTGTGTGTGCAAAATACCTAGATAAGTTGAAAGTCATTATACAACTGTATATCCCCATCCCACTTAAAAATCAGAAAGACAAACGCTTACAGATACTAAGTATTATCTTAGAATATTAAACATGCAGAAGGATGAGGTAAGTACATGCAGTCACATCTGGGCATTATCCTGAATGGATTCCCTTCAGCCATGTCTCCATTCATATAACAGATAACTTGCAACTCGGAAGATTTAACAGAGGTGAACAAGTAATTTACTCAATAAGGCAAAAAAAGGGTCTTCAATCTGGAACTTGGGAAAAGATAACACAAACACAATAATAATTTGCTGGCAACTAGACCATGGGTAGTCTTGGACCAGGTAAAAGAATAATTTGATTTTTGGACGTCGTTCACAAAAAATTCTCAATTTCCTGGAGCATGGTCAAATAAGCAAGAAAACAAAATCTATTCTGCACACTAACGAAGATTGAATGTCCAGTACTGGCTGAAAAAATAACAATAACAAGAAACGAAATATGCACAAAGAGGCAGAGTATGAGTTTTGAAATAGCAATACCTTAACAACAGCATTCAAGAAAGTTGAATCTTGTAAATTAGTTGCTTCATTAACCTAGAAAAGAGTCAAGCACTTTCAGAAGCTTACTGGAGAATCTAACAAACTAATAAACAACATAACTACAAGCATTTCAAACTGCTAAGCCATTCATGGCTTACAGAAAACCAACACATGCATAAAAGGAAGATTTAGATGAGGTATCCAACAACATAAGAACAATGTGCAACAAGTGTGAACACAAAAAGCACGTACGCTAGCCATTTATAATGATCGGTTTATGAAATAATAAATTTTGAATCCAAAGACGGCTATATGAATGATGCAGCAAGATTTGGTTGAACAGATACGTAAATACATCTAGGCTCATTTCATTAAATACTCACAAAGAGATCCCATAGATTGGCTCCACATGCCAACACCTAGTCAGCTTTGGCAGACCCTTCATGATATTGCCATTTCTAGATGTTGTGTAACTTGTAGCATAAACAGTTTGTGAGTATTACAAAAAATTCAGAAAAAAAGCCTGGTACTCTCTTGCAAAAAATTGAAAAGAAATTAGAAGGTGAAACAGAGTGCATGGAGATCATTACTGACAAGTTTTAGGTTGAGGACCATAAGGTTCGGACATAATCTTGTGGATGGTATCATAGCTTTTGCAGTTAAGCTTCAATGAACCACAAATGGTAGCCTAATAACATTATATATACTATATCATTTGCAGATGATCTGCAGTGCAGTACAGTTGAAAATTTTTAATAGGGAGTAAATAACAAGCACATCACGAAGGTAGATGCATAAGCTAAACTGTAGAGGGTACTAAGAATATAAATGATTGTGAAACAGATGAAGATGTGTCAAAAGGAACTTGGATGAAGGGGGTGGTCACAGAGGCCTAGAAGAAAGAGAAGCAATTTCTAATAAGCATCTTGAGCATTATGAAATGACAAAGGTAATCTACTATAAACCTAACCATATATTATTATATATCCAGAAACACATTATAGTATGCCATGATGCTATAGAAGATTGACTCTGAGGACCTGTAAAGAAGCATCATCATAGTCTTCCACTTGCAGAATTTTGTACATACAAGTAGGAGAATAGCTAGTGGAATTAAATATATAAAGAATAATTACTCTAATTCAGAAAAAATATAAGATGTTGAGCAATCAAGCATTCTTATCTTTGTATACTCGGTGGGTCTATAACAACCTTGTTGACACCATGATAGTGTACTCCAGGCGACAGACTACTTGGTAGGCTGATGTTTCAGTGACATTTTGTTCCAAAATATCTAGCCGCTACATTTCTGCAGGAAAAGCTCAGAAAGAACACAATGATCTATACATAAGTAACCTACATTTTCCAATTCCCATCACCATGTCTCATGATCATCATAATAATGTCACCTTCTCCATCCTTTTCTTTGCTTTATTATCTAGAGTCATCATTGCCATCTTTACTATCCAACGCTCAACAGTATTATCTTTCTCCTCAATATTTTTGTCAAGACCAACCATGATGTTCATATTTTCCTTGATCAGCACAACTCCACCTTACACACTGTTTATGTCTCTCTGAGATGGTCTAGGAATAACTATGTGTGATGGTGCCATGAACCTGAATTTTCTACTACATGATAAAAAAAGATGGTTTAGCACTTGGGATGCCATTTTAGCATCACGTAAAAGAGGAAACCTGAACAGTTGATGTGCAGGTTGGGCTCTTCTTTGTCTAAAACAGACCAGATCAAGATAAATGTGCAGAGCTTATTCATGTTTCAGCATCCAATCTTCAATCAAGAGCAGGAAGACAAAAAATCATCAATAAAAGTGTAATATTACCAACTCTTTGTTACATTACCAACTCGTTGCTAACTTTTCTTTCTCTAATTTCCCAAAGTCATGAACGAGAACAATTTCTGTTTCCCAGACTCCCAGTACGCACTACAACAGAACAAAACAATTACACAACTACAATCAGTTTTGCATCATTTACATCTATCCTAGTGCTACTATTAAAACTTGTTTTATGTGACTCCCAAACCCAAGAGAGACCAAAAATTCACAAGCAACCCCATGTATGCTTCATCCAATTAACACACTGAAAATGTCCCAGCTAGGTCAAGTTGAAATCGGGAAATACTTTGTCCTGCAACCACTGCCTTTTACAATTTTATACTTCCATGACTGCTGGCCAGACACTTTTTACATTTGTAGGGTTCTTTGTAGCTCACGCAGAACAACTTTGTGTGTCAACAATGCTTACTCCAATTTAACAGTGAATGTCACAAGTGCTGCAAAATTTGATCTCATTTTTGCCCATCAAATACCTATATAGATCATCAACCCCTATAAAACATCCTTCAACATCCAATGTCTGTATCATTCTAATAAAATATAAGCATGGTTAAAGTATCTTTGAATTATTTGTATTTGAGCAAATTTCTCTTAGAAATTTATGAAAATATACAGAATATGCATGGCTTGAACATATATGCACAAAATGAAGGATAAGTCTGATATTCTAAAAATCAAAGCATCTAGAGAAGTGGTGAGAAAGAAAATAAATACTGCTAGCCCTTTTTCGTACAATGCCAACCAATACATAAATATAGACAATGGATAAGCTCACCTGCTGCTCTTTAATATCATATACAAAATTTTGTTTGTCCTTTTTCTGCACACCAAGTTCTCTAAATAATGTTGATTGTGAACGACCCGTCTCCCCTTTCGCACCATCAGGAGCATCTTTAGATCTACCAGAACCTCTCCTTTGGGAGACAACTCTAACCTGGTGTTTACAACAAATATTTGAAGCAAGGGCTCAAGAATGACAACTACAAAAGAAAATAAAAAGATATCTGAGTCATGAGTGCAAATGTAGGATAACTGATAAGTTTGCATCATAGAAATTCTATTGTGGTTTTTCATTCTCAGTGTACAATATCTTCATTTTAAAGAAGAATCACCTATAATCAGATACAATAGCAGAGAGAGAGAGAGAGAGAGAGAGAGAGAGAGAGAAGAGGGAGCTAGGGAGGGAGATAGAGGCATCCACTGGTCTGAATGCATGTAAAAATTGGACAAACGGACAGACAAAACCTAGAGTGAGGACGTCTCACTGCCTACTGTTTCTACACTGTAACAACAGAAGAAAGAGCCTTTTCTCTTATGCAGTTGCAAGCTTGGCTATGACTAAAAAAAAAAAAAATGAATCCTTCATCATCTGCAAATACAAACAATACGAACCCGCAGATCACATCTTGCATAAGTTATGTGATGTAAATATACAACAGAACAATGCCAGATCATGCCACATTAGAAGATGCCGCTACTCATATATGCAGCTAATGTGCACGAGCTGCTAAATGTGTTTTTGTCGATATAGATCAACATGACGCTTGACTGAGCGAGCAAATCGATTTTTTTCAATTTGTCAAACCAACTCGAAGCAATTCTTGGAAGATCATAATGCCAGCGCTGACATTGGATTCTATCCTTGGAGGAGTCTCAAAATGCTATCAGTTTCTATTCCAGGATTTCCGTTAAACTACAATTTGAGTCTCTGCTTTCTTCATTCATGTTCTTCTCTAACCAACCAAATACATATGTAGATATTCCTCCAAGAACGTGCTTCCTCGTATCCAGACCCCGAACGTCATCTTCGTTACTTAGATTCCATTATGAAGAAAAAGACAGCTCTCAAGTGTATTAAAGAACCAAATGATACGAATACAACCACATGGACTTGCCATTCCTCAATAAATCAATTAAAGAAAGACCAATTTTCCGAATCATTGGTTTTCATATGCCCAATAACAACAAATCCCCTCCGGACTCATCGAAAGAGCATCACCAAGATTCTTGAAAGGCAAGACTAGCGAAGAGAAATAAGATGATAACAACGAAGCTAAATGCAAGAAAAAACTACCTGCTGCTTCGCCCTTCCGCAGCATCTCCTTGACACCGGAACTGGCTTTCCGACAAAACTTCGCACCAGCTGCGTCGACGAAACGCGGTGACAGTTATCGGAGAATGAGAGGAAGGAGAGGTGGGCAGACGTCGCCATTTTCAAGCAGTTGAGACAGGAAGATAGAGTAGAGAAGCGGGCGCGCTAAGCATCGAGCGGAACCCGCCTTATCCGCTGCTCGAACGAAACATGTAGGAGATAAAGTCGTTTATCGGATCCAAACCCGTTAAATGTTTCGTTCAAGCTGGACGAATTAAGTAGATCTCTTATCGGAAACTTTTCACTCCGTGTCCAATCATTTAACCATAATTGCTAATGGTGCCTCTTTCTACGATATGTGGTCAACTGTCAAGTATGAACTTACTTGCATTTTATCATTTTACCAGTGTAATAATTTTTTGAGAAGTCATTCATCGGGAAAAAAGAAAAATAAGTTTTTTAAACAAACTTACGCTTCAGAAAAATATCTCTCATTACAAAAGATTGAAACTTGAGGTACTGGTTTTTTGGCTTATGAGAAAATTATCACTTCTAAGGAAAAGTTCTCTTTTTGGTTTCTTTTAGAAATTCAGTTCATATCGATCCCCTTTTTATAATACTCATTGAGGCGAATCGAACTTAAGGCCAACCGTGGCATTTAGGAACCTCGATCTACTAGAGAGGTAATGGTACGTTGATCCTTCTAAATATGGCAATCAACCAAGCGTTTAGACAACCCAAATTTACTCATTCTAAGCGAATGAATCGTCGAAATAAACAATTGAGGAACTGTTGGGTACTAATGGAAGTATGGAACCAATGAACCATCTTTCACATTTTAAATCTTAAATATGTAGTTGTAGTGTGGAAAAGTTACCTCGCTCATTCAATTCCTATGAGCACTATGCTTATGTGTCATTAGAGGTGAAATATGAAATATCAAAATAAATGGACGTTGTCCCATAACTTGAACCCTGGAGGCGATGAGAAAAGGGGCTTTGTCGCTTGTTTTCGGACAGTGGGTGGTTAATTCTCTCACAAAGCTGGAAAAACACAAGCTTTTGACCATGGGAATCTATTATGTAGGTACGTTAAATCCATGACTATACTATACAATACTTTGAATCTTCAATGACTTGAAACCACATTTTTCAGTTTCTGCCAACGTTAAACCATAAAACATGTCTATGTAATTAGATTGAGCTGGTGCAACTTGTCTTTTGATCTTTATCTACCCATCTGGCTAAAAATCAATGTTCATATTTTCAGTTGATTATTGCGGTTTATGGGAGCTTTGAATTAAGCCCGTTGAAAGGTAAATGCAAGAAAACCAACTGTTTTATTCAACACTTTGTCTACCTTCCCGTTATAACTTTGATCAACCTATTAAGAACGTCTAATTGAATTTTGTTTATTTTGTCAACGTGTTTTTCTTGTCAAAGTAGAAAAAAAAAAGAAGTCTTCAGTTTGTGTGTGGATGGACCCATCCATAATGGCTCTATACATCCATGGATTCCAGGTGTTTTTTGAGCAGCACGAAGCCAGATTGATTCGGTTGGCCTAGTTTAGGCATAGATCTCAAAGATTCTAATTGTTTTTTACTTAATCAAACATGAAGCCTCCACAAAGATCTCACTCATCGATCTACTACTACAGTGAAGCGTTTTTCAGTGCATTCAATGCCCTTCCCCGCACAGCAAGTCGGGATTGGGCAGACCTCTACCACACAATGCCAACATTGATGCACCCTGAGTTTAGACTCTTGATAAGTTGATTGACGGATCACAAGAAATATAAAGAGCAACTGAATCTTCATCCCTAACAAGCCAATTGACAAAGTTAACCATTTCGACCTAGTTGTTGAGATCAAGTTCGTTTTATAACCCTTCCTTTCCTGCCTGGCTTTACATCTAAGAGAATTAGACAGCTATTCTTAACAAAGGGAGAATTGCGTAGTTTGGAAATACCAATGAAGGTGAACCACACTTTAGATAGCATAATTTGCCAACAATGGTTAGATCGTCATCAACAAAAGGATTAGTGATTATCTTAAAGGAAAAAGAAAAGCATTAAGAAACTTGCCAGATAACAATTACGCAGGATCAGATCTATCAAATGCTTATGTTGAAAAGAATAAAAGCCATAAAATCATCTTCTTGACCGCCCCCATGAACAGGCATAAGGTTGTAAGAATTTGCCTTCATAACTCAACCTATGTGGGACAAATGAATGAAACCCACCTCGGAACAGGCTTCCACCACGTGTCTTTGAAAATAGAATTGCGCTGTAGATGTAACACTTCACACTTATAGTGGCATGTAAGTCAGTGTTATACGAGTTTATCTCAATATTTGGGACAAATTCATAAAACACCAAACACCTCCCTTGAGGACCATAACAAAATACTAGGATATCCATTGTCGAGTTTTTTATCATTAGAGAAGCAAAACTGCAGTCACAACATTTAAGGAGACAAAATTTGCTTTATTTTAAGATAATGTCCCGCAATCACGTGACAAACTTCGCTTATAATGACCCTATAACTCACTGTCCCTCTGTCTCCCCACGCCAATACGAATTTCCAGTCCATGAGGCACAGTGGGAGGGGTGATCACTGATCGGTCTATAATAGGAAATCCTTAATTACGTTTCTTGACCGAGCTCGTACTTGAAGCTAGAAGAACATGTTAAATTGCAAATCCTTTCTGCGAGACCAACTCAGTGAAGAATTTCAAAAACACGACACCAGCACATCACAGAAGACGACCAGGTCATTGTGACATGGAAACGTAGATAATATTCTAGCTTATGTAAAGATTCCCCATAAACAGTCCACATAGACGGCAACCAAAAATCTTGTCTGTAGTGAACAATTAAATATATGGAATGCCTAACAGAAAAAAAATCTGTCATCCATCATTTGTTGAATAATGATCTCCAATGCTAAATTAGTTAAACAAGAAGAAAGAAAAGCATTCACATTTACATGCATCCCAAAGGATGTTGCACTTCCTAAGATTTGTAAGGGGAATGAAAATGTGTGCTCCCCTGAGCCAAGACAAGTTTCGGGGGTTAATGGCAACTACAACTCACAGGTCACAGAAAGGCATAAGACCAAGGCTGCAGAAAATATGCAGCAATGGACAGGCTGAGAAGTGGACATTTGTGGGAAGGGGAACAAATTAAAGAATATTTGATGTATCGCGAGAATGGTACTATTTCCAAGGATACCATGGTCACTCACGTGCATTTGCTGTTTATTAGAACCAAAAGGCTGAACCATGGACATAAACAGCATGGGCTACAGGGTGAGCCCAATTTGATCTCAGGTGAGTTGGGTCAGTCTCGACTAAGGTGAATGAGGCTTCAGGGTATGATGGCAACCGCTTTGAAAGCCCTGTGGCTACGGACCAACTAACACAAGGTTTACTTTTCTAAATACCATTGATTGGTCCGCTACCACTAAATCCAATGTATCCCCATCCACCATCAAACTGGCAAGACACATATATACACATCTTGCCTTTGAACCAACTACAAGCAGAAAGATGATCTATTATTCCTGAAAACAAAGGTTATCAGTTCATTAGAAGAGTACATGAAAAGTTACAACAGAGAGAGGGAGAGAGAGAAAAAGAGAGAGAGAGAGAGAGAATATACACACTAAAGGAATTACCTTGAGCTCTTCCCTTCAAAACAATCCCTCCTACCAATCTTCAATCTTGTCAATTTGCATAACAAGAGCTAACTGAAAAATGATCAGCTCTTCTCTTTTGTCAGTCCAATATCATCACCCCTGGAGTCCCTATGCTGCAAGTCCAGTCAATAGATGTCATAGATGCACTATCATTATTCAAGGAAATCATTAGTCGAGCAGATCAGTTTAGTATGCTCTAGCCACTTATGCACAAATGGTAAACCTAGCAAAACATCTCTCCACTTCTCCAGGAATCAATCAACCCTTCAGTACTACAAAGTACAAACATCACATCCTGATAGCGACATCTCTAGGTTCTAATGTTGAACCATTTGTGAAGTTCAACTAAGTGAGTTGGGGCATCCATAAATGCAATCTTGTGAACCACAAGCGTAGGTACTTATTCAAAGAGAAAATTCCAGTATAAACCAAGACCCATGATCCAAGTACTAGAACAATGAAAGTGGCAAACTAACGATAGCATATTATGTCACTTCAATTTGAATAAGTATAGAGATATGTTTGAGACAAGATGAAGAGTGTGCCTCTCTCTCACCTTCTTTTTCTTGTGCTTGTGAGAATCAGCGGCATCTCCATTCTCCTCATGCCTTCTTTTCTGAAACATAATCAAAGTTGGTGACTATACAATGCCTGAAAAGAAAAAATTAGGAACAGCCAGCCTGCTTACCTTTTCGTGATGCTTCCTTGAGTGATCATCACCACCTTCATGATTTCCGCTTCCATCTTTCTTACTCTTCTCTCTATCTTTGTCTTTACTCTTTTCCTTGTCACGATGTTTGTGTTTCTTATGCTCCCGGTCCTTCTCTTTGTCCCTGTCCTTGTGTTTTTTATGTTTCCTTTCCTTGTCCTTAGAATCAGCAGTAGACTTCCCACTTGCAGTAGGAATTCCTTTCTCTGCCTGTCCAAAAAAATGAAAAACAAAAAGGAAAAAGAAAGGAAAGAAGAGTGATAAGTACCACATCAAAAAACCCCCAAGAACTCCATGATTACCATTTGACAAGACTTACAGCAGGCAGCTCGACTGGTTCAGTCTCCCTCAATTGGAAAGCCTGCCTTAGAGTGTCCAAGTCAAATGGTTGAATGCTTGAATCAATGTTTTGCACATACAGCGCATTATTAAAGAGCTGATCCAGTTCCATTCCTTCCCCTTTTCTGATTTCTGTGTCACCCACCACATTGTAAAGATAATGTGTGTCTGAAATTGATGAAGGCAGAGACCTCTTGCAAAAGAAATTATGATGAGGCAACAACTTGTAGTGGTTCAGAAGATCCATTGCACCCGTAAGTTCCCTGGGTCCTGAAAATCCAAACAAACATGAGTTAACATACAAAGACACATCATGAAGAGACCCGTTAAGCCAATTCAAGGCTTGCTAAAAGAATTAAAAATCAATGTTCTTTTACATGCATAACCAATTGTCAAAGAAAACAGTTGCTGAATCAAGTGCAGGTATTTAAAAATCTTCATACCAGAAATCAAGCAAATCCATTTAGCACAGATGTGAATGTCACTTGTCAATATTCTTCATGAAAAAAAAATGAATGACATAGATTGTATTGAATATCACAAGGTCAATATAGCCAAATAATGGTCCATTCTAAGTGGCTAAGATCAAAAGGACAATGCATTTGGATCATCTAATACTAAAACTTAAGGTGATAAACAAACTCACATTATGGAGTTCCAGATGCTCAGTCACACGTACAAAAGCAGGCAAGATGAAAATATCAAGCAATACCATAATCAGTTAAAAAAACCTCACACCCCGACCAGGGAAATCCTAAAGTACCAGTACCCATATGTGGGTACATATACGGGGAGAAGTTTTAAGCAAACTCTGCTCTGTAACTCTGTTATTATATTTCTGAGCTGCATATAACCCATGAAATGACAGAATTTGAAATACAAAAATAATTTCGCTTTAATATTGAATGCTTTGTGGCATGTTGCATACACACACACACACCCTGCCATACCCCTGCAGGCCTGCACCCACAAAATTGCTGTGCCCATACCTGCATCCTATACCTGTACCCGAGCCCATACCGGAACCCATGTGACTTAGCTTAGGACTGAGAAAGAACACTCCATGGAATAACATAACATAATAAGGTGGTTGCATTAAAGACTAGTCTTTTGAAGTTCAATATATCTCATCCTATAGTTTACCTGCCCTTATTGTTATGCTAAAAATAGCAGCCTTTTACAGTTTACACATCTAACAAAAAAGTTTATTTCACATTCAGCCAATTGTACGAATAATAATTCTCAGCTATGCCTGAAAGACTCTAAAGCCAATAAACCCTAACTTATTGTAGCAAACTAATTCCACTGGATAATTGTTTTATATGCAGTATTGTGACATTTGACCAATTTTGTCTATGCAAATGTTCCATTTATGCCCTGTCAGATCTTTGGGTTTGTACCTAATCAACTGTCCTTTCAAACTTGCTGACTCATGCAGATAATCCCAAGATTTTTTCTGATCTAAAGAGTTTGCTAAGCAGATGCAATGCCCATAAGAACAATTGCAGCCTATACATGAGGTGAGCCAAGCTAGAACCTGTGCTGCTCAAAGCTGGTTAAGCTTATGAATGAACTTGGTTTGTTTCTTAACTAAACAGAACAGAAGCTAAGCTAAAGTTTTCCACTAACAGCTTGCCTCTTGTGTCTCCCTACATCTCAGTGTGCATTCAATAAATAAAATGGCTTACCTCTTCCAAACTTCATACCTTCTGCATCCATCATTAGATTATCTGCAAAACACAAGAAGTCAACTGCTTCTGAAAAAAAAAAATGATTGACAAATTATATGATTATAACAAATTGGAACTGTTCCACATGAAACGTAACTAGTTTTTTTAATAAAAACTAAAGCAAATTAGCTGCAAATAACATGCAAACTAAAACTTGTATACCATAAGCTAGGGTATATTATACCATTTATCAGTGTCACAGCTATTCTAATAACAACTAACGAGTAGTACAAGGTAACAATAAGTGCATGTCAAAAGAAATAAAGCAAGGTCAAAAGCTTGATGCAACGGCGATCACTCGAACCGTCCTATATGTGAAGCGGCTTCGATTCCTGCGAGCGGTCATTCTTGCAAAGCCAATGGCCATAATCTGCTTAGCTGGCCCCTCCCCAGACCCCATCGTACGGGAAAGTGGCCCTTATGCTTGTAAAGAAGGTGAACATCAGTTTCATGGCTGTGGCTATTAGGAAGCTTGCAGAAGTCATGGCAGCAAGCGACGCCAAGCTTTTCGCTAAATATGAAGATACAAAGATTGGCAAGAATTCTAAGCTCAATGGTACGGACAAGAGAATCCCACAATAAACAAGGGAGAAAGCCGAATACCGAAACTTTAGCAACAAAGAGACCGAAGAGTGTTAATCTGGGCAACCAAATTCTGCTAAAAGGGTACTAACTGCACCACATAAATCATATCTCACGAACATGACCAGCCGATTGCAGCATCAAACGGGATAAAAGAACACCAGAAACTAGCGATTTACGGCCCCCAAAATGATCATGGACCGGAATCCATTCATAAGAAGCGAACCCATTGAAGGAATGATCAAAAGAAAGGCTAGCACTACTGCTACAAATCAATATAAAAATTGGGAAATGGAAGAACTGAATGACAGGAAAACAGACGGAATGGAGAGAAAGTGAAGAAGGAAAATGTAGACCTTACCTCTTTCTTACTTCTTCGGTGGTGCCCTTGATTCAGCAGAGCAAGGAACGATGGTGGTTTAAATCCACACAGCGAGAGCGAGAGAGAGAGAGAGATCTGGATTTTTTTACCCTTCCACTCCTTCCTTATTTTAAAGAAATGTTTCAATTACCTCCTATATTTTGTTACGGGTGCCAAATAAATGCTTCAAACTCCTGCTTTTTCACGTATAGGACACAACTGCCGAAGCTACTTCAGCCAAAGTCGTCAATGAATGCGGCTTGTGTCTGATGGTTTGTGCAGTATCCGCAAGAATAGTCAACTATCCGTATCGGATTATGACGGTTCAAAAGGATATTATACGTATTAAATATAATGGGATATAAAAAAATATGCATAGTAATCTAAATATAAGTAACAACAAATAAATAAAATATTTAAATTTAGTGGGATTTCAAAAATATACACAAGAAAAGGAAATAAATAAATTTAATCAGATTGGTCCTTTCTTTTGGGTACCCAACATTCATAAGCGAAAGGGGCTCCGGATTTGAAATCTATAGATACGATGTGGGTTTGATGTGCAATCTATGATAAACTTCATGGTTCGTCAAAATTAAGCATCTTAGGTCAGACATAAGATCCACTCTTAAGATCGTTTTTTTATTTCTTTGCATTGAGAAGAGGTCAGATTTAATATTGCAAAGGAGACTTAAGATTGCAAGGGAGAGAGTTTGATCTTCAATCTACAGTTCTTAATTCCTCAACAACTTAGTTCTTTTTCTTTGTCTCCCTTATCAAATGCTATCTTATGGAAGTTGGCCGCTATATTGAATGGAAACAATGTCAAATTTCTAAGTAAAGTGACAAAACTTTAACTAACCAAGTTTTCTTATTTGAGATGGGAAAATAGTTTACATCATAAATGGTGAACAAGCCATAGAACAATGTGATTAGTGTTAATTTGAACCAGGCTTGAGTTTCACCTTTCATTTGCTGCATAAGCTAACTAAGATTTTTCATTGGTGTTAGCCTGATTATCCCAAAAAGTTGGGAAAATAGTTCTACCAAACATTAGGCTAATAATTTTTCTTACTTGGTTGAATCCCATTCATCTTATAGTCTATGGGACTACATAGAGCAACGACAAGGAGGGTTCCTAAAACGACGTTTTTTCCCGCCACCGAGCAGCTAGTTGCAGTAGTAACAGACTCATCTCTCTCTCTCTAAAGGGTAGAAACGGAGGTGGATTACGAGTCTCCGAATTACAAGGAAAAGAAATGGAAGAACACGGCCTCCATATCACCGGCAGCAGAAATGGCAGAACTTGGGCATCCAGGAAAGGCAACCGAAGTCCGTAGATTCTGGTGCTGGAATTATCTTCTGAAAGCGAATCATGCCGGGGATTCCCGCAGACGGTGCTATGGGAGGATGAAGATTGGGTTGCCAATTCTCTAAAAGGGAATTGTTTCCGGGCCATGTTTTTTCTGGAGAAATAATCCGCCAGAGCAGTCTCGTGGAAATGGAATCTGGTGGAAGTTTGAGCAAGATGAAGGTTATGCAAGGCGAGGAGAACTTATCTTGATGACTGTGCTTCCGATGTCGAAGGGGTGCTCTTAGGCTCGCAAGGGGACGAAGGATGTAGGGCTTCTACGGCCGAACAAAGGAGAAGAAAGAGTGCGTCCCTCCTTGTTCAAGTGGAGGATTGGAGAAAGGTAGGTGCGTCTTTTAATCGTACCCTTAAATATGTATCGTTCCTTTCTGAGCGGAGTCTCTGCCTTCGTTGTACCGAAAAAGAATCGAGTGTTGAGCATATTAAGAATATGCTACTATAGAGCTACCGTGGCTTGTTGCTACAGAAGACAGAACCAGGGGATTATGTGGATATTTATAGCGGTTAATATTTGTCCTCAGTTTATTGAAATGTTGTAAGTTGCTTGAGTAAATTGACGCATGTATAGGGCAGCCATATGAATTTGATCTTTTGGCATTAGGCGCTACATAACTATTTCGTTTTTTCTGAAAAATAGGAATGTTTATGAACGTAAGGGGTCATCATCTTTAAAAAAAGATCGCGTTGAGAATGTGTTGATCATGACATATATATACTGAGATTAATGCTTATATTCGGTTGGTGTAAGAGAAGGTATGCTATTCAGATGGTTGTCTTATCAAGTTTAATATCCTCTGTGTAGGAGAAGATTATGTTATTCAGACGGTTATCTTACCAGGTTTAGTCTCTTCTTCCCTGCTTAAATGACAGAGTTATCTGTTCATGACATGTTAGTTGTATCTGATACGTGGGGTGCGTACGCTAATTTGGCAGGGGTCTTGCCCTAACCCAGCTTGCCCACAGCATTCTTGCTGGTGATAGTGACATTATGCAAGTGCATGCTAAATTTGGTAGGACTCGCATATTGGGGAACCACAAGCTTTTTATCTTGTCATCTACCGCCACTATTAGCCCATTGGATTGATACTGAGTGCCAAGCATAGTCATTCCTTCTGATGCATATGAACCAAAATCTGTTGACAGGATGAAAACCAGCTATAACATGCCCAGTTGACATGGTGTCTGCTCCGACGCAATTTTGCTTGCCTGCTTTTGCGTTCAATCATCCTTGTTCTTTGTTTGCTTCAGTTTAGGCATTTCTGAGTCTAGGAAAGTCCGGCTTGTATCTGCAGCAACTTCTGTATACTATGTTAAACGTTTAGATAGATCAATTTTATTTGTTTCTTGAAGGAGTCATTTCCACCAACCAAGGAAATGAGCAGATGTGCAAGTCGCTTATTTTTTTTGTTTCTCTGCTTCTTGAGCCCATGTGAGGCTTAGGCTCAATTCATCCATAGTGTGACAATCATCTCCGGAACGCATATTTACCGTGGTTTTAAGCTCTAAATATATGCAACAGTAACGGCATATAGGCTTGGCGCTTCTACCAAATGACTTAGATGTACTTTATCATTCCTACAAATTGATAATGAGGAGATAATTTCTAGCTCATCCATGTTATTATCTTAGGACACTGACACAGGTGTCTGTGTCTGTCACTGCAGAGCATCTCCTTTCAGGTGAGAGACATTCTTATGAAATGAAAATAACTACTCCTTGGATATTACATATAGCATAGAGATGATTTCTACTTCATCTATCTTATCTGAGGACACTGACAAAGGTGTCTGCCTTCACCTGCAGAGCATTCTCCTTTCAGGTGCTTGACAGAAAGACATTCTTATGAAATAAAAAATAATTACTCTTTGGATATTACGTTCCCACCACCTTCAGTTAAACGTACTGTTCCTCTCGGAGGAGTTTGCTTTTGTCTGTTTTCTGATAACCGGTGCCTGGTGAGTTCTCAAGTTTGCTGCAGCCATGAACATGCCTGGCAAAAGGAAATGATCGCAAAGCCTATTATGCATCAGATAGGCAGGCATTGGTTACACCTTAACATAGCTTTCCCCACAAGTTTATTGGTGTTTTCGGAAGAAGGCATTAGTTTACAGATATATAGTGATTGAAAAGAAGAGGGAGAGAAAAGGCGACAGTATTAATACGATAACCGATTCTTAGGAGGTACCTATTGACCTACAACCAGGGACTACTCGATAGAACCATGCTAATTTAGATGAGCTTGACCCTAGCTACGTTTAGCATAGTTTAAACCCTAATTCTTTGGATGTAACGACATCTGTAATATTATGTAACTATTTTTGCAATATTCTACGGAGGTTTTCTTGTTCCCTTTCTTTCTTTTTAAATGAGGGAGAACCCTCTAAAGATCAAACCACTTAATGGTCCTGCACTTGAAAAAGAAAAGGTTCAGTAAGCTGTTAACCATGATACTTTAGAAGAACAAAATTATGAACAGAAAAGTTTAAGATGCAGAATACGAGAGTTAGAAACATAGAAGTGCTCTTCTCTTAGGAAACGACAAAATTATTCTCTAATATGGCCAGCCTGGTGGATCGCATCATTAATCAAACACAGCATGGGATCTACAAGCAGAATGCTACTTATGATGCACAGAAACACCACACGAGACCCCAAGAAAATTGATGATCGAGAATAGGTTTCAAAGAAAATATTTCATATATCACATAGCCAACTTTATACCAATTAAAACAAAGGAATTAATGATCATATGTACCAAAATTTCCGCAAAAGGGCGAAAGAAGTAAAATATTTAAGTGGCCAAAACCCTGCATTAAATTAGCCATGATCACCGATCCAACTCCTTTCTATCTGTCATATTTGCATGTCCTCATCTTTGAACACGATTCGCATTTGCAGACGCCCTCGAAGCAGCGGCAGCAGCAGATGATGATGACAAAGAAAGGACAGAGTTCAAGAAAGCACGAGGCGGTGGCAGCCCAAGAAACTCATGAGGGGGGCGGGTGAAGAGCGACGAGCTGGAGGCGTAAACTTGATTGAAGGCGGCTTCGACGTGATGACTGCAGTTGGACGTTGCAGCGTCGCTCATCGATCGATTCACTTCCTCATGCATGCCGTGCCGGCTGCGTCGAGATGAGGGGCCTCCGTCACTGCCATTGTGCATGTTACTCGGCCAGCATTGCCCGTCGATGATGGTCCCTGCCGGCGGGCGGGTTTCTGTTGCCGGTTGTAGCATGGCCGGAGATTGATTTGCAGTCATCCTTCTGTTCAGAGCAGGAAGACCGTTTGGATGACGTTATAACGAATAATAAGATGGTAATGGCGAATTAGGAGGAAAAGATACTTGCAGGGAAACGACTAAAGAAGGTGAAAGCATTGGATGCCCGAAATCCTACAGATCTTCGTGCATTTATATGAAAGGAATGAAGCTAACCTGCTTGCAGAAAAAGAAAGAGTGAGTTCTCTTTCCCTTTCCGTGCCTCTTCTGTCGTCCCCTTTTCATCTTTAATCGGTTTTTAGCAAATTTATGTCGTGGCCCCACGGTGTCCGACTTGTCCTGACCGTGGCCTGTACGTCTGCCATGTGAACGCCCCCAATCTGGAGAACCGGTCCACCTGCGGACTCTTCTTTCTAATAGAAATTAGAAACTAGTATGCTTTTTTTGTCCGTTTCAACAAAGATTTTGAGATGTCAGACGCATTGTTCCTCCTTCCGAAATGTAAGTTGAAAGTTGCCGACCAAGCAAACATAAACCTTGAGAGAGATCGACCTGCTTACCATGGGGTTGTTGAAAGAGTGATCAGGTCTCATGTTTCTTGTGCAATTAAAAACCAAGTTTGATGAAAGGGTTAAGATTTCTGGAGTTTAGAACTTGAGGTCCAGTTATAGCGAAACTAAGTTTGGTACTTATGTATGTTTCGTCAAGAGATAAATTATATCCAAGTGCCAGAACAATCTGAGAATAGTCTCGTATTAAATTATTGAGAAAGATTAGTGATCATGGGTATTTAAGTACATTGATATACTGTCTTGCAGCTTAATTTATTTATATATATGCCGATTGATGCACGATAGAAGATTAATATTCGCCAAACTAAATAGTCGGTAAGTTTTAGCTTGAGCCGTTATCCTGTACTAGAAAGAAGAAAAAATAAATGCCCATAAATTTTGTCTAGATGAACTAAAGGAAAAACTACACTAGGAATCAATGGCATCGTTGGTGGATGGTAAACCGCCACCTTGGAAGATTCGCAGAAGGGTTATTGCTTTCCATTCATATAATCAAGTTCCACAATGAAAAATGAAGCACCATTGAAGTTCCCCAAGGAAACATTTTCTGCAACCAAACAAGTTACAGTGAAAATCTCCCCCATACAAGACCAGGAGTAGAAAAACGAACAAAACATGTCCACGGCCCACGATTCCACAGTGCCTTGGAAAATGTGGAAGCGTGGACCGTGGACATTATTAACGTAGAATATATGGAAGAGGGAGCACGAAAGCACAAGGTGTTGATAGTCCAAGGAACTCGTGAGGGGAGCGGCTGAAGAGCGAGAAGCCAGTAACGGCGCCGTTGGCTTGATGGATGGAGGCTATAGAGTGACTGCAGTCGGCTGCGGCTGCGCCGCCGCTCTTCGATGGGTATGCTTCTTCGTGCATGGGGTGCTCATCGTTGCAGTTGGTGGCGCCACTTGGCCGGTTTCTCCCCCGGAAGACGATGATCTCGAATGTCGGAGTTGGAACTTCTGATGCCAGAGGAGGATTCTCCACTCTGTAGATTGAGCTCATGATGATCTCCTTGCTTAGGGCATTGGGAAGAATGTCTTCTGCAGTGGCGCTTATGGCCGGGAAAGATAATGAGTGAGGAAGACCCGAAGAAATCTCCAGGTTTCGACTCGCCTTCTATGCACCTGATGCGTAACTCACAAATAGACAGTCCTAGTTATCATCCGTGTTTCCTTCCTTCCATATATCTTTATTTATTTCGCTCACTTGGCAGGTAACTATACTCTCTTTAACTGGTGTTACCGGGTAGATTGGTGATCTTGGAGGCCGTCCATCACAAAAATCGACGCCTGCCGACAGATGTCATTAAGTTTATCTGTTGAAAAAGGAAAGTCGGTCCAGTAATTTTTGTTTCCCCTCTGTTGTGGTAGAGCAATGCCAAAGTTTAATCAAATCAAGATGAACGAACTGCGAGGTGTCATCATCCAACAAGATCAACATATATACGGGCGAGATTTGCAGATTGTATGTGTCATAATATGCCAGATATTTGGAATCGCTATAGAAGTTTTGATCCGATTGAGATCATCTATCTATTGGTGTAGATCATTCCTCACGGATTCTGACAGCCGTTCACCTTGTAGATCAATGGCACTAGGGGTGGCCTCGAACGTACGGTTCTTCTATCCAGGATTCTCGGACCTGATTTAGTTGTAACTTTCCATTTATGTATGGCATCTGAAGAGGAAAGAAGAATAGAAGGCGATCAGCAGGTTGCGTAGTTATTAGAAAGTAAAATATAATGCAGGAATACAGGAGGATGAGCCTTCCATGCCAATTAGCCGCTTTTGGGGTAATCGATAATTTGGTTAACAAATAAATAAAAGCCAGTATAATTACTGTAATATGTTATCCGTCGTGCACCTAGAGCTCTCTTCTCTCTTCTCTCTCTCTCTCTCACACACACACACACACACACACACACATAAGAACAGAAATCAATCACTCATATCTGTGTAGGAGAGTTGTATCCGTTTCAGAGCAATAAGAAGTAGCGTCAATTACTTGAACTTACCTCGCTTGTAAGCGTTTCCTCTTAACAGGTCATCACAGGCTTGTCATCTGTAACTGCACCAACGAAGACATTTATTGCAGTTGCAGGTACAAACAAGCTGCTGCTTGGTAACTGCAAAACCAGACTTCTACCTTGCTGCCTTCTGCAAAAGAAACTCGACAATCAGAGATCACCATGATTGACGGGCAATGTACAATGGTTCTGCTGAATCTTCTCTTTCTCCAGCTCCAGTCAGGCTGAAACTTCTTGCTAGCAATTAAGTTGAAGCCACCAGTTCTTCTTTGGCACCTTTGTTCTTCACCTGCGAACCTAACGAGAGTCTAGGATGACGGCCATTTCATGCTCTTATGGATCCTATATTGCATCTTGTCTGAGAGACTCCGCAAACGCAAATCGTGCTTTGGCTACATCTTGTTGTCATGATTTTGAGACTCTGCAAACGCAAATCGTGCTTTGGCTACATCTTGTCATGATTTTCTTCCATTGGTTTTAGCAGCAAAAGGTATAACCTCTGAGAATTTATTGTGTTGAATTTGAATGCAACAAACTGCGACCAATGTTGGGGAATGGTCATATACTTTAGACCTATCTCTTCCTGGATCTCCAATCTGATTGACAGTACAACGAAAAATCTTCACTTTTCTTCCTGACAGTGGAAGGGAAAAAAATAGCAAGATGTCTACTGCAAATTATGCATACAGTAAGGTCTGTGTATGACCTGCATCCACATCGATCTCTGCCCTCAAGTCTATCTAAATCAACCATGTTCTTCCTTGGCTGCCCTAATCTACCTGCAGACCAATAAAGAAATGCAGATACCAATATGTCATCAGCATCATTACCTGTAAGTTCGTAATATCGTGGTCATTATTATGATCACCGGTAAGGCTGTCGCTTTTAGAAACTGCTGTTTTTACTATCTTTAATATGGGCATTCATGGTGCGCATCCACATGGATTCCACAAAAATCACCTATGAGGTAAACAAAGCACCTGCAATATTTTGTGAATATCATCGTTTTTGGGGACCACTTGCCGCAGGGCTCTCTAATTCATCGAATCACATTATTCGTTTGCAATTTTATACAAGTCAAATACAGACTATTAAAGATATTCAGACACAACGGTTCGTCTGGAAATTGGAGAACTTTGAAAAATTAACATTTCCGCGTCGACCTTGTTTCCTCCCATCAGCCATGCACGAGACCATTATACGCCTGATCAAACTCCATACTAGATAACCATATCATCGCAGCATGACCACCATGACCGGGTATCTTCAGCTTGGCTTTTGTGGTGTTCTGGAGACCATGTCTTCTGCTCTCTGGATGAGAATAAAAAACAGATTAAGTCCCACCCACAAATGCCTACCAACGAAGCATCCAGATGCACAGATTCAAGGTTGTTGCAAGTAATGTCTTGAACGAAAATGCTTTTATGCTGAATGCCGTGCTACCAATAAATCCATGAGAAAAGGTTATAAAGAGTTGATTCCCAAGTAAACTGCTTAGATTATGAGCTGGTTATCAAAAGGCTACCAGGAGATTCATATTTAACCATCTCACTGTTCATTCGTTGGCATGCTTAGGCCGGCCAGGCCCGATGCCGAGGCCTGAATTGCTTACAATGAGATTGTCCAGACTCCAGAACTGTTTATCATCAGTGTTTCCGTTTTATTTAACAAAAACTTACTTAGATAAGATACAACGAAAACTTTGTTATAATCAGGCAAATCAAATTGTTACACGCCATAAACCAACTGTGGAAGGTTTTTGAATAGCTGATTCATCATCAGGACATAAATTACTCAAGGAAAAGTGTCTGCAATTAAACTACTTACGCTGACTACTTATGTGCGATCCATAAGGGCTGAGACTAATAATGACTAGTGAATCCTGGAACTGGAAAACGCCTTCTTAGACACTTTCATGGTGAAAAAAAATCTAAACAGAGCATTTGAAACAGAGAAGAATTTATTGGCAAGCAAAGAGAAGTGAAAGAAAATTTCAAAAGAAACTTCCAACAAAGATGTTGAACGAAAACAACCGTGACAAGAGTCAATCATTCTGCAGTACGAACACAAAATATACACAAAAGTACCTGCTCAGAATAAGGTAAATACTTTCCATCAAACGTCACCACTACACGATCTTTCCCATCAACACCTTTTACTTTATCAACAGAACAGTAGAAGTCTATGGCTGACATTCTGCGAATTTGAACAAAAATTGAGAAAGAGGATACATGTGACATGCAGTTGTAAGGAAGCAACCAAGAAAAATTAGAGAAAAAAGACCCCATAAATCATACTAGAACGGCCTTCAAGATATTCAGGAAATGAGATGTTCTCATGATAGACGTGAAAGACAGAAGAATTCGACAGATCCCACAAATGGCAAAACTTGCAAACGTAAAAAGAAAAAAGTTGCAAAAAAAGGCTTCTAGATGTAAAATTGAATCATGCTCCTTCAGAGTATCGTCTAATAATTCCCCTTCTTGTTTATAACTACGTAATTGCACATTATCGTGGAACTTCGTGCATTTGGGAAATGCATAAAACAAAGTCAGACATTTAAAAGAAGTATCGCTATTTGCAAGGACATACTTGGTAGAAAAAGGTATCAACCACTCAAATTCTATCCTTCAGTTTCCTCACCATGCTCAGTAAGAGGAAGCAAATCATTTTTTTTAAATTTGTTTAAGGACTACAAATGACTATAAGCAATTTTCTTATCATCATTTAGAGAAGAAACCTGACTAAATATCATAGTATCTATGTCAGAAATCCTGACAAAGCTGGACCAGTCGGGCAACATAGTATGTAGTTGAGCTACTTGTCTCCATCACCAACTGCACACTGAATGAACCTTTCATCTGTTCAACATTCTTGTTTTTTAAGATTGAACAGCTTTAACAGCTACATTTTCGATGAAAATAAACTCTATTGCCTGTGGCTTCATTTTGTTCTGGACTCCTCAATCAAGAAGACTTGAGTCGAACTCCATTGAACCTCTGTTTTTAGCTGGTAGATGTCAAAGAGGACGCACAGGTTCTTAAACCCCAACAACTGCTGTTGGACCTTTACATATCAAATTGCAGGTGGAGGAAGTTTCTTCCACCTCCTAAATCCAATTACAACTTCCGTACTTGGGTGGCAACTATATTGGAGTTTCAAATTTTCAAGTGGAATCAAGGTGACCTGATGTGCTATTACGGTTTGGCGCTTATACGCAAACTGCCACGATTTGATGATCAAACTGTGACTTACTCTGTAAACTTATTTAGGACACAAGAATTAGAGAATTGAAAGCCTTCAAAGTATATCCTAAATGGTACCTACTGTCCATCTGTTCTTTTCAGGGGGCATCAAGGATTCAAGATGAATTCCGTTTCTACAACCGAAAGGCTTGTCATATAGTACAACCTCTGAGTCTCTGACCATTGGCATCTCATAGAAATGTTCCAAATACACCTTATTAAAAACTAAATCACGAGGGAGCGAGCTTACATCCCATCCCCAAATTCCTCATTGATGACCTCCTTTATGCTCTCACCGAAATGCATCACAGCTTCATTCAATCTACAAAACCAAATTCACATGACTAAAAAACCTCGGAAGAGAAGAAATGGTGATAAAGTGAGATTGAGAAGGAGAGAGAGATGGGTAAGGCCAGAACCTGTACACAGCGGGCTCTTGGATGAGGGAAGGATCGTAGGACCTCATGGGAGGTTTCATCATCTCGTGGATGAGGTCGTCGGGCATCTGCGGCACGGCGGAGCGCAGGGAGTCGACGGCGTGGGGCTTGAGTTGGGCCTGCCTCCTGAACAGCTGCGCCACGTACACGTTCGTCAAGCCCATCTCCCTCCCTATCTGCGACCACGTTTTCCCTGACCTCTCCTTCAGCCCCAACAACCGACTAACCAGGCTCGCCTTCGTCGCCATGAATCACCCAATTCTGCTTTACCTCGGCCCTTCTCTCTCTGCAGAAGATGATCGTTTATTAGGTACAGTGGTCGATGAAGATACGCTCCCCGAGTCTCGCTTGGTTGGAGTTTATCCACTTGGGTTACATTCAGGAGTCTTGGACTGCCCATTATGCAGCCGTGCTGTTAATAACATTACATCATTTCGATCATTAGACCATCGAACTAATGCGCTTAATGCATCGATCTAGAGAGGAGATGAGGAAATCTTTGCTTGATAAACCTGGTAATTTTAGAAAATCTTTACTCAAAACGACCTGGTTTCCTCCCCCAGATTAGTCTTCACTTCTACCATTCCCTACATTTACCACAATACTTGAGTAAGAGCTGTAGCTCACTATACGGGTTCCAGATTTCTAACTGGTTCAGAAGTACCTCCGGAGCTTCTATAATGATTCGAGAAATTTTGTATTTAGGACACATTTCTTGGAGTACAAGTACCTCACATTGATTTGTTTGATCAAGTCTAATATCGCATGCCACTGCTGGGATATTCTACTTGATAAAGAAGCTATGCGAGCAACTCAGCAATTGATTGATCATTGAGGATTCACTGCCAAATATGCAAAATTGTTCAAGCCACTTTAACGTCCATCTATATAACTGGGGATCAGGTGTGTTATTTTCACATGGTTCAACCCTAGAGAGTTTGGAAAAGACGTTCTAAGAGTTGAAAACCAACTATACGGTTTCATTGTGGCTTATTTATCCTTTTGTATTCTTTGTTTTGTGCATGTCCTATCAATTTATTGTCTGTTCTATTTGTGCTTTTGGTTAAGTTTCAAATGTGTCTAAGACTTAGTAGAGTTAGGAAAAATCAATTCCAAGGGTCTTGTGCCTTGAAATGTGTTTTTGTGTATAAGAGTTAACTTTTAGGGCTTTAAGATGCCAATAGGTATTAATTATTTTCATCGTTCGTTGTTATTAAGTTTATATGTGTTTTCTACTAGTTTAGATAATATTTACATTGCATTGTATATATTTAGGCTGTTATCTAGGTTTTTGTATAGTTGGAGCCTATTAAGTCCTAGATTTAAGCATTTTGTGCATGTGAGTATGGCTATTGATGATGCATTAGTGTAGTTATAGTTAATAACTATTCGCTTGTCCTTTAGGGGTTATTTGGCAAACATAAATACGATGTAATTGTTTCATATATTTGTCATAAAGTTTGAAGCAAATTCAAAACATTTTGATAGTATTTCTGCTGGGTTCATTTAACAATAAGATCCAGAACAGCTGATTACTATTCTATGAATTTGCCCAACTACTAGGGCAGATGGAACATTGTGTCATCATATTCTAAGAATCAACCCCAATCATTGAGGCAGCTTTATATAGGACACTAACAAACTATTTTACTGTTGCCGTCACTAAGCAACCTCTTAAAATCTGTGGGCCAACAAACAATTTCTTAAGGTCTTTAGCCATTTAGTTATGTTTGAACAGTAATTTCTAGTCGCTGGCATCACTTATAGGTTAAAACCATTGCGAAGCAGACAATATGCGGCGTCACAGTGTCACACTTTTCTTAAGCAAAGAGATAGCTTCATCTAAAACGAATCTCCATCTCCATCAAAGCGGCCGGGAAAATGCCGACTATCTAGATAGCCAAAAGTTGTCCCTCTAGATTCCCGAAATAAGATTCACTGGAGGTGGCAGAAACTAATCTTCAGTAGAGGTGCCAACTTCGAAAGTTGCATTCAAACATTAAAAACAAAATACCGGTCCATGGACAAAAGCTTTCACATTATTGGGTTCCATCTAGCAGGAATGGGCCATCATCCATCCCCCAGCCTTGTCGTCATAGTCCGCAGACTCCCGATCCGACTCTGAGTGCTGCTCCCTGTTCCTTCTGAGGAACACCAACCAGCCGTTCACTTCAAGAGCAATGCAAACACCAACAATGGTGGAAAGCACGAGGCAGTAGGCCATCTTGGCAGGAGAGTTCGCCTGCAACTGCATCACGTCGAACCCTTGGAACACGTTCACCACAGCCACCACCACGCAGGCGTACCCCACAAGGTGGTGGTAGGACTTCCAGTACTTCCTGAACTTGTGCGTCTTCTTTGGCCGGAAGAACATGGCCATCATCTGCAGCGTCCCCAGGCAGAAGAGCGCCGTGCCAAGCTTCCTGTGTAGTCCATGCACCACACCCTCCGAAAGGCTTCCTAAACGCATCCCGGTGGCCCAGCCGGCGACTCCTGCCGCGTAGCCTGTCATCTGAAGCCCGACGTGGGCGTAAAACCAGAAGGGGTTGGAAGATGGAAGTTGGTGGCGCAGGTAACGAGCCGACACAGCTCCAAGGATGAGAAGGAAACCCCATGACAGAGAATTGAGTGTGGCATGTGCAGTTCTGAGTCTGGTGGTGTAGGCAGCGGTGGAGCCTCTCCCTGAGATGGTACTAGTCTTTACATCGATGGTTTTGGCGGTGGCAAGGTCAGCCGGCGACGTTGGATGGATCGTTGGCGAGTACCCTTGGACATAGGCGCCATGGTTCCAAATGTGGTTCAGTTTCGTCTGGTTGGGTAGGAGGGTGAGTGTGGCGAAGATCTGAACTTTGGTGCCGATGATGAGGAGGGAGGAAGAGGTGATATTTGGTTTGGTGAAGGTGGAGGAGACTAAGGTTGATTGCTGGGATTTGACAGATGAGGAGAGGGCGTAAGGAAGCAGAATGGGCTTGGTGGTGGTCGGGTCGCGGAAGGCGATGAGTACGTTGGAGCCCACCATCTGGCCGGCCGTGATTGGGTTAATCCCCCAGCCTACCCAGCCGGCGGGGGAGATGAAGTTGCCGGAGAAGACTAGGTCGACGGATGAGTTCCGTGAGAAGTAGGTGTAGGCTAGGGTAGCTTCCTGATTGCCAAGTTTTATGCAGTTCTGAAAGGTCTTCTGGCTGCTGCTGGTGTCCTGATACTTGAGAGGGCAGCTTGATGAGAGGGCAGATGGCAATGAAGAGATGCTCAGTAACAAGGAGAAGAGGAAGAAGAAGAGGGGGTGGTGATGGTTGAAAAAGACGGTGGTTGGATACATGGTGAGAGGAGCAGAACTGGATTGTGGAGTTGGTGGCATTTGTTATGGACAAGGATACAGAAAAAGAAGGGGGAGGGAAGAAGATGGGATTCGGTGTGGAGGTGGGAGATAAGATTACTTTGAAGCAAGGGAATGAATGGATTTTGGACATCATCTCTTGCTTTTTCTTTCTTAGTAACTCAAGTTTTCTGCTTTCTGAGCTGCAGCAAGGTTTATGTGATAAGTTCTAATGATTGTTCTCATAGAGTATTGCTTGCTGTGAAGCTAAAGTTATTAAAAGGTGGTGGAACTTTCAGTTGTGCCTGGTCATCTCAAGGCTACTTGTATCATCAGAGTTGGTGCCAACTTCAAATTTTTGGTCATACAAACAAAATTGGAATTATAATTTTCACATGTAACCAAAAGTTAAATCTGTCAAAATCAGATATGCATCTGATTCAGTAAGAAAATGCTATGCCAAATTCAGATACCATCAGTTGTCAGATCTGCGTTTTCGCATTGACCCTGAAGAATCGGTTATGAATTCGAGTTAGATAATTGTCAGATTGTATCCGACCACAGTGAAATTCCTAGATGTATTCGTGAAATTTGGGCTATGCATTCCACTGCTGATTCTACTGTCATGGATACACTTGGTTCTCCACAATTTTACATCCTACGTCGTAGAAAAGCTGGCGTGAGAAGCAATTCTCCTAGGCTCATCTTGATACTGATCATAGCTGCGGGTGCTAAATGAATCCATCTGTTAATTAATTGCTCCGTTTGGTTCCAAAAACAGAGCCGCTACGATGTAATTGTGCAACTAAACATCATAAATCAATTTCTGATCTGGACTGTCAAAATTGTGCATGAAAAAGAAAAGATGGAAGACAAAAAAATTAACGAACTCTCTCTCCCTCTGCAGAAAGTCGAAGATGATACGCACCCAACATCTGTGAATGACGCACCTGGTTGGAGTTTTACCCGCTTGGGCTGTTCAAGTTTCATTATTCTCCCGTCATCCACGGCTGCATCTTATTCAATTCTGATATCTTTTGTGCGGAAGAAAATGTCCTGGTAATGCAATGCCACATGAGGAAGAGGATAATATTTTGAAAGAGGTTTAACTTCAAATTATGCAACCGTACTTTTAATATCATTTCCGATCAGTAGATTGAATCCATCAAAGCAATGCCTCTGCCGCATCGATTTAGAAAAATTAGAAAATCTGTTTAATAAACCTGGTAAATTTAGTAAATCTTTACTTTAGACCTGATCTCCTCCTAATTAGTAGTCACTTCTCCCCAGATTTACAACATAACTTGAATAAGAGTTGTGGCTCACAATACGTTCCAGATGTCTAACTGGTCCAGAAATACGTTCGAACCCCCTATAATAATGAGAGAAATTTTGTCTATAGGACACATTCATGGAGTGTAAGTACCTCATGACATCTGACCTGATTTGTTGGATCAAGTTTAATACCGCATGCCGCTACTGGTTTACTGCAATTGAGAAAGAAGCTATACGAGGATGATTGATAATTGTAGTCCCTAAGGATCTAATATTCGACATGCAAAAAATGTTCAAGCCAGTTCATTGTAAGCAGTCCATGTAACAGGGCTCAGCATCTTTTAAGGTAAGTTGTAAAGCCCACGTTGCAGTTCACAAAAAAATTTGCTTGAAATTCATTTGAGCTCAAGAGAATCTAGTTCTGAAGTACATGGTGTTGCATGGAACACGTACAAAGAACCTCCCTATCTTCCAAGTGAATTACCAACCTTTGTACACCGACCAAAAGGTGTATGATCCTAGTTTCCTAATGGCTTAACACATTTACAAGATATACGGTGGATGATCTGAATAAACTTGTCTCCAGCAACCATCTTGGCACATGAAGCTATTCTGAAATTGGCCTTTTACACTAGGATGCCCATCTTTCAACAATGTTAACTTTATAGGATTTGGAATCAGTTTGGGTGATACAGTCGATATGCATCACTGCTTATCAGATATGCCTTACCGGCGATGCGATCAGAAACAGATGCAGATATAACAATATTGCTGTAAAGGTTAAATTAGAAGACAAACTGGGATGGAATGTGACGGCCTAATGGCAACATGACCTTATAATAACCAACGATCTTGAATTCCAAACCCATGGAACAAGCAGCAACCTTGTCTGAAAAGTAAAATGATCTATTGAAGAGAGAGAACATACAACTAATTTTTCAGAACGTGGAGGTACTAGCCCCTTGCAAGAGAGGAATAGCAACAAAATCATGGTAACAGCATCCAAATTTGAAAAGACTTCCGAGACAGTCCTGTAAGCCTGGTTTTTTTATATTCAAGCATGCAAAATACAACATCTAGCAGTGTTTCTTTATCTCAAAAGCATAATCAAGTTCAAAGTGACATCTTCTGTCATCGTCTTCAAACTGTCAAACGAAACCAAGCCAGACAAAGTCAGTCCATGAATAAAGAAATTAACTGCAAAAGAGAACACATTATTTGAGTAGAGAAAGCCCACAATACATATACAAATAGATGATGAACATTTGAAAAGAAGCAACCATGTTTAAAACACTAACAGGTTCCTTAATGGTTCAGTTGAAGGATTTAACATGCCTATGGTATAACATATCAGAATGCAGATTGCCATACCTAATACAGACATAGACAAAATAAATGCAGATTTTTGTTCCTGTGAATGGAATTCCAAATTCCAAATACAATGTCTTTGACAGAAAAGAGCAACACACCTTAAGCTTAGCCATGTATGTGCCTCGTGCCATTAATCCTGATGGAGTCGTCTCTTTCTCCAGCATATGAATGTAAGGCTCTTGCTGTGGAGCAAATGTACCCAGCATGCCTTTGCTTTGATCAACTGACACATTTATATCAAAAGACAGCAAAATTAAGAAAATTTCCTGTCATATAATCTATAAAATATTTGCATACTACTTCATATGTGATCAGAGATAATAAAGTCATGGTAAATCGAGGATAGGTCCTGGTTATCATAATGCTTCTAGATGACCCAAACTACGTATTTTGAGTGTAGAGGAAAGAAAGTTTACATTATAAAACGAAATCACAATAAGACAGCAATGAATTTGAAGTAATATCCAGCTAAGGAAAAGCATTTGAAATGAACATGGAACTCCAGTCAGCAAATACAACATTTGCACTCAGCTTTCGATTTTGCAGGTTTTGTGGTGATCACTTCAATCTTACAATGCAAACTGAGATGATCCCAACTAAATTTTTCATCATCAAGTACAGTCTACCTATAACAGGTATTACAAAAGAAAGGATAAAAAGCCACTATACCTTGGATGCCTCCCTTCCAGATAGCATTTGAGTAGGTCAATCCAGAGACAATGTTATACTTGACCCTGAAAGTTAGCTTGAGGCGATAATTTGACCCTTCTTTGAGAGTAAAAAGGACATTGCTGTCGTTCCTCTCTATGGGCAGAGAGGTAGAAAATTCTGGACAGCTGTCAGACACGATTCCTATGGTGAGGAATGTGACTTCTGGTTCTATCTGACCTGCAACACAGAAAAAAATTGGCCAAAAAATGCTATAAGGGTATATAGAAAAAGGAGTGAAGCTTATTCGACAACTAACCGTTTTCATTATCATCAATATGACCAAGTAGCTTTTCCTTCCATTTCCTTAAACTTTCATCTTCCTGAAATGTACGAAAGCCCAGATTAGATACACGGACTTAGCAGTCTTATCTCAGTGGCACCAGGAAAAGAAACAGAAAAGTGCCCAAAAATTAGATACAACTACAAGGAATGCAAAAAAAGGAAGGGCTACAGAAGGATGTTCAAGGCCTTCCAAAGTACCTAATTTGCATCTGCTCAGATAAATTCCGCAGGCCATTATAAGTAAGCTGTTTTGGTGCAACTAACCAATCAAGGATGTTACATACAATCCCAAGACGATAATTTTGAAGTTAAAGAGGATCTTAGCTTAGCAGAACTGTTCAAGAGGATCTTTACAGAACCGTCTGAAGCACAGAAACTCCACTTTCAGTTCATAGTTCCAAATTGTAGCCTTTTATATTCATTCTACCTGAAAGTAGAAAAGAGCCAGAACCCAACATGCTTTACAGTCATATCTACCATGAATTCCTGTCGTATGCTTCCAGAAATGAAAGCATCCGGCCTTACCATTCATAGCCATGAATTCATGCTGACTTCGTCCAACGATCACAATTAACACAGAAAGTCCAACTACATGGCACTGTTGGAGAACTGACGATTCTAGTGGTAATAAAAATAACATGTACCGGGGATTCCAAACCTTCATTCAGCAAAACATCTTGCACAAGAACCTTAGCAATGAAGAGCAATTCAAACTATTTTCCCAAAATTCTGCACTGTTTAAAAAGTTTACGTTTATAAGTTTAGGAAAATCTATTTCCTAGTATGCACAATCTTCCACAATTTCTAAGCTAAAAGCCTAAAACTTAGTACAATATAGTAATTTGCTACAGATGTTCATTTATGTCCTCCAGTACTTTTGCATGGTTAAGCAATCCCTTAAGCTTCAAAGCCAGAATGCTTATGTAACCAGCTATGTCACACAGACACGGCAAAATTGCCCAAGTATCCGTGTCGACATGCGGACACGGGGATACGGGTGCGGACACGGCAAACAATAAAAGTCATTAATTTAATGTTTTTTTTTTTTTCATTTTATCAAATTTTTATGATGCATCCAATTATTTCCATGAACAATCCTTTCAGATATTCAGTACTTTTGTGATAAAACACATTTTCTAACAAGATGGTAAGAGTGAAATGTTAATTTAATGTTTTTTTTAATCTTATCATTTTTTATAATATTTAATGTAGCCGTGTCTGCGTATCCAAAAAATTTAAAAATTGCCGTATTCGCAACCGTATCCCCGTATCGCATCCTCACCCGTGTGACATAGGTAACCAGGAATGTGATGGACATTAACACCCCACCCACAACTCAATTGCAATCTTGTTAATGGAATCTTCGAGCACTCTTCAGTCTTCACTACGACAGGAAAATTAAACACACTAAACGGACATAAGTTTTTACTTTTCAGCACCAAAAGTATACCAGGAACATAGATAAAGAAATGAACAATAGAAACCATAAAAAGAGGGAATACGTAGTAGAACCACCAAGTAGTACTGTAAATGAAGCGATTCCAATTATCTGCCCCAAATAAGCCATGGAGAACAGACAATGTATATGAATTACGTGAAATTGTTCAATTGCTATCTAATCAATAAAATAAACTCACGAAAACCGCGAATGGATGGAAAACGGTTCGAAATCTGAGAAGCAAGAAAACCACAATCGCAACGAATGTGGTGCTATAATTTAAGGCCTGCTGCTACCAAAAAAGAAAATCCGAGAAATGAAACAAAGAAAAAGGAGACACGGACGATTGACATTAAAGTTTCATACACTTTACAGAACACAGAAGAAAACAACATAAAAGCCTCAGTGTCCCATTCCAGTTGAACCAAAGAAAAGAAAAACATTAAAATTAAGCTCACAGGTGAGGTCACTTTTGCAGCTTCACGACAGTAACTTCAAAAATATACTCGCATACATGCATACTAACAAGATTGCATATTTTTCTTCTTATAAAACCATATATGCTACTAAAAGGTGAGCAAGGAAAATATAGGCAAAAATCTCACACCTTGTCACGTTCTAGGTGCTCCTTGAGAGGAACAAGAGGACTTGGAATAAAACCATCATCACCGTTCTCCTTAGGATCATTCTCCCCACAACAGTCATCATCACTATCACATAATGAGATGTCAGAAACCTTTCTCTCAAGGCTCGACTCCTTGGGTACCCACGAACCAGAAGGTCCTGCTCTCAAATCCTCCATCAATGAAGAAAATGGAAGGGGAAGGAACGCACCGAGGAAAGACCAAAAGGAAGGAAGAAGAGGACAAAGGAAGAAAGAGAAGAAGGAGCGGAGACTGTCAAGAGTCTGCTGTGAAAAGCCTGCCCAGAAGCCAGAACCGGCAAGAGTATCTACTTTCGTCACTGGAAAATTTATTTTCTAACGAAAGAAAAAAAAAATCTTTCTCATATTCGCTGTAAATGACCGAAAATCCAGTCTTTCTAGCTGACAAACTCATTTGAAACTTTTACACTTCTAATTTTCTAAAGCCAAATTTCATTGTGCAGTCAGTAAAATGTTTTTTTTTATCACTGAACATATTTTCGTACCATTCCTTTTTTGGGTTTCTGAGAGTATCTGTACTATTTTTTCTATAATAAAAACAAAAATTTTAATAGATTTAATCCTCGGTGCTATTTGAAAATGTTTAAAGTGAAAAGTAGACATAGATTTGCCTATAGTTCTCACGTTATCACAGAGGTGAATCTATATGTGAATAACTACAATCTAGGGATGAAAACCAGGAGGAAACCCTAAGAAAGAAAAGAAAGATAAAACAAACAAAGGTGTCTAAAAAGAATCTGTGCTGAATACCAAGGAAGACAGGGCAAGAACATTATGCTAAACGCCTCGAATATGGCCTAAACTACAAGACTGCCATGGAATGATTGTGCTAAACAAAAGCCATGCATGTGAAAAGATGTGCAGAGGAAGGAAATCCCACTCTACTAAGACAAGAAAAGTTGTCAGCAATGGATGAACGGTGGTGATGTGCTTTTGAAAAGACAAGAGGCTGATGCAGCATTGATTATGTGATATCTTTTCCTTGTAAGGTCTTTTTCGATGTTTTATTTATTTGATCAAGTGCATGAATCTTAAGGTTTTAATTAATGAAATTTAAAGAACTCATATACAATGTGTCTAAAAGCCGATGCAAAAATTGTCTTGTTTTTTTAATAGTTGCTCTTTAAATGAGTATTGAAAGGTGCAGGCATCTCCTAATCATATATATTCTGTACCAGCATGCAAACATCCCCTGAGAACTTCCATTGTTTTAAGAACCCAGTTGATTTATTCAATCAAGATAGATAACGTCCACAAGCAAATAAAATAATGGGTTCTCTTCTTTCTTTTTTGCATGAAATTGGATCTCAAAACAATATCCTAACAATTTGCACTTCTTTAAAAACAACTATTGTTCGTATTCTTTATATAAAAATAAAATTTAACATTTTAATAACCGCCAACTGTTGAAATGTGATGATAATCAACGAAATGTTTTCATCAAATAAATCATGCGGATAACATGATTTTAAATTTGGACGACTTGGTGCAGTTGTGTTTTAAAAGATTGATTTTAGACATTCCTAAGACTGTAATAAGAGAGAAAAGGGAAGGGGTGGTTCGGTCTGTTGAAAAGGCTGTGGAAGTCGTCTAATCACTCAGGAGCGCAGCCAAAAAAAGGTTGTCCTGTCGGCTCTGCCTTTGACCTCTTTCTTTATTTTTAAAATAAAGGGAGAACTAAGAAGGAAAAGGAGAGTGGGACCCACAAGGGTCGCCGCTGCGTGATTTCCGGTCGAATGGTCCGGCGAATAGTCGTGCTTAGATTATGATCCGATCCAAGAAGTAAACCAAATTTAGTAAATATCTTCCCCCAATCACGTCCCTTTCAAGACATTCTGGATTCTGCAGGGCTTCCTCTCGCGTTCAGACTATCCACAGAAACAAAAATCCAAAAGAAGACAAAGAGCAATTTTGAGCTTCTACATCTATCCGCTCTTGTTGACCGATCAGGCATGCAACCACAGTCTTCTTTAAATTCTTGCCAAGCACGACTATAAAACTCATAGACATATACGTGAGTTCTACTGCTGTTCAGCTCTGCAGGTTTCCTAAGAGATAGTTGCTTCAAGAGGCGTATCATAATTAGTCCGGATGGCTCAATGGCGAGTCGGAGAATGTTTTATTGTCAGTTCGATTTTTGTGAATGCTACTCATTCAAACTGTCAACAGCAAATACTGTAATACTCTAATTGACAGGCGTATTTGCTCTTCCCACTTAGGTTCCAAAATAGCCGTAGATATTGAAGGCATAATAGAAAAAAGAGTGTCTTTGACTCCACATAGACCTTCCCTATCGTTAAATTGGATCCCCAACAAGCATCAATACATGTTTTTCCATCTTTGGTTTTTACATATAAAAAACATATCCATATTGACTCGTTAAATTGCTGTATTCCACGCCAATGCTAGAGACGTTTGCCTTCTTCTTCCTGTTGTTTAAAATATTGGACAATGATAAGAATTCAATTGACGATACAAATCCATATCTCTTGAAGCCGCTTCTTATTGATCAACACCTGAAAGGCCCTGGACAACTTGACCTCTGCCTGGTTACAAACTGAAGCTTATACATTTCGGTCGATAACAAGGCCCCACTATATCTTGGCGGTCTTAAAAAGGATTTTACTTTTTAATATGAAACAGGATTTCGATATTGAATCAAAGGATGGACCTCGTTCAACCACTTTTTAAGAAGTCCCCCCCCTTGGAAAGGAAACCAGCATAGATAGCAAGACAGTATGACAGCATCTACACCAACGTCAGATCCAGAACCGAACTCAACACAAAGGGAACAAAAGAAAAGATGGTCGCTTTATTGTGCTTCTGAATTACAGTGTTATATATATGTATAATTTTCATTAGTGAAGAAGGATTGCAAAACGTTTCAACGCTGGGATTGAATCTCCTGCTGGAAAGATGCTTGCCGCAGGCCTCTGCAATTCGAAAATGATCTGCATACCAGAATTTGTTCTCATGCCTGCACTTCTGGAGATGCTAACCCCTGCTAGTCACAGGACACATCCTCTGATAATTTACAAGCAAATGGAGTATATACAACAATGTGGCATAATCTATCATCTGAAGTTCTCAACTGGCGCGGTCTCTTCGAGAAGCACAGCAGCTTGAAAGCAATCGGAGGCTTCTGATGCTGAACCACCCTCACATTTGTGAAGCATACCTAGATTGTACCATGCCAAATGGTTTGTCCTGTCCAATCTGAGTGCCTCTGATAGAAAGCTTCGAGCAGTTGCCAGTGACCGGCTCCCCTGTCGCCTGAGAACAGATGCTGCACAGATCAAACTGGGAACATGGCCGGGGTCAATCTCGAGTGCATTGAGAAAGGCTGTCAGTGCATCCTCAAGCTGGCCCTTTGCCTCATAAAGCAGTCCTGCATACACAGAAGACATCTTTAGAATACTTAAACTTTCAGGTGCGGCAAATATAACATGGCAATTGAAAACCCCAGTAAGAGGAAGAGGAGAAAAATATAAATTACCTGTTGCATGCCATCTCGAAGCAGAAAAGGCATTAATTGCTAATGACTTTGCTAGACAAGCCTCAGCATCTTTCCACTGTGACATCTTCGTGTATACATGAGCTAAATCATGCCACGTTTCTATCTCTAGCAAACGAACATCACCCACACCCTGCAAACACGTTCAGTAAAAACTAAGGAGTTTCAAACCAATGGCTGAGTCATGATACGAAAATGCTTCTGAGATTAACAAAAATAAAAAAAAGGAAGATTGTCCTCGTTTCCTACAAACTAAGACAAGGCTCTTGCTCGTCCAAATGGGATCCGGAATTTGGGCCGGCTCTCCTTATCCATTGTCCAATTTGTTTACAGTAGCAGTTGCAGTGACACTAAACACAAATCAGGATATCAGGCACCCAAGTTAAATAGCGTATGAGAGGCCAATCTAGTATCAGGGAAATCTGAAGCTCAATTCATAAACCTAAGCCAGCTGGAGATTTCAAACAAACAAAGTGTATGCATGAATGCTTAATATATGAACTGAAATGCTTAATCCACAAAGTTGAAAGTGAAAAGACATGATCTGTACATGCCGTCTTACATGCAAATGAAGCTGATGCGTGTGAAATAAAAAACTCAGTGTGACACTCTAGCCCGCAAGAAACCCATCTTATTGGATTATACCAGCACCACCTATATGCTACAGCTTATAGTCATGTTCCATTAGGAACCTAAACTTTAAGGTAATGGAGCGCAGATTCAGTTAGAACACAATAGACAACACAAAATTTTGAAAAGGTGACTATGCTGACAATTCTTGCTTGTTTCAAAATTTTCAACACACAGATAAATAATGCCGCTCTACAGAAAAACATTCAGTCACAAGGTTATGACACAATACTTTTGCTTGGATGTGTTTAGCCACTAAAATACTAAAACCTCACTTTTTCGATGTGTTACTACAAAGAAGGCATTTGCTTCAAAGCTAACAAAGAAAAGAAAATAAACAATCTAATGACATTCGTACCTTAAACATCTTTTTCCCCATCCCCATGCTTTTGCTTCTAACTTGAAGAAGAGCAAGAAGATGGGTATATGTTTCAATTGCATTCCTGAATTGACCCTGAGCAATCTGGACCTTTGCTTTTGTTCGTAATAATCTGCCTTGGTCCCACTTTCCCGTCTCATCTAATGCTGCATTCAAGATGGTCTCAGCTTCAGAAAATCTTTTCTGAGCTGACAATATTCTAGCTAAAAGCAGCCAAATTTCGACGTTAGATCCTGCTTCCATTTTCAACAGCTGCTTCGCCTGGCTAAGTGCCACATCCAATTTCCGTTGCTCAGCATTTTCAAGGCAGAGAGAGAAAATAATATTTGAATCTTTCCCGTGGGCAAATCTATTAGCCACTTCTAGGGCCTCAAGTGCCTCACACTGCTTTGTGGTTCTCTCAACATCAGAAACAGCAACCCTAGCCTGAGTTGAAAGAGCAGTTCCAAGTAAGCAATTTGCAACACCAGCCAATGCCTCACACTCTCCATTCATGTTAGTCAGTGCTTTTCGTGCAAATTGCACCCCTTCTTCTGCATGATCACTTTTATCACCACAAATTCTTGAAGCAGCTAATAAAGCTTGAATGCAATTTGAAGATTCTCTGCTCTTCAGCATTCTTTTCAGTAGGTTCAAAGCAACCAAAACATCACCTTCACCAATGTAACAGAGGGCAAGAGCATAACAACGTGAAGATCGGTCTACGAGCCCTGGAAGCAGTTCCTCAATATGACTGGCCAGCGATCTTAGGCTTCCAGAAACAGCCAATGCAAATGTAAGATGGTGGATAATCGATTCGTCCCATGCAATTCTCTTCAAAGCAATTTTTCTCAGTAGAATGAGCAACAGTAAGATTGCTTCCTCTAAATTGTTCCGAGGTATGAACGAACCCTCAGCTTGAGAACGAAGGTTAGGTGGCCTTGCATCATTACCACCATAAAGAAGGAAAACAGCAAATTCTTTCTGAATTCTTGCACAGGTTTCAGGGTCAAGGTTCCAGTGCACAAGTAGGGCTCGCCTGTAGGATGCAATTGCTTCATGGAAATAACTGGCTTGCTTCCATAACTCAGGAAGCATTTCAACAGCCTTGTTTAACGTTTCCTGTAATTTAATGTCAGCGCCAAAGCTTTCAGGCAAGCCTTCAGGCAAGGCTGACTCGATAGTGTCCAATACAACTTTACATGATTGAGCAGCTTCTGCAATCATCAATGACAAAATGAGAAAAGAAAGAAACAAGAAATTATTAGACCAATAACTTTTCTATACAAACATCTCAACCATATTCCAAGTGTGACACACAATGTTCCAGAGATGACTCCAAAGAAATGTATGGATGCAACAGCAAACATCACATATATAAGCCCAGGCTATTTATTTTCCTTTGTATAAGTAGAAGAAGCATAAATATGAAGGCCAAATAATATAATATCTGTTCCTTTTCCCTGTATTACAACTTTTTTACTGTTTCATTCTCCTGCTTCTTATGGACATTTTCAATTTCCACATTAGTTATTCCTTTCCAAGAGAACGATGATAAAGGAGGAAATATGGAGGTGCACAAAACTGATCGGTCAAGAACAATGAGAATAGCTGACTCTCTTCTATAATAAGAATACACACTGGTTTTCATATGTAGACCAAAATAGAATCCTTATTTAAAATATCGACCAACTTCCCATATTGGTTCATGATCAACAAGGAAAAGATGCCAAACAGAACACAAGATGTCAAGAACAATTTGTCATGAGGATAGAAGCAAGAATAAAGGCTACATCATACCCTTAAACCTCCCCAGATCCTGCAGTGCCTTTGCTTTCAGCAAGATGGCCTCCAAAAGCAAGCTGACAGCATGCATTGTCATAGGTGGAGCCATATCATTGTGAGAACGGCGTTTGCGACGTTCAAATTTTCTTGTGATTGAGAGTTTGATCTTGGGCATCACTGCAGCAACATCTATCCCCTCAAATACATGAAGTGCAGCATCTATATTTCCCCTTTGATATTCCAGTCGTCCCAACAATGCCCTGGCCTCCTATAGTATTAGAGAATCAAAATAACATCAGTTTTCCAATTGAGTACCAAGAAAATTTCCATGCATTACCTCCGAATTCTACAAGTCAAACTTTATCAATTCATCAAGAAGAGTAAAGACGTGAACAGTGAAGCTGTTCGGAAAACTCAAATAACAAACATGAAACAGCTGACATCCTCAGGAATGTTGGAAATAAGCAAACCTAGCACATGATAGTGTACCAGAAATACATATGAACGTAAAGGACATACTTCAAAGTTCAAATATATCATGTCTCCATTGTCACTTTAGAGCTAGTCAATGTCATTGGTAAGATCGTTACAGATCTTCACAACAATGTGATTGGTAGGATTGTTAGTTTGTTACAATATCTTCAAAACATTTTGCTATATAGAACACTGCAACAGTAGCTAAAGTTTTGTATAAATTCAGCACATCTATCGTCAGTTTCATTTTTCTGAAGTAAATACTTCAATCGTTTATTTATATTCTTTAAGGAAAGAAGAAACAATTGTGCCACATATGTGACTTGTAGCATATCTTGTTTTATTTCTTATATTCTTTGTTCTGAAACTTTTAAGGATTTCCTGAAAACAGTCTAAGGAAAACCCTGCAAATAAATTGCCAAGACTGAACATTATAACTAGAACAGACTTGGGCATCAAAGGAAGACTAAGAAGTTGGAAAGAGAGCGAGTCAATTGGAGAAGCACTCGCAGACTCTTTTTTTGTGTTCAATTTGATCTACTAGATTTCATAGCTTTGATGACCACTTTTCTACCACGTAGATCCGATACATATCTCAAGTTCTGAACGCAGTCCTCAAACAAGTCCCAAGAACGAGGAGAAACAAGATGTTCCAATGCGGAAAGACAACTTCCTAACCGTAAGTAGACAGATGGCTTGCAGGAATATTGACTGATCAACACGAAAAAGGTTTTTGCACAATAATCAAATATGACACAAGATTACAAGGTGGTCTAACTAAATCTAGAATATATTTCTGGAAGAAACAAACATGCTAGGGAAATGCGCTGGATTTTCCAGACATTTTAGTTGCTGCGGAAATTTAAACTCATAAAATTACACACTACGGAGAGAAGTACTAAATGGCGCTAACATTTATTAGACCTAGCCTTCTACAACATTTCCTTTTCCATGTTCTGGAACCATCACATGATAAAATTGCTTCTCATAGAGGCATATACAAGAACTACGTGAAACATGACTACCCCGATTTTATATTTTTCTTTTCTTTTTAAGTAAACAGAGAAACACGCAATGTATTGTCGATTGCCAATTTGAAAGACAAAAAAAACAAAAAACAAAAAAAACAAAAAAGAGAAAAGAAAAAGAGTCCAACATAGATGGACCAACCTCATAGTTCAAGCAAAGGCCTTCACGAAGAGATGATTCAGCTTCCTCAATGTTGCCTCTGTCTGGCTTTGGTGGCTCACCCTCTCCAGTTCTCGAAGAGAAGCCACTCACGGAGTAATCCCTCGTTGCGAGGGATTCAGGCGACTGGGCCATGTCATCTATTTTCAGCTGCTCACCCGAACATAGACACTGCATTATCTTCTTCAACTTCAGACCAACCTTATCTTTCATCCTTGTTCAGTAGAGGAAAAATGTTCAGCACCATCATCTCCGGTTTCACCAAAATTAAAGATAAGAGACAGAAGAAAGAAAACCCAACACTGCAAATTATTATGTCCTTGAATTGAAGCTTTTTTAATATGAGAAGCCAAAATTTTCAACACATTACCTACCCACAATCTATTTTTCATTCAAAAGGAAGAAAGCTTCCAATCTGATGCAAAATTAGGTTTTACCGAAAGATTTTTAATAAAATAGAAGGGTAACAAAACACTAACAGACCAGAAAGCCCTAGTTCCCCGCCGTCGTCAAGACGTACCACGAGTGGTAAATCCAACAATAAAAAAACACTGGTTCCAAACTCATCAGAGCAAATTCGACAACCAAACAAACAAAATAAACCCAAGACCACTCTCTAAAATTCAAGAAGATAAAGAAGAAAACCAAGAAAACCCTCACAATTGAATTAAGAAAACTTTAAAAGTGAAACAATTGAACCCACCCTCATCTCAACCCGGTTACCAAAAAGAAGGAGGCTCACCTAAACAGCTAACAATTTTCCTACCAGATCAAAGCCTCCCCAAAAACCAACACCGAAATCCAAACACCCATAACCCAAATTCCACTCCACAATCCACCAAATTCATCCCGTCCAGAAGCTTCTTTTCCCCAAACCACATTTAGAAAACGGAAAATGAACACGAAGGCCAATCACAATCAGAAAACAACTACAATCTCGCTACGAGGCGCAGAAAAAAGGAAGGGAACCAAGGATTAAACCGCCCAGATTCGAAACCCTAGAATTCAAGAAAGAGGACGACGTCAAAACAATTATGGCGAGGGCAGATACGAACTAAAAGCCTTCTTTAAACACCAACGCCTCTCCTCCCAGCACTGGGCCCCCGCCCCCTCCCTCTATGAATAAAGGTGCCAAATAAAAAAAATTAAAAAGGAAACTTGATTTCATTCCACGATAACTCGCGAAATTAATTCAACACATCAGAGCAATTAACTTTAAATTAATCAAATAAAAATGGAGATCCTAACCTGAGAATGAACCAGGCTTCTTTCGAAGAAGCCGAAGAAGGATCCCTTTTTCTTCCCCTTTTTTAATCAGAATTTTCGAGAAAATCAATAAAATAAAGAAAACGGAGAAGGAAAAATATTTAAATGGAACAGGGGGGAGCAGAAGTGCAGCGGACAGGAGATTAACGGCTAACGTCTGAAGAGTTTTGCCAGGTGGCGTAATCTCGTCTGAGCTCTTGCGCTGTGGGCCCAAGGGACCAGCTTCGTAAGACGACGACGGTCAACGGTCTTCTTGGGGGTTTCCAGATCGGTTGGCTCGGGTAGTTGGTCGGTAGCTGTGGGCTGGGGTTGGTCTTGACCGGGTCGACTTGACCCAGTGTTGGTAGGCGTAGGCTTGGCTCGGTTTAAAATACCACTCCATTTTTTTTGTTTTTATTGTTTTTTAGGTTGATAAAGAAAAAAATGAGAAACCACCATGTTAATATATTAAGATACTTAAAATAAAAAAACATAATACTTAACATTAGTTAAAATAAAAAACTTTAAAAATATTAAAAAAAAAAGAAATGGCACTCTTTGAATCAGCCATAAAATCAAATCCATTTGCCATCCATTGGATTCTAGTGTTATTTCAATTCCATTTTCACAATTACTTTGGGAAAAGAAAAATTTGATTTGGTCAAGAACCTTATATTATTAAATTGGTTTTGGTCAACCAACTTTAAAGTATTGATCATGATGTCCTTCTCTTTTTCAATATAAAAAAACTCATTAAATGAGCATCCCCAAGACTCTTTTATGCTGGACGTTGACATCGATGTATCTTACTTTGGACTACACAGCGTGCTTGGTGCTTACACACGTACAGTTCCCTGTATGAACTAATGCAGCCAAGCCAGTTATTCAATTATTAATATGATGTGATTATAGGAGACATGCTATCTTTATGTTGGAACAGTATGCATCATTATTTTGAACACGAACAACTATCGGTTCTTGAAAGACTAATAACATATGCTGATCTTTTTTATTAAAGAAATCTCAAGCCGGATTGATTAAACTCTAAAGTCCATGCTTATCAACTTTCATGTATGACTTGAAAAATATTTGAAGAAGCTGTTGAGGACGAGGGCCCTCTTGCACTCTCGAGATCAAGAAGAAGAAGAAAAGATTACGGAGATGTGAGAGAGTAGTAGCGTTCTCATCAGGGGCAGAGCCAGAAAAGTTTCATGAAGGAGGCCAAATTAAAGTTTCTAATATTTGACTAGAGCCAAAATATCATTTTTCAAAAATTTTATATAAAACATGTGAAACTTTACAAAATTTACATGTAAATTTTTAATTTTTTTTAAGTGGGCTAGGGCCCATGTGGGCCCTACCATGCCTCCGCCCCTGCTTCCTACATCCACAGCCACATTGGTGGTGGTTCGGAGGTCGCCTCCTCTTTTTCATGCCTTTGGGCGCAAGGTCAATTTGGAAACTGGGTGGTTTGTAGTACACTATTTAACTGGAGTGGCACACAACCATCATTTGGTGGTTCAAAAAAGTAGTATCAATATGAATCGAACTGATGACAGTTCATCAATACAACTCCCAGGTCGACCAGCTACGCTATGCCCTTCGATGCCATCCATAGCGGCAATGAGTCACCACAAACAAATACCAGATATATTGGTGCTCTTTAACATGGAAAGTTATAATAACATCTCTAAACCACGAACAAGGGAAACCTATTAATTGGAGTCAAACTCAAGGTATGAAGTGGCAAGCTTAAAATGTTGACGCCGTATTTCACTTTAGTGAGCACATTTTTATACTTATGTAGTGAACACATAAGCAGTCTGTTGAGACGTGTGCCTTTAATAAAGCAGACTGCTTAGTAGCAGTGCAATTACAACTCTTGTATCCAACTTTATTAATTGAGCTCAATGTTCAACTTTTCAAACATGTTGTGAGATCCGTTTTTGAGCTCATCACCTATTTACGTGTGCTCAGCGTTATCATATTTATGTTTAAACTGAAAATAAAGTTGATTCAATTAACTCTAAGTCAAAGTCCTGAACTGATTTTCAAGTTCCATTGTGAAATCAATATAACCTAAACCAAGCGTCTCTTTGTTTGAGTCGCTTGATGCTTCTTTTTCATTGATTGGACAGCGTTAGGTAGCAGTCAATTTACAACTCTTTTCCGACGAGTCCTCGATATCTGGAATTGGTTCATGAAATTCAGGACAAGAAATAGGAGCTACACCCCAAGAACCGCAAATGAAAGAACACAGGTTGCATTTGATTACCGCAGACCTGAGATCTGCAGGTAATCTCACTGCTGATCACAGGTCCGTGGTTTTGAGGTTAAATCCATGCTTCTTACAGTGTAGCATAAATTTGACATCCACAGTTAAGGGGTTGATGCAGAAATCTACAGTTTATTAAGACTGTGTATTTTAGCTATTGTTGATTTTGGATCCCCTCAAACATAAGATCTGTGGAAAATCAAACATAACGTCAAAGTTTTCAAATTCGAACAAAAAGGACATTCATGTTTTAGCGTTTTATACACTAAAAACAAGCTGTCTGCAAATGAGTTGGATCTGGTTTGAAGATTTTACTATTTTCTACTCTCCAAGCCGCTCCTACCAAGAAGAATTTTTTTCCCTCAAGCTAACGAATTTCTCAAGTCTCACATCCAGTTTGGAATCTCAAGGGGACACTCCAGTTCGCATCTTCAGTTAGCTCCATACTGCTAAATATCTACCATTTTGGTCATGACGAGGATTAAGATCTGTTCTTTTTATAAAAACAATCTCATTATGCATACCATCATAAAATTATAACGCTCAGAGAATACATTTTTCATTCTTCGCATTATCTAAAGTTTTTGTGCATTTCATATACTGTATAGATGTGACATTTTCATGACAAATTTCTAAGAAGTAGCTAGATTTGTTATGGGCACCTAAGAGCCTTACTCTACTTGTTCTAGAACCAGATTTTCCGGCCACGGCCTGCTAAGAAGGCGTAGCGTAGGTACCTCCAATAAGCCAATAAATGGCAGCTTTATGGAGCTCAAAACCCGCTCACCGTAACGACGGGATTCCTCTGTACTTTGGTCGTGCCTTTGTTTCCAGAGCCAAACAGGCCTCGTAAACACCGAGTTGCCAACCTTCTATACGAGCCCTACATTCCATGGAGCCCAGCCAAAACCAGTGTTTAGGTGATCAGGACTTAAGGAGAGAGTTCTCCGTTGCCGCTTCTTTCTTGTTTAAAGCATCTTCTCTTCTTGATCTCTTGTCCATCTCCGCGTGATTCAAGTTCTTTGGACTCATCTTGGTACGTACCAGTTCCGATATCAATAGTAAGATCTAGATAACCATGCGTCTGCACAGTTCTATGGGGGTGTCCTGCACTTGGTATTGCAAAGGATACTCTTTGGGTCCTTCTTGTTGCCTGTGGATGCTATCAGGACCTGCCCATTTTCGCATGCACACAGGGGACTCTCTCTCTCTCTCTCTCTCTCTCTCTCTCTATATATATATATATATATATATATATATATATATATATATATATATATATATATATATATATATATATATATATATATATATATATATATATCTTTCTCTCACACACACACACAGATAGGCCAGGCAGCTAACTTTCCCCTTAATGCCTATGAAAATCGAACTGATGATAGCTCGTTAGCAATACCTAACTCATAAGAATGGAACTGATGGCAGGCTCTCAGATTTGCAGATATTAAATGGGATACATCAAAGTAGCATGTCCTCCGATTCATCTGTGGTATTTGAAACATCTTCCTATTTATATCGGGAATCTTTCGAATAGGACTTCTTATATACAAGTTTACACACAAACTTTTCAAAAAGGGCAGTTGCTTCTTAGCTTATATGCTGCTCTACCATTGTGCTAGTGTTGCTGATACGATGGAGTTAACAGTAAAGCTTAATTTGTCGTTAAAACCAAATGCGTAGTCATTGACAAGGGAGTATGTTGATGTATCTGTGGAGCTTGTTTGATTAGCTTTCTCAAGACATTGAGAGCAAAACGCCTGCACAGTGTGCACGGACGCATGCAGGGAATAGACAAGAACATCATAGTGGGAGGACTTGCCAAACTTTATAGGCAAAACACCTTTTTCTATTGTATCAGGAACGCATGGAACAGTGATTATCTCCCTATCAAACATCACGAGTTCTTCTTTTCCATAGGTGAAGCATCATTCATTCTTCGAAATGCCAAAATCAGCAGAAGAAGCAAAGTGCTTCATTTCAAGACAAATTTTTGGAGTTGGCAGTTCCATGAACTTGGAAAGTCCTGCTCCGTGAATCCACTAAAGTCGTGTTTCTATTCGATAGAGGCTATGAACCAGAGCTAGCTATACGGTAGGACAATGAAGGTCATGAAGGAGATAGTTTACAGTATGGGTTTCATCATAGCAAGAAGCTCGACCACCCTCCTTCCCCCTCTCAAATCTTCCTGCTTTTAGGGTCCTGTGCTGCATCGAGACCTAGGTAGGCAGTAGCCCACCTTCAACTCGATGAAGTAGCAGCCACAGGAATCAAAGCAATTACGCTTCTTCTATGTAAATCCTATCCGGGCCAACTATACTTCACTTCTTGAAGCATTCATTCATTCATTCCTTTGTTCCTCTTGCCATATTAATGTTTATGTCATATTTGGTGTCGGTGGTAATAGAAGCCCCTCTTGAGGTAGAGTTGCTTTATTTTTATCCCAAGATGCAGTGAGCCCTATGATTTTCCCAAGAAATAAACACAACATGCTTGTCGGAAACTGCCAATATCGGCACAGTTTTACTTTTTAAACTTTAACCATCAAGTTAACAAAAAAAAAAAAAGGTCTTTTACATTTTACCATAAAATTGTCTAATCGAGATTTGAGAGATCTCTACCAGTTTATGCGTACCACCTTGAGCATTGATCGTTTATGGAACTCGACTTGTACGTTTTATGCCAAACACCTTAGCCAGGAGGACGAAACTTTTACTAACAAGAAAGAAAAGTTATTATTAATTCATTTTTACGGAAGGAAAAAGACAGTTTTTCAAGATAAACGACACAAAAGATAAACATATCATGCTTCCCAAAGGGAAATTAAAATTGAGTTTCTAATCTCTTTTAGGTTCAGATCAGCGGATTAAAATTAAACAGTAGGTTCTCCTGTAGCATGAATTTGGGATCGGCCTCAGATTTGGGATTCCGAACTATCAAACACCAACATGGTGTTCACCACAAAAGGGTAAAAAGCAACACCGTTCGAACCAAGTGGTGAATACCTTTCTCTGCTTTAATCACAATACTGAAACGTCTCTGTAGGCCTAACACAAAGTACCGCAGATCTCAATTATCCAGTTCAAGTACAGCCTCTGCGGCTCTGCCCATGCGACAGGTAAAAAAGATCCCCACTTCCATAATCCCTCAAGCACAAGATCAAGTTGTCCAAATGCTTCATTGAGTCTCTCTCGAAACCACCAACATCTCCTCCAAGTTATTTCTTGGAAAGCGGCTTCATCCATCCTGCATAGCTCAAGAAGAGAGTCGAAGCCCCCACATTTTCCTTCATTTTCTTAGGATACCAGGCCTACTTTTGGTGCTTCAAGGTGACCAGAGGCATGTGACATTGCCAGGGTGAAACACCCATGAGACATGTTCCTCATTGTTGTTCCATCGGCAGTACATTAACATGCCAACTTGAACATGTATTGTTGATAATAAAGGTGAGTACGGTTGAGGGGATTCCCATGTTGGGGCCAAAGCCAGCGCCTAGGTTGGTATTCACTATTTCTGGGTAAACAAGCCCAACCTAAGATTGGTTCCAGGTGAGCAAGAAGATTACCACCCATTGCCTGAAAAAGTATCGAAGCTCTTTCCTTTTCCCTTGCCCTCAAGATCGAGGACAGTGTCGGTGCTTGGTGAGAATACATAGTATCTTTATCTCGACACTACATTATGTTCTAACTCATATGACACATCAACATAGTGCCCATACAATGCACCTCTTCATGTGCACTAGCCCGACCAACTAAACTATGCCTCTTGAAGTCACTTGAATGAGCAGACAAACATGTTTGTTTAGGGGCCCATTCAAGAATGCCAACTATATCAATTCTTTGATTTTTACATCAATGTTGTTTAAATTATTTGTTTTAGTTAATTTTTATATATCTTATCATTCTTTCTTCTTTTTTTATAAAGAAATCTATATGAAAAGACAACAAACTAGTGCCTTTGCCAAAGGTAATCTTTTCTTCATGACTGGCTAAGCCATGATCACTTCAAATAGTATCCGCATGTCTTAATTTCACAAGTCCACTAATAATCTGAAACAGCGTGCTTATTGTAAAACAAGTGCACCAACTTGGATTCTAGATTTTTTCAGAAAGCTACATGTTAAAGTTGAAGGCTGTTAACTAGAGCCAGTACAGGTATTGTGACAGGATCCTGATTCCATTTACATGTCATCGCACCGTTTTAATTAGTAGAATATAATGTTCCATCATTTATTAGTCTGATCATATCAAGCAATATACGTCAAATCATCAATCTCTTGGTCGGATTCGGATCGGCTCAATCCATAGGAACCCAAGTTGAGAAATAGACCCCTAAGACTAGAGACCTCTCTACGCTATCACATCCACTGTTTGCTTTCTTGGCATTTCCAGTCGTCCTTTATATGCGGTAAGAGTACTGACTATTAATTATCCAGGACAATTCCATCTCATAATTCTAGTGGAAAGTTGGTCCCCAAATCTTGATTTGGCAGCCGACTTGGGAGCCAGAACAGTTGAGTAGAACAACCGGTAAACAACAAGTGCCATGTTAATCGAGCAACCGGCATAAGCTTGACTAGAATTCGAGATTGGAAGTAGTGAATTCATCCAGTTAAACGATTCGAGTTCGAGCTACGAATGCTACATTAAGCTCGATAAACTCTACCAAACCCATTGAATGTACATATGTAAAGTGTGTTTCGGATCAGATCTTCCAGTTCAACCATCGAAACGAAGAAATGTGGCACAGTTTCGGATCGCGCTGAAATCAAGGTAAGGCCCTTACAAAGCAATTATTCGGCACACGTGGGGTTGCACAGCTGGATTCCTGACCTCGAACAACAGGAAAGAAGACAAGTATAAGTCTCTCTCTCTCTCAACCTGTTGGTTCTCGCATAAGGTTAAAATTCTAACTCTTCCAGAGTGGTATCTCACTTGACGGTGCTCTTTTCGCATCGAAAAATCATACAGTTACCTCGACGAGTCATGCGATTGATGCTCTTTCGCACCGGAGAATCATACAGTTGCCTCACGACAAGTCATCCGATTGATGTAAGATACTGAACAGTAAATGGCAGTTTCATGCATCGAATTCTTTGAACAGAGTGTCCTTTTCAGCATGTCCGGTTAGTCGACGGCCAGAGCACAGGCCATATTCCCGTTTTGAAGAGTGACAACGTGGGGGGCCCTCCCCTGAATAATACTAATGGAATGGGGACGACGCAGTCCTCCCCACATGATCAGCTGAATTATTGAAGGAGTATTTTGCAGAAAACATGCCCGAGGTTTGAAAATATAACAAATAGAGACTCATGTTCGAATGTTTTTTCATTTTCCCGATTCCATTAAAATATATAACAATGTTGTAAACATTGGATTCGGTATCTTATCCAGATCTGTAAAATCTCATGTGTATCGACGGATTATTTTTAAAGAGATCATGTGTAACAACTTTTATTTTTTCATTTTATTTTTGTAATAGAGCATTGCCTTAAACTTTTTTCGGGGGCACCCAAACACATGCGATGTGCTCGGGCCCGAACATATACCCAGATTCGCCTTTTATCATATATACACGTAACGATATTCTTAGGGAGTGTTTGATAGTCTCGGATTTAAAAACTATCCTCAAATGCAAAAAAAATAAACTAATGATCTTTAAGTGTTGATCTTAAATCGACGAACCATAAATTTTGCCATGCATCCTTTTTCACCACACCAGCAAAAATATGTCACAAATCAATATGAACATTAAATACGGAGTAATCAAACATCCCCACATATGCTTTTTAACTAAAAATTTTGAAACTTGGGCATCTTCTGCTGTATTAACAAAAGCCATGCGCCTTTTCGCAAAATGTTCACTACTGAAAGGACGTAATCTTTGCACTCCCATTCCAGCCTTAGACGCCGACAAAGTTTAAGATCTTCAAATTTCTCATGGGATGAATTTGTGACGTTTATTTCACCAGCTTTTTCCGTGACGGCCGTGATTTTACCAGCTGGTTTAATGTTTGCATGCGTTTGGCCTGCAGGAGCATGTCACTGGCTGTCATTATTAAGTGTCAGGTTAGGAATTATCAAGCGGCGAGAAGTAAGATTCTAAAATTCCTGCTTCAGAAGCGGTAAAATTGGATTTTACTAGATATTTCACTGAATCTGATAAGATATACTAGTACCATATAGATGAAACTTATCTATCGAGTGGTATGGATCTAACAACTTGTTGTTTAGATGCGTACAAGCAAGAGACTGGGCACCTCAAGAGCATTATGGTTGAGAATTATTTTCTTTCCTCCACAGACTCTACCATGCTGCTAAAATACCTCATGAGCTTTCATCAAAAGCATGAGTATGTGTATGTATAACTAAAAATATTGTAAATTAATTCAACTATTTAATAATATCAATAGAAATTGGGATCTTTCTTTTTTTGTTGTTGTTGTTTTAGGGTCAGTTTGATAGCCTCGGATCTTAGATTTAAGGCTACCACAGACCCATGGAGATCCATAGGTTTTATAATTTATTGAAGATCTCAAATTCTCAGTTGTGTAATTCACCATTTGCTTCAGCATATAATTTCATATAAAAAGGAGGAGCTGAGATCAGCATATGATCTCAGATCCGAGGCCAACAAACATAGCCTTATGTTTTTTTTTTTCATTTTTAGGGGAAATTTGATGGCTTGAATTTTGATTTAAGGATTAAAATTCTAGAAACAAAATTCCACCTCAAACTGGAATCAGAATGAAAACCTGCAGTTCTAATTTCCCTTTGTGTTTGACAGTCTGGAATTTTGATTCCTAAATTGAAAACAATGTGTTTGATAAAACAGGAATTGCAATTTTAAAATTGATGAATTAAAACCATCACGACGTGTCTTAAAGAAAGATGAAAAACTTGTTAAATTCTGGAATCATAATTCCCAATTTCAGAATTTTGATTCAGGAACGAGCATAAAATTCCAGAAGCAAAAAGTTCTTTGTTTACTAATGCAGTTCCCATTTTATCAAAAATGAGAATTTTAGTTCTAAAATTCTACAATGCCAGCCTCATCAAACACCTTTTAAATCTAACTTTTTCACATTTATATATTGAATATATTTAGCCATGTAATTTGCATGTTCGTCTCTCATCACTCAACTAATCCAGTGTTTCTCTGTCACAACTTTTGGATATTGATCCATCTCTGTTCTTATCTAAATCTGGATTGGATCATGTTCTTATCATGGTTTTGGATCAACCACAGCCAATTCCTTACTTGAAGTGCTTCCACTCCCCATAGACTTCATGCCCACCTCCTCCCACAGCATCTAGAGCAATCCCACTGCCTTATGTTCCTAATCGAAGCATTGGATGCTCTTTGTTTTGAATGGTCCAACGGGAAAAAATTCAAAGTGTGCTCCTATAATGTCCATTTTGTGGTGGCCCACTTGATATCTAACATTGGATTCCAAAAATTTATACCACTTTCCAAAGGGAAGAAAGATCGCTTTGAATGCACCATTAATCAAGATTTCCTTATCTGTGCAGTCATCTAATGGACACTACTATCAATATTCTGGTTATAACAAGTAAACATGATTGCAGGATCTCACCATTCAAGAGAGTCCATTTTATGCTTGAAAACGACTTCAATTCATGCTTTTTTAAGTTCATTGTTGCATGATCTGACATAAACCTTGAATTGCTTATAGAGTTTAGTCAGGCATATTAGATGTCATTTCTTAAGTTAAAGCTCAGCAGAAATTACAGGTCTGCATAATTAGTACTGCATTTATATGCCCAAACTGGCAAACCTTTGAGCTTATTCATTCGACTGTATATCAAATCGTATGCATTCTTTTGGTGCTACTTAGTAAAAGTCTCTTACTTTTTTCCATTGTTTCCATCCTTTTATTGATCATACCAGTTTTGATATCAGAATAGGAGATGAATTGTTGGTATCAGCCGAATGTAATTGGCTTTTCTTGGAATTTTTGAAATGCTTCTTTTGTTACTTAAAAACGAATAACATGAGTTGTTTATTGTTATTTTCACTAAAATCTGGCAGATAGCGGCCAAGCTGCTCTGTGAAACTGGCAATATCAGCTTTTAATTCAATTCGGCAACGAGGGCTGGGAGTATGTTTGAGTATCTGGTCAAATTGATTTACATAAGCTTTAATCCTTTATTTCACCTTAATAGTGCAATGCCTCCAATAACACGAAAAATTTTCAAGCTATCAACTAAACTAACGTCGGCTGATTTCACTTCATTTTAAAGCACTTCTGATAAAAAATGCCTGTGATAAGGGCCATTTCTGCGTTAATGCTGCGTCAGAGTTCCTCTCTTTCTCTCTCTAAAAAGAAAATGGTGGTAGCAACTAGCAACTAACAATTCGCCTGAAATTGTCGCGTGGTACATCTTCCAAGAACTAGACACAGGTTCATGAAGATGGATAATCTGGGAAAAAAGGAAAAACTTCCGTTCAAGAGCAACATCATTCTCGTCTTACTTAAAGTTCTCATTTTCTTTTTTCCTGAAAAGATATTTCGAGGTCCATCTTTTACAGTAGAACAGTCAAATGCAGACTTTCCTTTCCAGAACGGTTAGATGTGATCGTCTGAAGAACCTAATAATACTGTACACTCGCAAACAAAAGATGGAAAATGACATTTTCATGGACATTAACCACGAAGCCAGATTTCTTGCTCCAAGAGTGGCTTCTTCCACATTTAACAGTTTGGACCGACGAACAGTGGGATGTTGAAAGGTCTTTTCAGAAAATAGGATCTGCATGTCCAAGTGCAGTCTAAAGCATCTGTCATGAATTCGAAGTATTAGAACCTTCCAGGGCAAGAACTTTGCCTGTGAAGCATGTTTCATCATGCTTAAAGTAGTTAGTTTTCTCTGCTAAATTAGTTCCAAATGATATCCTTTTGGGGACAATAGGAAAACCAAGTTTATTCTTGAATGTTTTAGATTGAGAAGGGAAGAGTTCAGCTCTGCCCATCTTGATTTATCCGGCTCATGTTTCATATGTGCCCAGAATTCCATTGTAAGAAAAGTTCTGTTTTTCTTCTCCACTGTGTTGATTCCTCAGTCCTCATGAAGATTTCAGCAGGATTAGCTTGCACTTTCTAAATTTAACAATTCTTTCATTTCCCTATGCGCCGCAAGCATGAGTCGTGAGTTTTGCAGATGCTGTGTCCTTGTGACAAGGATTTGAGGAAGGAACACACAGGTGGGGGACCAAGCATTGTTGTAAGATCACAGGGGCTCTACAATAGCATAGCCCAACTCTATCGAACTGCCAATCTGATGGTCGTCCGGTTGTGCAGTGTAGGGTCATGCACACCATCACTGTTGGTTTCAATGGGAGACAAAGCTCAAAAGCAGAGCCGAGTACAAGCATGGATGCAAATAAATGCAACTGCAGCCATGGCCCCCTCTTCCCCTTTGAAGAAGATTTCCTGTGTTGGCGAACTGAGACAACAGGTCCAAAGCGATGGAGGGCAGAGTCATGGTTATGGTCCATTTGCCACTCAACCACATGATTGGCGTCAAATCAAACGTGGTGTTTTCACACCTTTTAGTAGACTAGTACTAGTTCTTTTGTCCAGCTTCAAAAACCCTGTACATTAACATGAAAGTGGAAACAAAGACTTGCTTTTCATATTTTTCAGACTTCCTCATATATGGCAGTCCCATCTTTCTCTCTCCCTTTCTCGCTCGCTTTTGCACGAGCCTATATAGACCAAGCAAGTGGCGAAGCCTCGAGAGGATGGTACAGATAGAGCAGCGTCAATTCTCGTCCGCCATTAACAGACCTCATCGGAGAAAGCAAGTTGAACCAGAACCCTCCCACTATAAAGAAGGATGTGGCCACCGTTACTGGTCAACCAGGCGAAGGGAAAATGACAAGAAGGCTTAAATTGGAACCAACCGACTTTGAATCAAATCAGGCCAAACAAGCAGCGGGCAATGGATCTATGCGAGCTGTGGGGCCACTCTGCAACTTGGAGGAGCCGTTTCCCGCGCAAGTCAAGCAATTTCAGCACATTTCTCCAAGCCCACAAATACTAAGTGGGTGCATGTCAATCGGTCGCAGAAGAAACAGACAAAATAAGAACAGTGAAACCACCTCTCTCTGTTTCCCTCTCTTCCTCTCTCTCTCCCAGCGAACGAGTGGTTTACATGAACGCAGACCGCAGATCTCATTTAATGGCTTCCTATTTTGTAGAGAGATAAAATCTTCTCATCAGTGAATCAGAAAATTTTTAATTTTGTGAGACAAGTGGAGCAGAAGTCCACAAGAGAAAAACCTTTTCACAGAAGACGGTGAAGTTATTGCAGAGAGCACCGGACTGCCGTCGAGTTCGATAACAACAGGGTACATTCCAAGGCCAGGTCAGAATCCTCAGATACAAGTTGGACACTCACTTCGAGCCCCCACAGAACCATCGTCACCAACTTATTGTAGGGTCGGAGGGTCGGGGCAAAGCCAATGAAAACAGATGACTGAACGTTGATGTCAGCAACCATGAGATGAACAGGTTAATAAAGATTACACGAATGCTTTAGTCAGTGAGTTTAAAAATCGATTAAAAGTTGCATGGTTAACGAACAGACGGCACACGCTCGACCCTGCACAAGAAGGCCCACCGGTTTCTATAGGAAAACCTCGATCCCCATCTTGGAAATTTCCATACAATGCAGAAAATGAGTTTGAGGCACAATAATAAAAAGGAGTAGAAAATAGCAACAGATTGTTACAGAAGAAAAAAGGAGGTTCTTCACGGTTTATATTTATAAAACTGGCAACGTAACAAATTCGGGAATCTGAATATCCCGAAAGTTTTGTCCATTGTATGTTGTGTAGTATCTATCGGGTACCTTTATAAACGGGACGAGAGAGAGGGGAGAGAAACAGAGAAAGGACTTGACTCAAATGATCTGTTAAAGATTGGAATCGAACTACATGCTGTTGTGTAACTCAGACCCGTATATTACAGCAGATCATTCATAAAAACATCTATATTGCTAGACTCTTCTTTACAAGGGGGAAGTCGGAGTTCAGCACTTCTCCTACCCCACTCTTGGGAACTCCTGGAAAAGAGAATAATGGTAGATACTCTATATGCCCGACCCGTCACCACCACCTCCTACGGAATTAATCGTATCCACTCGTACCTTCCCGGAAGAGGCAAATCGTTCACCGGATCATAATTGTACCTGCCATTCAAACAGAACACCACGTTTAAATTGATACACTAGTTACAACAACTTTTCCAACAAATAAGAGATGCGACAGAAATATTCTTATACTATCAACATGGTTTACTCGTAAGAAACAAATCAGGAATTGCTATGGTTTTAAGGATCGCATATGCGAACATCAAGCTTTGATCTTGTTGGCATAGAGGCCAGGAAGACACCTAAAGACTCCAGTTTATCAACACAAGAACACAAGAGATAAGCCTACAGTTGACTGCGCTTCCATCATCATCATCACTATTATTAACAGTATTGTTATTACTATCTTGGCCCACAATTTTCAACTAGTAGGGGAATAAACCCAGAAAAAGTTGGTTTCCCTTGGGCTCATCTGGAGGGAAATAGAAAGTATAAAACAGGAAGAGCAAGGAGGAGACAAACTTTTAGAAACAGGAGCTAAAAAAGCTAGAACACAAGGAACAAAAAGAAAAAGCAAAACAAGAAGAGAAACAGGGCAAGCGCCACCATACTTCTCAATAAATCTTTGCTTCTCCTGCTGCTCTGCATCAGAAAAAAATTCTTCCATCTCACGAGCAGTGGGGATGCTCCGGCGCGGCCCGTTGCGTATTCTCCGGTTGCTCTCAGACTGGTTAGTCGTCTTAGTTGTAGAACCGGGCGCTTCGAGACTCTCTGAGTTCCTCATCAAACTGCAAGGTGTTGTCTCTCTCACGCTCCTTGAGCTAGCAAGGAAGAAAGAACAACACAAGAACGTTAACCCATTAAGCTCAAAGTGAACTCATTACCAGTTCTACAAATGGTTTTAAGTAAATGATCCACTCTGAGCAATAAAACATACGAATTAAAGACCCTAAAAAGATAACGATAGAGAAGTCGCAAGGTCTCGTTCCTTTTCTTTCCTTCTTTTTCTAACGAGAGTGCATGTAATCTAGATGACGAAGGATCCCGGATTCGGAAAGGAGGGTTTGGAACTTTAAAAAATGGTAAGAAAAAGAACATCCAAAAAAGACAGATGACCATGATGACCACCATCATGCAAAAATGGATTTTAGTTAATAAGCACAAAAGCACCTTTCAAAACAAAGAGGAAGAAAGAAACAAGCAAAATTTCCACAGAGAAATGGAACTCTATGAACACAGAAGTGATCATATTAGGGGAACCAAAGCAAAAAGCTGGACAACTACAACAAGCCAAAAAGAATAAAAGAAAAGAAAAATCTCTCTTCACAATAATGAACTATAACACTTTCTCCCCATAGACTATCAAGGGGTATACGATCAATATTCAGAATAACAATGCTTTGAGGCAAATAAAAACCAGAATAAACAACATATTCGGCCCTCAATTTTCTTTTTTCATTTCAATAATGACCAAATGAAAACATGAGCGGCAGCGCAAAAAGCAACAAGAATTTTTTCCATTCCCTGTTGAGAGAGTTTATGTGTAGAAATTCAAGCTTTTGAAAGAGCGTTTTCTGGTACACGTTTTAAAGTGAACAAAAAAATGGAAAAAAAAATGGTGCGCGAAAGATATTTTCTTAAACAATTTTTCTCAAATACGGAAAACAAGAAGCCCTATTTAGGATTTCTCATTTTTAGCGCTACCCAAAAGAGATATTGTAACCGAGACGGCAGGTTTAAGCATAAACCCTAAACCACCGTCCCGAGACCCCCAAACCACTCAAATGCAAAACCCTGGTTTTTCCAGGAAGCATAGCGGTTTCCCGGCAAGGAGAAGAAGGTTAGTCCAAAAACAGCACAACGCGGGCAGCCCACGGCCCCACAGCCTACCTTTCCCTAGCTTCGCCCTCGATGACATTCTCCCCAAACGACGCCTCGACAGCGGTCTCGCTCTCGGAGGCATGCTCGGTACCCGACGAGGTCGCCGAAACGGCCGCGGTGGTAGCTTCGTTCTCCGACGGCTTCGGCTTGGACCTGCCAGGCGACACGGAAACCGAACGGGACCTGGCGGAATTGGCTGCGCCGGCGAGCTTCGCGTTCGACTTATTGGAAGCGCCGCAGCCGGCAGAATTGGTCCGGCTGGAAGCACGTTCCTGCTGTTGGGCGCGCTTGGGGTGGTCGGAGGAGTGGGGTTTGGGCTGCTCAGCGTGCGGTTGCTGCGGGGAAGAGAGGAAGGGTGGCTTCACGAGTCGCCGGCTGCGCAGCTGGAGGTAGGAAGCGGTCTTCTGGAGCCCGGCGGCGGCCCTCTCGAGGGCGAGGGTTCTAGCCCTCGTTCGCACTCCGAGGTACCCCTGCGACACCTCCATCACCGCCACCTCCCCTGTGCCCTTCGTCTTCTTCATGTATTTCCCCATCTCTCTCTCCAGAATCTCATGTATAGAGAGAGAGGGAGAGAGAGAGAGAGAGAGAGAGAGGGAGGGAGGGAAAGAGGGAGGGAGAGGTTTGAAAGATTGAAGGGGCGGGGAAGAGGGAAGAATGGAAACCTAAGAGAGAGAGAGAGAGGAGATATTCGGAAGGGGAGTCGTTGAATGCTTAACCATTTTAGAGAGAGATAGAGATGGAAAGAGAGACGGGGAAAGAAGGGAACGAAGGGGCGAAAAGGGCAAACCCTAACGAGAAAGTACCATAAAGCCCATCCGATTATAATGAATGACGGGCAAGTTTGTCTGGCGGGAACGGCCGTTTACACTGGTGAAAAGGTTTCCTTCGCCGGGCGGTTGCTGGATTTCCCAAGGGCATAATTGTCATTTTCAAGTAGAGATGAGGCGAAATGGGGTCCTTTTGTATCTCCCTTTCTCTCTCTTGATTCGTAAAGAAATCTTTCTCTCTCTAGACTCCCCAGTTCCTCCCGCCTGGCGCAAGAAGAGAGAGGGCGAAATGCCACATGTTCACCTCAAGCAGCGGAATCCAATGACTTGTCTGCCAAGACTCTGTACTCTTTCTCTCTCCTCTCTCTCTCTCTCCCTCTCTCTCTCTCTATATATATATATATATATATATATATATATATATATATATATATAATGGATTAGAATAACATGGTATAAAAAGTTAGTACCAATTATTTGATTAGATTCTCTTTCTCTCTCTAATTAAGATCACTACACATTCTACCCATAGCTCTATATATCTATATATATACATATATATATATATATAATATAAAATGTGTTAAAGAATGTAGTGACTCTGAACAAGTTAGGCGAATGCTACAAAAACCCAGTCAGGGTTAGCTGTTCAATTAACAAAAATAAAGATAATCTCTGTCATTTGTTGCCTACAAATTCAAAAAAAAATAAAAAAAATCATGTTCGGTAATTCTAGTAGTATAGAAAGTGGCAAATAAAAGTAGGTATCAATACCGTTAACAATGTCAGTATGTTTTCAAAATATAATTTATGCTGCAACACAACGTGGGTCCTTTTAATCGGTTGTAAAAATCGGTTTCTTTCTTAAAAAACGAATATATATATATATATATATTTGACGCTTGAGAACTCTTGGATCCACCATATTGAAATTTATTATATTATATTTTAATACCATTTTTATTTTATTATATTTTAAAAAATATTTTGTTATTTTAACTAAGCCAGAGCTTGGGTTTCTGGCATCCGAGCCAGCCTGAGCCCGACTCTTATCAGGCTGGCCGGCCCGATGCCCAAGCCTAGTAGGAAGTATTAGAAGAGAATATATTTGGATGACACCTTAAAACCCGCCTTTTACACTTTGTAATGTAGTATTTCGTTAATATACCTCAAATTTTGAAGCAGAATCATTGAACAATGCGTGACATGCAGGAACTGTCCCCCTGAAGTATTCAAAGCCTGGTCTTGGGTGTGTCAACCAAACAAGAAATAAAGTTTTTAAAAAACTCGATGTTATAAAACCTAGCTTTCACAAAATTAGATTAGATGAGGGTCTCACTCTCATCCAAGCACCACCAGGGTCGTTTGACAATAAGGACACACAGGGAGCGTCCAATGAATCTGCTCCAAATATTTTGAGACATTCATGGAGCACGCTAAACATGTGTTTCAATATACTAATTTTTTGTCCCTTAAAATTAATCAAGAGACAATCACATCAAACTTTATAGCGAATTTTCATTGTTGCAACAAATTAAGCTATTGTTAGGTGTGCAAAATAAGAAATGCTTATGTATTAAAGCCAAAATATTTTCTTGGTTCAATTATCATCATTGATGATTCTTAATATATTATATATTGATTTATTTCTTCCCTAGATATTGTTTATACTCTTTAAATAACCATTATAAATTAGCAAACATCAATTTTAGCTTCCTGATTCTCTTGATTGAACAGTTCTGCATGTAACCAGGAACGTTGGGATACTAAACCTTTCTTAGAAAAGACCAAAAATAGCATGAGAGACTTCAAATAAATAAGATGTCAAATGCACCCACAAAAGTCATGATCCACATATATATATATATATATATATATATATATATATATATATATATATATATATATATATATATATATATATATATATATATATATATATATATATCACATGCAATTCCTCGGAGCTTGTTGGAGCAGCTGTAAAGTTTATTTGGTGCATTTATTCTACTTCAAACAAATTTTTTTTTTAATGTTTACTTACGAGAAACTATCTTGGACATAAAATTCACTAGGTATTATCCTTATGTCTCTAAGGTTATGACTTATTTCACGGTTACATTGAACCGATGGTACATCATTCAAATCAAGTATTGTGCTTACCACTATTTGTAGTTCAAAAAGAGTAGCACACACTCGATTGTTATAGCAATCACTAGGATTCAATCCTCGAACCCCTTGAGTGTGAGCCGCCTTACCATCAGGTTGCGCTTTAGTCCTTGAGGCTAGAGAAAATGCATCTTATTTCTACTTAATTGTCCAAACGGTTTGCCCTTTAAGAATCGAATCACTAAGCCATTCAATAATTAAGGTCCGATAAAAAAAAAAAACAGACTTACTAAAGATCTACCCTGGAAATCATCATTTCAATTTTTCCATCGGGAAAAAGTCTGATAGACAAGAAGAGTGAAGGTCTGACAGATTGTAAAATTGACAAGCGGCGGGTAACAATTGAGCATTAGAGATATTCTTGGGTCTTACCATCTGTGGCCGAGCAAGAAATTTCTAGCTAAATGGCGTACTAACACCCACTTGGGTCTGGTGGGTGAAACTCATGTGACTGGACTTAGGTAAACCTGTGCACCGGACTGAGCCGCCGCTGGGTACCTGGTAATCAACCCAACATGGGCCCGAGAAAATGTGACTCGAGTGGGTTTGATAAGTCAGGATCAAGCCCGATAACGATTTTTTTATTAATTTATATATATATATATGTATAAATATTTTATTACCATTAATTATTTTTATGTATTATTTTATATTAAAAATAATTTTTTTAATGTAATCGGGCTGGGCTCGAGCTCGAGTTCTTCGAAACGAGCCGAGCCCAAGCCCGAGTTTTAGATGTCCGCTGTCCAGCCAACCAGAGCAGGCCGGGCCGGCCCAATGCTTAGGCTTAGACTGAAGTCCTAAGTCCATTCTCCATTAGCACCAACAGGCAGCCTACACTGGTCCACATGTAGCTTGAAGAATGCTTATCTCTAATTTATGAAAAAATAAAACAACAATTTTTTTTTTTTCCATTTCCTGTACCATTGCATCGATATAAGCCATAAGATTTGGCGACACAACTTGCTCTTTTGTCACAAATGGTAACTAATCCACTGGCAACTTTTTCGTGTACAATTTTTTTAATTAATGACTAGAAAAAGCGTTGTGTTTGGGAGACCTGTCAGAGCGAGATGCCATTTATTTATTTTATGTACGTTTCGTCCACCGATATAGAAATTTTGAAGTCTCCCGTTCCTTATTCACCAAGTCTTCCCATTATTGTATGATCTTTACATTATCAACCTCTCGACGTATGATCGAGGTAACGAACTTTAGACCTTTTGGGACTTGAAGGGCTCTAAGTTGACTGGAAGGAGGAAGTTTTGCGCCGGAAAAGCTGAGGACCGTATCTTCTTTTATGACATCGCCGGGAGAAAACTATATATTTTGGAATCCTATGATTTCAGATCACATTGATGGATTTAGGGGGCGGAAGCTACCAATTTTTTATTATGACGGATGAACTATAATTTCAAAATTTTGACAGAGCTGAAACCAAACCCGTGGCGGAGCCAGAAAATTTTAGTTTTAGTTGAAGAGCACTAACCGATCTCTCGCTTAAGATAATGCGTGTTTGTGGAGGACTGACTTAAGTCTGGTGTGGGCACCATATGAACCTAGGTCCAGCTTACTCGCAATGCAAGATTTCAAAACCTGGTGTGGGGGCAGTGGCCCACGCCAATCACAGTCACACGGTAGCTCCTCTACTAGCTGAAATATAACTTTTCAACATCCCTGTACAAAGTCTTCTTCTCCATTAATTTCTTCCTCCAAACACATCAAGGTTAAAAAAAAGTTCACTTTCAAGTTTCCAATGCTCGCATAGGCCCGAGTTACCTCCGCTTTTAGTGAGCTTTTTCTCTCTCTTTTTCTTTCTATTTATGCATACGAATGTGTGTATGTATATATGTATGTATTGTTTACATATATATATGTGTTTTATGAAGGTACATGTTGCTTGAGATAGTGAAAGCAAAACACGCATGCTTTTCTTTAATACTATGAACACTACTAGGCACTTAGCTTTTGAGTGAAATTTCTCAAAAAGCTGTCGATTAAAAAGAAAAATTGGTGTTTGGTATGCGACAAGAAGAGTACTTCTCTTGAGAACAAAACTATGTTTATTCAACCGAAGGAATTGAATGGTCCTTTGTGGCAGATATTTTTATCATTTTATAGACAATATCAATACATATTTTTTCAGGTCGACAGTTTTTCTCAAAAATAGTGCCCATTTCTTAATTTTCAAAAGTTGAGCAACGATGCTTCTTTGCCCCAACGTTGGGCACCTTTGATTTTTTCTTTTTCTTTTTCACATTTAATGTGAATAAATCAACAAAAAAGTACAGCCATGCACGCATCTGCACGTAAAACCATAAGTTTTGATCCAACACAAAAGCCCAAATGTTATTTTTTGTGACACCTATGATCATAAGTTCTCATCTTACATTTGAAGGTAGTTTTATATGTAAATGTGTAAAATTTTGAGTTACATATAAATAAGGGTTTTTATTGCAGTGTAGTGTGTGGGCAATTGCCCACACATGCCCACATGTCCCTGCTCACAGGGCTAATCTCAGATCCAACCACTGAGATATTCAAAATATATGCACATGTAATGCATTTGGTAGCGGTTTTTAACCAACATGATGTTAGATTTGATTACCAACTTATTGGAATGTGGTAAGGTGATTCATGTACCAATATTTCAGTATCTTTTAACGTATTCAAATATTTCACAAGATTTAGTACTTTTGGGAAAAAAAAAGTGAATACATATATAGTTACGGACTCGCAAATAACTATAAGCATGGGAATGAAGAGCCTGTACTTCAAGCTCGACAATAGTAATATCAGTCAGGTTACACATGATCTCAAGATTAAGTTTTCTTCTTCCAATGCAGGCAGGCTTCATAAAACAAAGTTGTACCACTGTAAGTGCATAACAGAGAGAGAGAAAAAAAACCAACTGATGTTTTTTTTCAGCTTAACTAGAAAAATAAAGAAAATAAAAGAAAATTCTGTTTATACTAGTCTTTTTAGTAGGGTTTAACAGTTGCCCACAGGGGTTTGGCGCACTGGGTCGTGTCGGTGGCTGGTAAATGGTCAGTTGCAGATTCGAGTGGGCTCGGCCCAGCCCGGCCCGACCCAACCACCCTTCTTAGTAGGCTTTGGCAGGACCCTCAGTTGCTGCAAGTTTACATTCCCCACCTGCAATTCTCTAGTTTAGAAGAAGCCCCAACTGATGTTCAGTTCTTTATCAGTTTGAAAACAGCAATGGCGGTTTGAAAGTTGAAACTGTGGATGGGTCCCTTTGGGCAGCCGAAGATCTCGACACTCAGATCGGAGCTCACGTATTCAAGCGGTCTTTTCACGGCCTTGTGAGGAAAAGAAAGAACGAAATGCTTTAATAAATCGTCGGGTCCCCAGCATCTGAACATCGTTATAATTAGTACGAGAGGAATCATGGTGGCGACTGCTTCCGCTTCTTGTTTGCCTAATTTAATGGCTTCTTCGTACCTCACGTTTGCCTCTCATTATTCCTCCCTCGCAGTCGCAGCTTGCTCGTTTTGGTGATTAAGCTTCGAAAGGAATCCGCCGTGCTTTGCTGCTCGATTTTATTCTTTGTTAACGTCACGTACGTACGCTCTCATACAGAGCCAGTGTTCCAGATTTAGTTTTGCCCATAGAAGTTGTCACATCATGTATGAAGGGAGGATTCTCCTCGAGCGGGCATAGTTTAAACAGGTGGGCTAGGATGCGTTATGCCGTATATATCTAGTTTAGATCGACGGGGGCTATGCTCCTGTTCTAGTGAGTGGAGTAGTGTGGGCAGTTGCCCGCACTAGCCTCAAAAAATTAATTTAATATATACGTTAATGTTTTGATATATTTGATTGTTATACATGCAAATGTATTGAATGAGTGCTCCTGGTAGAAAATTTTTTTGGCTCTCTTACTTGGTTTTATTTACAAGTTGCAAGTTGAAGCACTGTTACTGAAACTGTTGTAAATCCTAGGGACAGTGGGAAGAATGGAGAGTCGGCTCTTGCTTGGATGGTGAGATTAATCCTCCTGCAAGTTGACGCACTGTTACTGAAACCGTTCTAAATCCTAGAGACAGTAGTGGGAAGAATGGAGAGTTGGCTCTTGCTTGGATGGCGAGATTAATCCTCCTGCAGGTTGACGCACTGTTACTGAAACCGTTTTAAATCCTAGAGACAGTGGGAAGAATGGAGAGTCGGCTGTTGCTTGGATGGTGAGATTAATCCTCCTGCAAGTTGACGCACTGTTACTGAAACCCTTCTAAATCCTAAAGATAGGGAAAAGGAGGGGGCTTCGGCTCTTGCTTGGACAGTGAAGTTAATCCTCCTTTTCACCTGGATTTAGTCAATTCAAGCATATGGTAATGACATGTGTCGAGCGCATCCACTTGGGAAAATTTTATTTTTTACTACAGGATTATATGTTTTCTTATCCAACCTTCTATATAGACATGATTTATGTCAGCTCTCTTTTAGACAATAAGTTTCACATCGCATTAGCAGCTTCAAAATTTTGTAAGAAGGCTTGCTTAATGTTGTGCGCTAACCAAATTAACAAACTAATATTACTTATATCAGTTAAGTTATGTTTAATATAGGTAGTATGTCTGGTTGCATACAGCATCGCAGACGTTGCATGCGCACATGTGTATGTGTGTATGCACACATGCATCAACTTGTATCAGGTTGTATTAGCTTTAATAAACTAAATAAATTATATATTAATTTACCAAATTCCTCCTTAGGATTTTGTTATTAATGTTGATCACATGCACAAACAGACATACTCTGGGTTTTAAGAATGGGCAGACCACTTAATTACTTAATTAATAGATGATTTACAATGTTTCATATGTAAGATTTTTTATATTAAAAATGATTTCAAACTTATTTTTTGACTTTAAACTTTTTCTTGTGTGTGTGTGTGTTTAGTTAAAATAATTTTGAATAATGCATATATTAGGTTTGAAATATGACTTTGATCTAAAGTCAAATTGCCAGATGCTCCTTTTTCCACACATTACAAATCTGCTGTATTAAATTGACGTATAAGGGCCCTCTTCAGTTTTATTATATCATGACAAAATTTGTGCAACACGTCAATTTTTGGCAGTGCATGTGACAAGGAAGAAACAGGACTCTCTCTCTGCTTGTTTTAAGCAGAGATCTGACCTGACATATGGTGCAGTGTACTGGACTGAGCCTTTCATGAATGAACTAAGTCAAGCAACAACCTCGCCGGTCAGCCAACTCGCTCTCGACCTAACCTTCTCGGTCAAGTCTCCGGCAGGTCCAGCTTGATAAGCCACTGATGGTCTCGGCCAGGCCATGTCCTGTCGAGGAATGATGATGATCAGGGGCGGAGGGAAGAGGGGCCCTGCCTAAGCCATGGCCCTACCCCAGCCAATAATTTTTTTTTTACATTCAAAAAGTAATATTTTTTAATTATATAATGTATTTTTTGTTTTAGAATTCAGTTTGGCTCTATCTGGATCCAGAGGTCGGACTGTCGGCCCGCCCCTGAAGAAAATTCTGGTTCCACCCCAAATGATGATGATGATAATTTTTTTTTTTAATTATATAATGTATTTTTTTTCTTAGAATTCAGTTTAGCCCTACCTGGATCCAGAAGTCGGACTGCCGGCCTGCTCTGAAGAAAATTCTAGTTCCACCCCTGATGATGATGATGATAATAAATGATATTAATATCAGCAGGCCCGGTCACCATACTAGGGCTTTGAGTGCATCCATGCATGTGGGCATGCATCCATGGAAGAGGCAATGGCTTCGAAATTTCCATGTTCTATGCGTGAGTGGCATGGCTCATGGCATGTTGCTACATGCATGCATCATCGTTTATGGCTATATACATCCGTGAACAACATGCATGATGCTTTATGGGGCAGGCAGAGACATCAATGGCTGCTCCCTTTGTGAGCGCCAAAGGGCATGGCCGGACTGTGGCATGAATGTGAGATGTGGTGCGAGTATCATGGCCATGTTGCGGTTGGTCCCACTCCCACAGATCATGTCGTTGATAATATGTTCATGCAGAGGACATTCAATGTGCCCCCTAAATGGTTCTTTGTTGCACTAGAATATTTCCCTCTCTCTAGAAGTTCTCATGTCCGTTTTACTATCAAAGTATATCAGGATGAAGTTTAGTTATTTCCAAATATAAACGAAACCAAGGTCAAAGGTTACCACCCTGCCCGCCTCGACTTTTTAAAACTCAGCTCATGAATGAGTTCGAGCCGAGCCATTTGATTAACGAGTCGAGCTCGAGTTCATGAGTCGACTTGTTCAAATAATCGAGTTGAGTTTGAGCTCAACACGCAATTGCCGAGTCGAGCTCGAGCCTTAATCGAGTCGAGCTCAACACGTAACTGTCGAGTCAAGCTCGAGACTTCATTAGTTGAGTCAATCTCGAGCTGACTGAACTCAAGTTCGACTCAGCTAGTGCTCACCCCTAATCCCAACCCACCCCTTAGTATCTTCAGTTCCTCTCCCAAAAAAGTTAGGAACTAAAATAATCTATCACTTAGTCAGCCCTTTTACAAGTTCCTCAAAATTCTTCTCAATTTTTGATACATGATTAAATCTTGAATGTAGCTTAGCTTTGTTGGTTTTATGTGTGTATGTGCATTTGGACTCCTTTTATATATATATATATATATATATATGTGTGTCATAAAGACAGATGGTTGAGAGAAAAACAAGAAAAAAAAAAACTGACATTAAATAATGAAAATACTCGTTATTTTTTTCTTTATATATATATATATATATATATATATATATATATATATATATATATATATATATATATATATATATATATATATATATAGAGAGAGAGAGAGAGAGAGAGAGAGAGAGAGAGAGAGAGAGAGAAGGGAATGGACGAACACCTCTAACTAAATTAACCTCAAGAACGACAACTATGAACTAAAATCAGCAGTCCTTAGTATCATTAAGATAGTACTCAAGATAGTACACTTGAGTAATTATTTAAAAAGAGAGTGAGATTCCACCGTCCATTAGCTCTGGTATGTATAATTTGGACGGGTGGAGCAGCATCATCGTTGAAGTTGGATGCCATTGCCATCTGACAGATTGTGCATGTTGGCGACTTCTGCACGAAGCCAGCGCATTATTCTAACTCTCCCTTTTAATAACAACGCCCACCAAATGAGTGCAATAATATGCGTGCTGACCACGAACGAGAGACAAAACACAGCAGGGAATCCGAAGAATGACCCAACTCATCATCTCCAAGCATGCAACTGAAACAGCTACTTCCGTGGGGCAGCCCACTTCAACCACTATTTTATTTCTGCAACATGTGTTTCTTTCTTCCAATGTTGATCTCCATTTTCTTCAGCACTTATCTCCCTCTATTGTTCTTCAGCAAAGTAGTGGCGTAGCCACATGGCGACTCGTGTGGGCAGTTTGCCCACACCAGTCTCTTAAGAGTTTCTTGGGAATCTTAAATATTTATCCTTTTATATATATATATATATATATATATATATATATATATATATATATATATATATATATATATATATATATATATATATATATATATATACAAGTGCTCCACCAGAATTGAATATTTTTAAACAAGTGCTCCTTAAACAAGTGCTCCTCCAACCAATTTTTCTGGCTCCGCCATTACAGCAAAGAAATGACTTTCAGGGGGCGGACCAAAGACAAAACCCTCAAAATTGTTGGATGCTAGAACTGCAGGCTGTGATTTTGGAGCGATCAACGTCAGGCTCCTATTGGCTGCAAACGGGATTGACTTTGGACTTGGATTGGAAGAGTCTATGAAACCCCTTCCCCCTTTTCCCTGTCTCTGAGGTCCAGAGTTGCTTCGAGAACTGGGTGAACTTACAGTTATTTTCTTCAACTCGAAAATAGCGTCTGCCACCATTTACAATTTAAAAAATAGCGCCCTTGGAAATGCCGGCAAATCAGTCTGACGAGCTATGCTATGCCCATGAGAGTAAGTTGATGAAGGTTAGGGGTTCATCCCTCAGTAGAGCATATCAGTGGAGACGTCAATGGATCTGATTCTGTTCGGATATCTAACCAAACCCCTTCAAAAAAAAGTTTAGGATCTAAACAAGAAATCAGGTCAGATTCATTCAGATTTAAGAAACGACAAGATATGGGTTTGAGTTCAGTTTTTAATAAATGTCATATATTCAACATTCATACATATAGAAATTAGGTCTCCGATTCAGATCAGATTTGGACTGCAAATTCAAAAATTCGAATTTGAATATGATATAAAAATTTTCTTTTTTAGCCCATTCAAATCCGATATCAGCTCCTCTCTTAACTCATCTTAATCCATGCACCGTTTTAATTTTCCACCACCGACTGCAATAAATGTAATTAATATCTGTTGCTCCCCGGTCAGGACACAACCTGTGTTCTGAAGGCTCCATGGACATGAGGAGGCCACAGTAAAGGTATTGTACGCCCAACCAATAAATACTGTGACCTCTAAATGATGATGAAAAGGGATGCGTCGATCGCGTACGTGCCTGAGTATGATAGTCCATTAATAAACTACAGTCCAGTAATTTTAGTTCAATAGTCCAAATGAAAATCTCACTCAACCCTCTTGATTTCGCTTAAATCTGTCTCTATTTACTCAGTAAACTCATTTAGTGGAATGCCAATGGATGTAATCGGATATTTCATGGATTTGTTTGGAAAAAATCGGATATAGAAAAACAAATCAGATTAAAAAATAGAAACGATAAGACATATGCAGAGATTCAGATTCAGTTTTAAATAAATATTCATTCGGATTTAGATATGGATTCAAGGATTTTTAATTTTTCAATTTTTTAGTTAACTTGGGTGAATAGAAGGAGTATTTCTTGATATCATATAAGAACAGAGCCAAAGCTTCCATCCAACATCTTGTCACCTTAAAATGCGGGACTTATTTTGGTGTTTCGAGATACCATTCTCTACATTTCAACTTTGCGACCTTCTATTTATACCAAAAGAGAGTTGAGAAATTTGAAACAGAAACAGACTGCTGCTTACCAACTCTTTCTGCAACAGCAATCTACAAATAATTGATAGAATTTCAACGATTAACATAAACAATAAACAAGGACTGCCCATAACTTGGTTTACATTTGTTGGGAAAAAAAGAAAGAAATTTTGTAGAGAGAGAAAGAAAGAGAGAGATTAAAGTCTCCATGAGAATCCCTAGGTAATACGTTAATGCATCTTTTAATTAGCTTCCACTACAAAGGGATAGATTGATTGAAGCCATAAAGTTTTTCCCCATAAAGCAAGAGAGAGAGAGAGAGAGAGACACTCTCGGAGGCATCCAATGCCTGCGGCGGACCGCCTTCCCATCGGCCCTTCGTTTCCCCCGAATCTCAACGGCTATAAATGCGCGCCAAAAATTTTCCCGCCAAAAAATTTGTCCACGCGCACACAGTGTCTCTGTCCGACTCAAAAAAATCGGAAAAGTTAGAAAGGTGCTTTTATTTCCGGAAATTGTAAAAAAACGGGAAAAAGAAAGAGAGAAAGAGGAAGATTTTATCCTGAAAAATCGGCCTCCGTAAAACGGGGCTCCTTTTTGGGGAAACGGGGAAAGGTGGAGCACGGATTTCGTCGCCATCGCCTCGATTTCCGCGGCCGGACCGCACGGGCCGTTCTGCTCCCGCCCTGAAGTAATCGGGTCTCGCCGGAAAAGACCCTCAGTTTTAGTGGCTGCCGGCATTGGCGGGACCGGAGACGAAGGAACGGCCATGCATTGGTTGTGTTAGAAACAATGCAGGATTCGGTCAAAAGACTTTGACTCCACCACCGACGGAATCGGAGGAAAGAAAAAACAAAAAAAAAAGTGACAAAACTTCAAGGGAGGAATGAATGATAAGATCACGCAATTTTTTTACAAATCTTAACAAGTGTTTTTGACAAAAGCGGATGTAATTTTAATTTTTAATATATTTTTTCAATTAATAATATATTTATGAAAAATATTCATTTGTTTCAGTAGATGCATTGGTGCTAAATTCAATAAATCCTTCCTTGTGATTTCATTTCCCAAAACGATATATAAGAAAGAGCGCCCAACTTGTTTTATTATTTGCTGAAGAGTGCCTTGCAATTTGCTATTAGGGCAACGACCCCTCTGTTTCTCGCCTAATGCAAAACACAGCCAACTCAGACCGGATCTTCTTCATTCCCCCCAAAAATTATTTTCTTCTAGATGAATAATTTAAACAGATATCCCCCCAAAAAAGCAATTTGATAAACTAAATGAAGTTTTAAAATTTTCATATTAAAGCCCAATAGACATCTCAAAAAGGATGCAATTCCCAAAAAGATGGTTTTCATGACAGTTTGAGAAGAATAAGTAGTTTAATTTTAGTTTTTTTTAATGTTTATTTGTGAAAACTCTATAAGATGTAGAAAAAAATTAAAATATAAAATTTGTTATATAAGACAGCTCCACGAGACCCGGGTCCCTGTCTCATTGCCAATTGAAAATTTGTTAACTATACGTATAGTACTTCATAGAAAAAAATTTCTGACTCTGTCCCTGACTACATGTCGTTTGAATTCGTCATTCAAACGAGTCCGAGATAAGCGGCAAGACACCATCTTGCCTACACAATAACAAACACGAAAGCAAAAGAAAAACTCCCAAGAAAGCATTCAACGGAGTACTCTTCCTCAATCACATATTCATCTAATGTGATCCAAGAGGAAGCATACAAAAGAGAATTCAATATCTAAATCGCATGCAATAAATCAAAGAACAGGGAAGTCTTTTTCTCAATGAGCAGTCGACAAGCAGTAGTTGACAAGAAGATGGATGAAAAGAAGAAGAATAAAAGGAACAAGGCCCAGGAAGGAAGCGGACAAAAGTGAATGTATTTAAATATCAAACGTATCATGTACAGATTGTTGTAGTAATGAGGAGTTGCCGCAAGAACAAGAAGAATATTTTGGAAGCTGCGGATCTCAAAAATCCTTTTGTTAGCGAAAATTGGTTGCAGGGAAGAAGGAAGAGCAGCAGCGGCCGGCACGGTACAAAAATAGGTCCGATCGAGCTGTGGAGGCTGTTCTAGCTATAGGTTTCAGCTTTTTGGAACCATCACGGGCACACTTTTTTATACTATATCTGTGCCCACACCCAGGCCACACGTGAGCTCTCAACCTAGCTCACTCCACGTGCAATACTATTCCCAATCCCTATATATATATTTGCTATTTCTACATGTTAAAAAAATATCCACAAACTTGATGAGAGATTTTTTGAACCTTGGTTCGTGAAAGAAATTGAAAGGCATTTTGGATGCCAACCTAAAATTAGGTTTTGAAGCCTTTTACAGTAAGGGTTTTGAAGTATTTGGGTACCAATAGCGGTGAATAATGAGTCGAGCTACGATTTTAAAGCTCGGTTGGTGAATGAGTTTGAGTTTACTCATTTGTTTAGAAGTCGAGCTCGAGTTCATGAGTCGACTCGTTCAAATAATTGAGCCGAGTTCGAGTTCACTAAAGTCGAACTGTTAAAGCTCGACTTGGCTCAAAAATGATGTGTAGCGATTTTTTAAATATCCAACTTGTTTTTTAATTAAAAAAACTGGTATATTGGTGTTAATTAAGTATGTAAGTTTTTACAAAAGCTCCATCAAGTTTGTCGAGCCTTAATCGAGTCGAGCTCAATTTATAGCAAAGTAATAGTCCATGTATTCAAACGAGTTTGTCAAGCCTTAATCACGTCGAGCTCAACGCGTAATTACTGAGTCAAGCTTGAGCTGCTTCTGTCGAGCTATTAACGAGCTCGCTCGAGGTTTCATTAGTGGAGCCAAGCTCGAGCTGACTGAACTCAAGCTCGACTCAGCTCGTTTTCACCCCTAGGCACCATCAAAATTTATCATAATTATGTTTACAAAAAATCATTTAAATCATTTTAATTATAAGTACATAATGACACCAACGACATGAAAGAAGCAAAAATTTTGATAAAACCAGGTTTTGGAAGATGGGGTAAAAACCCTAGTTATAAAAAGCCAAATTTTTGGGTTTGCCACCCAAACAAATAATCCAAATTTTCAAACCCATCAAAAACTTGATTTTCACAAAACCAAGTTTTCACAACAGTGAGTTAGATAAGGGTGTCATCCAAATGCCCCAATTTCAAATATAAGAGAATAAGCTGAAGTTTTTCACATAAAATGTTATTTTTTGTCGTAACCATCCAAATATAGAAACCAAATTTTTAGAACTTATTAAAGAACACTAAACCTAATTTTTACAAAACCCTGTTTTTGAGGGTGTTCTTCAAGCATAAGCTAAACTTATTCTATGTTTATAGGAAGGAAGCTTTTCAGTTTTAGCAAACAGGAACTTGTTTACCCAATCAGGTAGTCTCACCTCCAATGCTATTAAATTATATTTGTCTATGCTTCATTTGACACTCTTTAGTGTAAGGAGCTTAATTGTAGCAACTGCTGCTAGTTATGAACTAAAATCTCCAGGAAGTTGAAAAGTCCCAGAGTTTGCAGGAGCACTAACTAAAATCTGGATAATCCTAGATCTTTTGAAGGAAACTTGCTCATAATCGGGAAATATTGCTTAATTAAGAGTACCTTCACTGCAACCAAACGGGACCAAAGTTTCGAAACGAAATTGTTCGTTCCATGGCAGGACCTTTTCCAGAGAAAGAAAGAAAGAAAGGCAGCTTTAGAAAACTTGTGATGAACAATGTATCAGAATTTGCTTTAAAGATTGCACATGCTGAAACTCTGTCTGCATTACAGGATTGACAAGAATCAAGCAGTCCAAAAGAACACACATAAAAGTTAGTGTCCCTAACTCTACGTACGTGGCCCGCAAGGATTCAGGCCAGTGGATGGTTATCCTCCCGTGCCTTTATGGTAGATACCGACGAACACAGTCTTTCCTCGAGAATCAAACAGGAGAAAGGTCATCCATGGATGATTTTTATGGCTTCTGTGGTTTTTTTTTCAACCAGAAACTTAGCTCTGTTACTGAAAGTATGGAAGGATAGCGCTTGACTGGTGTGATTCGTCGAGCTCCCAAACACTCAGTTTACCGCGATCCTCTTTTCATTCTCACACACGGTAACTTTTAAATCTGACATGCATGTCATCTTCTGGAAGTGGTTTCTCCATTATTGGAAGAAAATGTAGATGGTATCCAACGTATCCACTGTTATGAAATAAAGGTGAGAGTGTGTGTCTCTGACTGCAAATTTCTCGCTGCAGGATGCTTTCTTTTGCAGAGGAGACATCAGGGATTTTCGTCAACGCCAGATCTGTCGATCTGCAGAAAATGTCGGAAATTTTTTTGACCCTTCTTTGAGAAAAAGAGTTCAAGGAAAAAAGAAAGAATGACAAAGTCTCAACAATCGGTCTGCAGGTATGAACCTGCACCCTTCCTTTCCATGTTTCTGGTTTTGGAGAAAAGAATAGTGTCGTCAACCACATTTTAAGTTGATTGCTAGCTTTCTACTGCGTCAGTGTAACAACTTGACTTACTTATTTACCTTTTCATCTTCGACTTTAAATTCAAAAATGAATACGAGCAAAGCGGTCGATTTGTTAAGCTTTTTATTAAAAACAAAAAGAAAATTGAGAGCCACAGAGGAAAAAAGGAGTAGCAAAATGTATCTTTGATGTATGTCATACGATGGTTTTAAATGAATGAATTATGACAGAATTATCAAATTTTTGTAGAATCTTAATTATACATTTAAGGGTGGGTGCGTTTGATAGCATCAGATATTAGCTGCATTAAAATGTAGACATTAAAATATCCTACGGAGATCTTAAATCCATGTTACATGTTAAAAACCATTGATTTAAAACTAGATTGGTGAGCAGAAGTGGTCCAATCTTAAATCTCTAAGCTGAGATCCTAGTGATCTTAGATTACCAGAGATATGAGAATTGCAGTTAGAGTTGTTCATGAGCGAATTCGAGCCGAGTTGAGTTAGTTCGAGCAGTCAGGTGTATACCCATTTGAGCAATTTTTTTTTTTGATAATTTTATGAGACACATTTTATATATATTCTTTCTAAAGCTTAGCAAAGTTTAACCGAGCCCAACCCACTTAACTCGAGCTTGACTCATTTAGGTTGTCGAGTTCAAGTCCAGTTTATCGAGCGAGTTTGAGTCGATCTCGAGTTAACTCAACTGGTTGAACAACCCTATATGGAGTCAAACAAACACACCCTGAAAAAAAAAAAAATGTGATGCCTATATACAATGCTCGCTCTCTAGTTGTAGACTTGTAGTCGCAGCTCATAATTTTTTCCTTTTATCAAGATATATATATATATATAAAGAGAGAAAGAAAGAGAGAGCCGATAAAATGAGAATATATAACAAAATTTGGAAACAAGAGGTTCCTTAGAGAGAGAGAGAGCGCGCATCAGCATGACTCAATGAAATTGGATGCCTGAACATTAACAAGAACAGTGAGAAAGGATGAGATGGGATCTTTAGCATCAATAAGAACAAGAACAGTGAGGAAGGATGAGATGGGATCGTTAGCATCAATAAGAACATTGAAGATGAAATAAAGAGTGTGCTACGGAAAGGCGGGCACACATACAAATGCTGATGCTTAGCCGATGGCCCCAAGAAGCGATGGAGGTCCGATCATGGCTGCAGTAATCATGCATCCAGGCGCGCCGGCCTGACCCGAAAATCGTGTAATACCTGACAAAGCTCAGGAATCTAATTGGTAAGCGCGTAGCCATGCAGGTGGTGCAGCACAATTACTAGCCCCATCAGCTTGAGTACGAATATGGATCCTTTTGAGCAGACGCGTTTAAAACTATCACCCATATTATGGAAGTGCGTGTGTGTGTGTGAGAGAGAGAGAGCGAGTGAGAGTGCGTGCCTGCACACAAGTCTGTGAGTGTGTGTATATATATATATGTGTGTAAAGAGGGAGAGAAATTAATATTGCAAGTTAAGAAGAAAGATTAAAATACTTTAAATAGCTAATCAACATACATATATTCATATAATCTAACATTGTATAGGATCTTTAGAGTTTCGAAAAGAAAAAAAAAAGAGTGTGTTAAGTCAAACATTTCCGAGTTTAAGAGCTCTTTTAACACCAAAAAGAGGTGGCAGGGAAGAAACGCCTGGTTATCTCTCAACAATCTTATGCAGTCATCTGCCAGCCGTTCCGTTTCAGCGCCATAGCCACTCTAGCGGGCTGGGAAAGGACGGCTCGACTATAGCTTCATCTTTGCAAGCCTTCACAGCTTATGGCCTGGTATCACAGACCTAAGGTTCACCTCCGTTGGGAAAGGTATGTTCCTTCTACGCACAACTTCTGAAGCTAATTTGAAATTCATTTTGTCGCCTGGTCGATGGTTTGTGGGAGGAAGACTGCTTATTGCTAACCAATGGCATCCTGGAATGCCTATGCGGATTGAGAGTTCCAATCGTGTCCGAATCTGGATTCGCTTGCCTGAACTGCCAGTGGAATGGTGAAATCCTCGGGTTTTCACGGATATTGCCGATTTAATAGGTGGTACATTCGTGGAAACTGACGAATACACTAGGCACCTTCACCGTTTTGGTTTTGCCCGAGTTAAAATTGATATCCCGCTTGGGTTTAGGCCAACACCAGAAATTGAACTAGAAGTAATAGGTGGTAAAACCTTTGTTCATTCTATTGAATACGAAACTAAGGTCAAGTACTGCCATAAATGTGGCTCCACAACCCACTTTGATGGTTCTTGCGTGATGACAGAGGCTCCCAAGGAAGGGGACAAGAGCACCCTGAATGCCTGGCAACAAGTTAGAACTCCCAAGAGAAGACCCCAACCCTTAAAAGGAAAGCCAGACTCTCACCCGAAACACAACAAGTTTGAAGCTCTCTCAAATATGGTGGAGGGGACAGAGGCTGAGGAAAGGAACATCCGCCGGTTTGAAAAGAGGGTAACAGCCCCCGAAGACAATCAGGGGCAGGAATCAAGCAAGCTGGGTGCTGATATCAACGAAACAGATGGTAACCACTCAGGCACACTAGACTTACAGAGTAGAAGTAAGGGCGTGACAGGCCCTCAACAAAACCAATGCATTTGGAAAGCAAAAGCATACAGGGACCCTCTCAAGCTTCAACTGATACAAGAAGTCATTCTAAAGCCATGAGATTCCCCATCAATGCTCAAGTGGCTGACAAGGCCAAAAAAAGAACACTCAAGCATAAGGAAGTTGTTGGAGCCAAGAAGCGTACCAGTCCTCCCACCGTGAGTGATAATCCTGAGTCGATCGAAAGGAGGACTAAAGAAGATGAGAACCTAACTATGGCTGGGTTAGACCAGGGCCAACAGGAGGGTCCTTCATTAGAGGACATGGAAATGACCTTCGAGGAAGCCCAGCGTCCCCCAGAGGGGATGGCAGAGGACAAGGATGATGACTTCTCTACCACTACAACGGTCAGAGAAGTAAGGATGGAGCACGAATCCCCTTGCCCATGAAGATCCTATCTTGGAATGTCCGCGGGCTGGCCTCTACTCCAGCCCAACATGAGTTCTTAAGTACTCTTAGGTCCACGAAGTCTTCCATTGCTTTTGCTATTGACTCCAAACTAAACGCGGAACAGCTTCAGAAGTTTCAGTTCAAGACCCCAGACTATTGTCAAATCTCAAACATCCACCTTTCGGGACCCTGGGCGCGCATCATTGGGCTCTGGGATTCGACGACAGTGACTCTCCAAAATTGGTATGCTCATCCCCATTGGATTGTCGCCCAGTTTTTTATCCCCTCATCAGGCCAAACTTTCGTTGCTCTTGGGGTTTATCTTCACACTGATTTTAGAATAAGGAAGACCCTGTTCCCTACCCTTCTTGACACTTTGAACCGTTGCAGTGAGGCTGTTATATGCATGGGCGACTTTAACGCAGTGCTAAACAACAATGAAAAAACTGGGAGGGCCTCGCCTCTCTACGCCTGCATTGCCTTATCAAACTTTGTCACCTTGTCGGCGTTAACTGAAGTTTCTTGCCAAGATACTAAATTCACTTGGACTAATAACCAGGTGGGCAAAGATAATGTGATGTCCAAGATCGACAGATGTTATGTTTCCAAGGAATGGGTGGACGATCCAGAATTGTTGCTGCAACTAGAAGTGCTGCCTAGGACAATATCTGACCACAACCCCATTCTGCTCTGCATTTCTAAGCGCAGGTTCACAAATTGGGGACGTACCCCATTTCGACATTTCCAATACTGGATGGACATGGCAGGGTACAAAAACCAAGTTGACTCTGCATGGACAGTGGACACCAGAGGCTGCGCAATGATTAAACTCATTTGTAAACTTGAGGCCACCAGGGACAAGTTAAATATGTGGTGCAAAGGTGGAGCCAATGATCTATCCCCCCAAATTGTGGATATCAAATCTAAACTTAAATACCTTCAGTCCCAGATTGAAAATGGCCACCTCCAGGCGATAGAGGAAGAGTACAACCTCAAGCGACAACTTTCGGTGCTACTGCACCTAGAAGAACGCCTTTGGCGCCAAAAATCTAGAATCAAATGGATCAAGGATGGAGACCTTAACACCAAATTCTTCCAAGGAATCGCCAATGGGAGGCGCAGGAGGAACAAGATCGACACCATTCTCCATGGGGGTCAGCTCCTAACAGACATGCCTGACATATTCTCAGCTTGCACGGACTTCTTTGTCGATCTTCTAGCGAAGGTTCAGGGTGATGGGTGCCTACCGCATGCTCTCGCCCCAGGCCCTACTGTGTCTCTAGAGGAGAATGCTGACCTATTGAAACCTATAACCACAGAAGAAATTCAGTGGGCTGTAATGGAGGCAGATAAGGACTCCGCACCGGGCCCAGATGGGTTTGGTAATAATTTCTTCCAGGCCAATTGGAATACTGTGAAGGAGGCCGTTACTGCGGCTATCACTGGGTTTTTTCATTCTGGCAAGCTGGTCAAATCCATTAACAGGACTCACATAATTTTGCTACCCAAGGAGCAAGGAGCTAAACAGTTGGACAAATTTCGCCCTATATCTCTCTGTACTAGCATGCTGAAATTTATTACCAGGATCATGGTCCAGCGCATGCGGCCAATCCTTAACAGGATCATATCCAACAACCAAAGCGCCTTCTTACAGGGAAGATGCATCCAAGACAGCTTTCTCCTTAGCCAGGAAATTGTTCATGTCTTTCAAAATAGTAAGAAGCAAGCGGCTTGTGTTAAGATTGATTTAAGCAAGGCTTACGACAGAGTCAACTGAGACTTTCTGAAGGCTGCCCTCTGCCACCTAGGCTTTCACGAATTATGGATTCAAAAAGTCATGACTATTGTCACCACAGTCAAATCGGCTCTTCTCATCAATGGCAACGAAGGGGGGTGGTTTGAACACAAGAGAGGTCTTAGGCAAGGCGATCCCCTCTCTCCCTACCTGTTTATATCAGTCATGGAGATGCTCACTAGCAGCATCCAAGCGCAAATCAATAGCCGGCAAATAAAAATCCCGCCTATGGGGGCTGGACTTACCCCCCCTTCTTCCACGCTCTATGCGGACGATATTATTTTTTTCATGGACGGAAGGTTACAAAACTTACGCCAATTGAAAGTCTGTCTTGATGAGTTCGCCTCATGCTCTGGCCTGGTTATGAATACTGCCAAAAGTACTATCCTCCCATTCAATATGGACAACCAAGTGATAAATCGCATTGAGCATGAAATGGGCTGGCGTCAAGGGGCCCTCCCCACCACATATCTTGGTATTCCCCTTCAGACGAGTGCCTTGTCAGAGGTGCAATGCAGACAGCTAATCATTCGGTCCTCCCAAAAGCTTGCACTATGGAAACAAAAATGCCTCTCGTTTGCAGGCCGTCTGTGTTTAATCAAACATGTTCTTTCCGCAATGCCTAGCTATTGGAGCCTAGTTACTAATCTTCCTGCGGCAACTTGCAAACAATTGAACAAGATGGCAGCAGATCGTAAGAATTATCATCGCATTAGTTGGTCAACTCTCTGTCTCCCCATGTCAGAGGGAGGCGTTGGCCTCAGAGATATCAAGGAAACTAATATGGCCAACCTGGCTTTTCTAGTTTACCGAGTGTCGCAGCAGGCCTCCCCTTGGGCTACCCTTGTTAAAGGGCGATACTGTGAGCGCAAGGGACTGCTCGACAGTAGTTTGAGGGGGAAAAGGGTGTCCAGAGCTTGGCATATGGCGTTGCGGTCATGGTGCAAGGTGAAAGAGCATGTCGGCTGGAGAATAGGGAATGGTGCCTTGGCAAAATTTTGGACAGATCATTGGGGGGCTGATCGACTGATAGACAAGATCCCCATATCTCACCTTCACCTCGTCCAAGACTGTATCCCGAGTTCAGTCAAAGAGATCATCGAGACGAACGGGGAGTACATAAGAGGCTTCCTTACCAGTCTTAACATTTCTGCCTCCTTGCCTTCGATTCAGGTGGAACAGTTGGATGTTCTTACATGGAGGAATGATAATAAAGGGGAGATCACAAGGCGCGACATTTGGCAACAAATACGTAAGAAAGGCATTGAGTCCAACGATAATATGCTAGTGTGGAAAGGAAGACGACTCCCTAGGGCTGTCTGGGTGGTGTACTTAGGATGTGCTGGCCGCATTCCAACGGACAAGTTAGTGAAAAAGCAAGGCCGACATCTAGCATCTAGGTGTTATATTTGCAAGCAGGCGAGTGAAGATATTTCACACCTTTTCTTTGATTGCAAGGGTGCTAGACCCATTTGGGCTTGCATCTATGGCAAGTTTGGGCGCACTGCTCCATGGAATTGGAGCCCTCAATCCCTAAAGCAAGGACTCATCAAGTGGCACAAGCAAGGCTTCAAAGACAAAACCTTGGATAAATGTTGGAAAGATAGCTTCCNAACCAGTTTAAGCATAGAGGAGACATTACTATCGGCAACGTGGCAAAAATTTTCTGGTCACACTGCTGCGAGCATTGGTGGACGTATCAGTGGACTATATCGCAACGAGTTAAAACTCAAAACTGGTTATGCACGGGAATCTTATGGAGCAATGGAGTAAACCGAGCAGATACATGGGTGGAAATCAGCATTACCTCCCTGTTTATGGCTGGCAAAAAAGGGGTCGCAGGCCTTGTTAGAGACACAGCGGGTCGGTTTCGCCACGGTCTAGCCTGCTGGTTTGGCAACATTTCTGAATGGTGGGAGACCGAGATACTTATGGAATGCATCGGGTACCTGGTTAACTTAGAAGACAATCAAGGGTGTATATATATACTGGCCAACAGTGGCGATTGGAAGCAGCACTACCACAGCGCCCTAACTGGCAGGCGCACCACTGACACTAACCCTATGTTCAGCAGTCTTCTCAATAGGATTGTTTTTTGCAGGAGATGGCCTCTTGCTGAAGCCACCAACCTTTTGATGTCCATTCCGGACAATGGCATGTATACCAAATGGACTCCCACAGACGACATGTGGGATCCATTTAAAGAAACAAATCATAGATGATGAGGTCCTCCTGGACCAATTTTTGTTGTATATACATCTTATTTTGTTGAAATAAAAGGATGGGGGCCTAACCCCCAAGCAGCCTTTGTCCAGAACTATATAATCAAATGCGAAATATTAAATTTTACACGACTGAAAAAGTCATGCAAAAAACTGAATGCATAAATGAAATTTATAATGACTTAAGAATAACCTAACCAAAAAAACCAAAAAACTTCCTTCTTCTCATGAATTCGAATCTACCAACTGAAAATATTGTTCTCATTCTTATATTTCGATCCATTCATTTTACATTCATCAATGTCTTCAACATTATAAAAAAAAACAATATGTTGGGAGGACGTGTAGATGGGTACTTAGGAAAATATTCTGAAGAAGCCGAAGCCCCTTCTCATTTTCCTTTTCAAATGCTTCAGGGCTGCTTAGATATTTAAATGAAAAATAAAACTCCCATCAATTAAAATATTGTGCATCTACATTACTCATGAAAATCAAACTGATTGCTAGACTTTCACTAACAACTATCCTAATCTCTAAAGGCACTTGAAAATACTACTTAAGAAAGAGAATACAACGCCAAGTGATGTGATTTTGTGGTCACAAATAAAGTAACGAACAGGCAATTGTTGATTTTTAATTGCTTAAAGATCACATCCATAACATTTCTTTATTAGATTTATGAAAAATAAAGAGAAAGAAAGCAGATAGATATCTGCATCTTGTCCTTTGACAACAATCATTTTGATGAGTTTATAATCTTTCCGGAAGCCTTATAAAGTATGGTTTCTGCCTCTTAATTTGTATCTGCCCGAGCGATTCTACTGCAGCTTTTGCCTTTCCCAAGGTCTCTCTCCCTCCCTCTCTTCTCCCACAGAGTTGACCCTTCAATCATCACGGCCACTCTGCTTTCCTCCTTTGCCAATTCGTGGCTTCTCAACCGAAGCAGTCTGTCTCAATTCAAGGGCTCTAATCAATGTCGCATTTCAAGCCTCTTCTCTCTAGATCTCTGCACACACACGTGTGCATTCGATTGATGGTATATTCTGGTCATGTATTTGAATGCTGTTCAGCATTAAACAATGACAGAAATTGTTTCCGCAGGTACCCAAGATGTGGGTGTTCGATCGTGAATCAGAGAAGAGTCAAGAAGAAATGCAGAAGTTGCAGGGGGCGGCACAGATGATCATATTAAATCTGTAGATGATTGCGGGAGAAGGATGTTTTCACTTAAAAGTATTTTGTGAAACATAAAATATTTTTTTAGAGTCCTGTTTTCCCAATTCGTACGAACACGTTGGATGTGATAAAATCAAATAATATAATCTTGAAACTCATGTTCTTCTTATTAAACGGTTCATACCAGTGTAATCTTCATTAGATTATCAAAGTTCTGGACAAATTAACCAACGTACAGCCAAACACATTATTTTTAAAACCACCAATCAAATGTTGGATATAATGATCACCAAGTGAACTGGTTTCTGCCACAGGACTGGAAAAGATGAAACCGTCATGAATTTCACACACGCATTCAGATGATCGTGTACGTCCTGCTAAGAACATACTTTAATAATTTGCTCACCAATACAGGTTAGCTGATAGAGAGAATGTCAGGAAAATTCTAACAGGTTTAATCTTTTAAGATATTGATCAGACCAAGCTAGCAATGGCTTCTTTTGCTTTTCCTTCGCTGCTTCTTTTTCCTGTTTCTCGAAAGCAGGTCTTCTAGTAGTATCTTCATGTCATATTCTTTATTAGGTAACAGCCATGATGATGATCCCCGCCCGAGTCCAGGCATTTGGGATAATGATCTGGTACGGTTCAAGAATATGCTTTGGCTTTTTCGACATGGGGATGCACTAAAAGAGTCTTAGCAACTGCTGAGACAAGAGGAAGAAAGAAGCAAGAAAGAAAAGAGAAAAGGAAAAGGTAGTAATTCAGAATCATCCTGGCGGCACAAATTGAATCAAAGGGGTCACTTATAGCTTTTCTAAAGAAGAAGAAGATGACAGAAGGTGCATTTAACCCTGACAGACTGGTGGAAGCTGGGCACGAGGAGGATGGCTTTCCGCGAAAATGACAATATTGTCATTTTCTTCGGAAGTGTTATGGTTTGGATCTGAGACAGCTAAATACAGTGTAGGTCCGGGTGGTCAGTTTGAGTGTGATGCTGACATCATATATTCAGTTTGATTCTTTTGAGTGCGACTTTTCTGAACTGCAAATGGTAGAGTTGAATGATATCTTGTATGACCATATAAGTTTCAAAGGAGGGTGGCTTTGCCACTCACAAACCACCACAATTAGGTTAAAGCATGGACAAGAGAGTTGAGAAGGAAAAATTTGCAGGAGATGAATCTTTGTAGCTATTCAATCACTTGGGGGGGGAATAATTTGCAACTGGGTTTGTAGCTAAATGTCCCTTTTAGTATATAAGAGGGGAACTCGACAGAAACATGCACTGAAGTGTCCCTCTGACAGATGTTAAAGTAAATCTTGTTATCATTGCCTTGATAAATTTCATGAATAACAGCAAGAAGAAATGAAACAAGTAAAAAAAATCATAATTAGTATATTTATTGCAAAAACAGAGAAGGATCCAACGGCTCAAGAACAAGGTTGTAGTTCTGAGAGAACCCCAGATTTTAATCCTTGATCTGGCTGCAACTTGAACATAGAGTCAAACTAGGGAGATCCAACTGCTTCCTACAAAAGATCTTGAACCCAAACATAGAACCAGCATCACTAGTCACTTTAAAGATGACTCTGAAAAAAGTGGAAGAACAAAGATGGATATGAAGAAAACTGGTGGAAGACGAACATGAAGGTGGCGGTTGGTGGTGATGAATGAGTACCAGCTGAAGAGCTTACATCTTGGAGTTGATGTTTCTCTTCACATTCTCTGCTTCTTCCTTGACTGCCTCCTTGACGTCCTCTGCCTTCCCCACAACAGTTTCCTTGATCTTCTGGGTCGTTTCCTTTGCAGCTTCCCATGCACCTTGAACTGTCTGCTTTGTCTTCTCACCAAGGTCCTGTGCCTTCTCAGTGACCTTGCTTGCTACTTCTTTTGTCTTCTGACCTACCTGCTAATTAAACAAACTAATTAGAAGAGAAACTTTGAAGAATTGGTGAGAACAAACAGCCAAACGGGGAACTTGGCTCATCAAAATTTCAAGTCAACCAAGAAGATTGCATTTGCATGAGGGCGTGTCATTCTTCTGTACTGTAATTTGCCAACCTCCTAATCAGGTTCTTCAATTCACATTCACAAACACAGAAAGATCACACAAATACTTGAGGAAGTGTTTGGTTGACACTTCAAAACCAGGTTTTTGGAGTGTTTGAGTGCCATCAAAACTGTGTTCGATGAAAACCTAGTTTTGACAAAACCTGGTTTTGTAAAAAGGGTGAAAAACCTGGTCCTCTTTAGGTTATTCAAAAACCAGGTTAGATGACAGGAACGCCTCCTTAAATTGTAGGTTTTAAAGGCAACCAATATGTAAAAAAATAAATAGCCACGAGTTCTTGATATATATACATATATAAACAAGCATATGAACAAGCAATTTATGTGGGTTCATGCGAACAATTGCCCACATGTGACTGCCAAGTAACCTTGGAGGCTAATTTTTAAGCTGATGATTGCATGTCATTGACATAATGAAGGCAGACTAATTAGTTGGTCTTTAGAAAGTAAGAAAGCAAGCCACGCAATGGGTGAATTTGTAGGAGAAAAGAGTCTAGAACGCTTATGACTAAGCTTTAACCTGCTCGGCAGTCGAAGCAGCCTTGTCCTTGACATCCTCAGCAGTTCTCTTAGCTTCCTTGTTGCCCTGTTTCATGGCGTTCCCCAACTGGTTTTGCAGATTTGATGCACTGTCTCTAACCTCGCGGCCGGCATTCACCGCCGAAGCGCTCATCGGCCCGGAGTTGGTGCTCATAAGGAGCCTTGAGTTCATGGAGCGTGGCTTCAAGGAAGAAGCAGCCCATTGCAGCTTTGGAACCACAGACCTCAACATGAAACTTGCCATTTCTCTTAATTTTCTCTCTTTAGTCTTGGTATGAGTATTGAAGATCAAACTGTAGCATTGCCTGATGCCTTCGTGGGTTCGATTGATATAGAGGCAACTGATGGCCCAGATTGTGGCAAGTGGCAGACGAGAAGGAGGGAGAAAATGTGAGGGGAAACGGTGGAATTGGCCACTCCAATCGTTTTTTCCTTGGTTTCCTCTTTCACTTGTGGTTGCTGTTGGAACTTCTCCTTCATTCTTGGATGGTTAGTTGCCCAGCATATGGTCGATGCATGTTTGAAGGCAAAGGAGCGAAGCACTCGCTTGTTTTCCGGCATAATTTTTGGCGTATGGACTTCTTAATTCAGCCAAATTACCTGTTATTTTTCAAATCGTAACATTTGAAGCCTGTTCAACTCCATGTTTCTCTGCCTTCAATTTGGATGTGTGTGGCCAATGCAAAATAAGCATAATATTTACATTAGAGAGGTCAATAGATCAGATTTGACATGGATGTTACCATATCCAATTCGTTGGATGTTCACATATTTGGATGAATTCAGGTTTGAATAAGAAAGAATATATATATATATATATATATATATATATATATATATATATATATATATATATATATATATATATATATATATATATATATATATAAGTTCAATTTTTACATGGATAATCCGAATTTGATCAGAACCCAACTTTTAGATTCACATATGAATCCGAATTGGACTTTTAAATGCACCCCTGAATTCAAAGCACGTTATGGTATGATATGTTAATAGCCAACTCTTAAAATTTATAAATATATGATGTAGGTATTTGTTTTAACTAAATCGAGATTTGAATTTGAATCCGAGTCCGATCAAAATTTTATTTAAAGCCAAGTCCGAATCCAGATGGATGTGAATCTCAAATCCAAATCTGATGTGATTTCTTAATGGCATGTTAATTTTTTTTTTTTTACCACATTCGAAGTCTTTGAAGCAACCGATTCAAATTGAATCCATTGACGTCCCTAATTCACATAATCAGCGTCACTATGGTCCAATGGTCGAAAAGAAGACAAAAAATGGATTTATCGCCATTTGCAAAATTGCATTAAACAGCCAACAAGCAAGGGGAACGACCATTTTGAGACACCCAGTTGAAGAATGGTCTAAACCGATTCAACTTATACAACCATTTATTTTGCAGACCTTCACGCATTTGTCATCGATGGCAGATACAACCACAGCAGTAGCAGGTAATTGATCCAATGCTGCTACCGGAGCTTCATGGTTACGACCGCCGTGGCCTCGTTATCCATCATATTTCACAGTTGTTTCAAGGGACGTAGCATAGCTGGTTGGATTGAAGAAGGCCGTGTAAGACCGGTCGTTTGTTTGATTCTCATATGCTCTACTTCCTTAAACTGCAAATGGTGGATAAAAGAAGTTGATTGATGAGTGTTCTGCTCCCCAGCAAAGTCCCTAAACAGCTCTGGATACCACGTCCTTCAACAGCTCCAAGGATGGCCATACAAGATGATGACCATACAAGATGATGAAGGAACTGGTGATTACTTAGCAAGGTGAAAAATGAAAACCTTGGCAAAGAAAGGCTCGAAACAGATCAGAATGACGGTTGATGCATATCTATACCATGATAAGAAATAGGAAGGGTGAAGATGACGAACAAAAGAATTAACGTGGTTCGGAAAAAATTCCTACTTTCACAACTCAGTCATCAATTTCGTGATGATCTGGTTTCCTTAATACAGTATTTATACATTGCTATGTCTGATTCAAATTTGAATCAGTTTCTATGGATGTACAATCTGTTTCCTTGAATTTCTCCTTTGGTTTTGAATAGGAGAAACTGACATTCTCCTGAAATCTTTCATCATTGTGAAGAGGCGTTTTAGTTGCTCGTCCGATTGGCTTTGCTTCCATATTTGTTGCTCTTAATTTGCTGGAATTCTGTTTTATCCCATCTTGAGCCTTATCAAGATGCGTTTTAGTCTCTTGACGCTCGTGGCTGATTTCATTTCCTGCCATCTTAATTACACATGATTTCCTGCAGTTATAATCCACGCCTGATTCCATGGAGTCATGAGCCGTTGGAGACGCACCTGATTTTTTTGGAGTGAGCTGGTGCGTTATCAGTATCTACTGGGTGTATTGCATTCAATAGAATGTCAATGAAATGTAAACAATTTAAGATCTGGAGACATTACGAGAACTACTCTAAAGTCTAATCACCTATGGAAGTAGAGGCCCTGGAGATATTATTGTTTCCCACAAGCAAATCTTAAAGAAAATCAGCAGTACGATGCGATGTCTGAGAACTTTAGATTCTAAAAACTATAAACAAAATGTTTAATATAACTCATAAACACAGGACCAGGAGTACGTGTTATCTCAGCATGACAGAACGAGTAAAACTTCTTAAGGAGGAGGAAGCCAGATGAGATGAAGCAGATCTGAACTGAACATTTGCCTTTCTGTTTTCAAGGTGCCCAATGTTCCACAGAACAGCATGCAAATATCAAACACCCTTGAGCATGCATCAGATTAAGAACCCATGCAGGCCAACCCCATTTCCTCAACCAAGAAAAGGATGCAACCCAAGATCAAACAAATTTAGATCTATGGCATGATATGGCAATGGAATTCCTTTTTCTCCTTAGCTATAAATATGAACGATGTGGAGGTGTCGCCCTTCGATTTATAACTATAGAAACATGTGGAAGTATCCCTTAAATTAAAAAAGATATATATGAGGGTTTCTAATTAAGGTGTACATAACTAAATAATCATTCTCAGCCCTTTTAATCTAACAAATTAAACACCATTTCTGCTTTAAGATATTGCATTCCTTTGGCAGAAAAAGAGAGGGCCAGCTGTGTCAAAGATATAGAACAGCACCTCTTACAAGCTAATTTTCTGTATCGTTCTCCAATTTTTATCGAATCTCTCCTTAACAGAAACCATTGCTAGAAAATTATAGGCAAATGAACATTTTATGATAATATAGTTGACAAAGTACTGTAGAAAGCTCTCAAAAAACCAACAAAGCAAAAGAAAAAAAAATTATTGCATTCCATTTAGTTTATTTTATACTCATAGGGGAAATTAGAAAGAAGATCAGAAAAAACTGGCAGAAGTTTCGGGGTTTTGAAATTCCAACTCAGGCAATACAATAGAAGTCTGAAGATAGAACAAACCAAACAAGTTAGATCTTTGGCAGTAAAATGGGACATGTGAAAGGTTCTTCTTCTTCTTCTCTTGTCCCGGTCCCCGAGTGTTTCATGCCATCCTGAATACGTCAAGTCTCAGAGGATTAGTTGCCTGACTCCCCAAGTTGGCACAGGAATTGGCCGAGTTCATATCTTTAGAAAACCTGGCCACAAGTCAAGGTTGACTTGGCTCTTCCTTGACTTGCTCTTGACTCGGCCTAACTCGGTTAGACTTGTCCTGGACTCGACCTTGACTTGCTATGACGCCCAATGAGTTATGTCAAATTCAACCGAATCAACAAATTAACATGCTGATCGGGGATATGATCATTTGCTGATCGAGTTTAAGCCACAAGTTTGCGGACACACATGTTAGAGTGAGGGTGACTCACAAATTTGCCAACACGCATGCCACGTGTAAAAAGTAAAGGTGGGCGTTGGGCCAAGCCCAACCCATGAAAATGGCTAAAGACCGGCCTAAGCTCCAAAGCAATCAAGGCAGACCCCATTTATATATATATATAAGACCCATTGTTACAAGAAAACATGTACTGAGTATTATAGGGAGGCATTTCTTGAATATAATATGACAAAGTTGTATATTTTGGAACTAACTCGAGGAAATCTCTTTGAATTTTTTACAATTTAAAATATTTAATAAATCTTAAAAATTATAAAAAATATAAATTAATAAAAATATGAAAAAACATGAAAAAATGCTTATTATACCCATTTTTATTTGTTAGCGTATTATACTCATATTATACCGTTTTTTATTTTTAGCATTTTTTTTTAAAATGCGTTTTTTCACGTTTTATACGGCTACCTTGTTTTTCACTTTCTATACACGTTTTTTTCGAATAAAATGCGTTTTTTTTAACAATTTATTATATATATATATATATATATATATATATATATATATATATATATATATATATATATATATATATAGTACATGTACCACCCCACCCACGGAACGGGGCTAGGGTTTTTTCTAAGAAACCCCTCGCACTGCTCTCTTTCCTCTCGCAGCTCGCAGTTCAGCTGCCGTCTTCGCCCCTCTGCATCTCTCCATCTATCTCTCTCTCGCACGAGAACAGGTAAACCCATCTCTCTCTCTCGCGCGCGCGCCACCCCCCATTTTACTACTGCTTGAAGCTTTGCTCTCCTGCGTCGGTCGAGCATCATTTCTGCTGTGTCATTCTCTAGCGTCCCCGGAAAGAGCGAGCTTCCTGTGCTCAGACTCTTATCTCACACGCCTCCTTCATCCTTTCTCCTGCCGTTCATCTAGGGTCTTCTTATTGAGCTGCTGAAAGATCTTCCTTTTCCTTCTTATGTTCTTTCTCACGACAGTTGAGCTTCTGATCGTGAAGAGTTTTTTTTTTTTTTTTTTAGGTTTCCAGTGTGTCTCTTATGATCCTTCTCTCTCTCCGCTTTATTGTTGATTCATTGGGATCCTTTGCGTATATATGTTTATAGTTTTGTGATCTCCTGGCCGTGGGTTATAGATAGATGGATGTAGACAACAGTTCTCTTTGCTTCTTTTAGGGTTTTTTCCCCTCTGATTTGGGCTTTTGTCGATGCGACTATTAGGTGGGAATTCTACTTCCTTTTGATGTCTGTTCCTTTAGTTTCGTGATAATTTGGTTTCATTGTCTTATGTTGCTGTTTGTTTTTATTTGATGTGTGGATTCTGGGCCACATTTCATGGAAATTTTTCATGGTTTCCTTTCTGGTGGGAAGATAATCGGCTGAACCTTTTTGATTGAGAAGTGTTCATTAGATCATATTAAAATATGAGAAGATGGCACATTTGGGTAGTCCTTTTTTACGGCAACACAATGTGTTGTATGTGGATAATTGAATTTTGGCAAGTGATGATCTGAGGTGGTCGGATGAGCGATTGGATGAGTGAGATAGGTGCTTTGCCACAAAGTTGTGAATTTGTTTTTCTCTTGGGATGTGTTCTAGGCATTATGAGTTGAATCAACCATATGCTTGTGAGTAAAGGGCTTGGAGAGGGTGAAAGTAGTTTTAGACGAGTTGCGAGCTTGTGAATTCTATTTAAAATAACCAGGTAGGAGTGGCTTTTTTTTACCTTATGGATTTGACATTAGCTACCCCACAATGTTCCAAGTCCACTTCACAATGCACGCTTGGGTGGAGTCATTTGTCCGATTTTGTGTTATTTAAAAGTATTATCATGGAGGTCTTGGTTGTGCGTGTGCATATATAGCATGTTTCTTCTATATAGAGCTTTGTAGGCCCTTTCTTCTAGTGTAGACTTTGAATGTCTTAACTAGGATGGATTAAGCTACCAATAATTGATAAGTGATTTGCAACAAGTTAACAACTGAGGCATGTGTTGCCTTCCTGCTGCTATATTCTGAATGTTTAAGCATTTTTTTTATGTGCATCATATCTGATATGTATAATTTGTTGAAACGTTACTTGTTGCCCTCTGGCAGGTAGCTAATTTGAAATAGAATGGCTCCTCCTGCAAAAGGTATGTCCACTACCTTTCTTGCGTTTATGTGCAATTTATTTCTTTACCGTAGTTGTTGTAGTCAAGTTTGGGTTATACTTGTTATAGCTTGTTTTTCTTTCTATGTTCCTTGACGGTAATTTAAAATTTCTGCGTACAGCTCCTGCTAAGAAACCTGATGCCAAGGCTCAGGCATTAAAGGCAGCCAAGGCGGTGAAGTCTGGGTCGTTCACTGTAAAGAAAAAGACGAAGAAAATCCGAACATCTGTCACTTTCCATCGACCAAAGACACTGAAGAAAGAGCGTAATCCAAAATATCCCCGTATTAGTGCAGCACCACGGTGCAAACTTGATCAGTACGAGATCCTCAAATATCCACTCACCACTGAATCGGCGATGAAGAAGATTGAAGACAACAATACCCTCGTATTCATCGTGGACATAAGATCCAATAAGAGGACGATTAAGTCTGCAGTGAAGAAGATGTATGAAATCCAAGCCAAGAAGGTCAACACGTTGGTCAGGTGATACGCTCTACCATTTCCTCTTATGTCATGGTTCCACACGGTACATCTTTTATTAATATTGATGAGAAACTGGTAAAAAGTTTTCTGAATTGTTTACCTTCTCTTTTATTCCTCATGCAGACCTGATGGAACAAAGAAGGCATATGTAAGGCTTACACCAGATTATGATGCTTTGGACGTTGCAAACAAGATTGGCATCATCTAAATTGGAGCAATTTCTCCCTCTGCGTTGTTCCATTTTGAATTTTTTTTTCTTGCTATTATGTAGTAGAGTCTTATCGGAAAAAGTGCGCAATTTTTGTTACGTGGAGTCTGGGTTAACGCTGGTGCTTATGCTTTGTAATTGTACCTTTCGCTTTTTTTATCCCCTTTATTAAGACAATGTTTGAAGCTTATATTCTGGAAGCTTTATTCACTCTCAATAGTTTATGGTTCTTAGATGAAGGAATTTTCTTGCAACTTCACTTCTAAATTTTAAGCAGATTTTACACAGTATATTGTTGTCGGAGCTGGTGCATTCTGCTTAGAAGGTGGATGCTGGATTGTTGCGTGAAAGTGTGGAGAACACTTGTAGCTAGTTTTCTGTTGGAAATAACAGGCTAGTACATGCTACATGAACACAAATTTGTCCATCATTGTGATATCGATCGGAATCTGAAGGAGGCATCTAGACTTGTATTAATTGCATCTCCTTCAATTCAATTTTATGAAGCCCACCAAGCCTTACGAGGACAATAACAAAGGCGGGTCTTCTTTTGAGGTTTTCAACATTTCACGGTTCGCATTCGCTGCTGGTGATGGGGGAAGTTTTGGGTTGTAGAGTCGCAGGTTGTTGGTTTAGGGTTCCCTTCTCGATGTCACAATTTTCTATTCGATGATAGCCACTCTGGGAATTTTTTAGTTGACCTAGTTCTGATTAAAATTGCGAAAACTTTCACTGTAAATGTTATGTAAGAACATCACATCGATTTTGTCCTTGGGTATGTTAGATGTGTCAAAACACGAAGCCTAAGTCACTGGACTCTTTTATTTTACTGTCGCATTGAATCGGACATGAGTGTGGTTTTGACTTACACCCGAGCCTTAATTAATGTCATATTATTAAGTTACTTATATAATATTATATGTTGTTTTGATATTTTCCTATGCAATACAATTATTCAAATATGTTATGTACATTAATAATTAAATTGTAATAATATTCTTATTTTGTTATATATATATATAATAAATTAATAATAATAATAAAATACTCTCACCGCACCGTTGCACTTATATTGTTTGAGATGTGCCGATTGGGCACCCGCCCCCGCACCCTCCACTATGGTGACGTAGACGGAATCCAGTGCTTTGGTGACAGCTACTTTATTACATCACCCTGAGTCGCCACTCTCTCCCTCTTCCTCTTTCTTTTAAGTTTCCATACTCGCAACAACTGAGACAAACGGATCCGTGCAAATGCGCATTGCATATTGGTCGCCCTAAGGCTAAGTTGGTCGTTAGGAGGTTTACACTTGTTGCTAATTGGAAATCGATTGCTTATCTAAATTCAATATTTGTCTGTGCGTCAGCACCACATTTTTGTCAGCAGAGACCTCTTTCTAACAACTTGAGCCCAATTATGCAATGACCTGCGCGTTATTTTACCAGAATACCCTATTGGCAGAGATCCTAGCCCCTTAGTTTAAAGGCTGCTTGGACAGCTTAGGATTAACTTGGTTAATTTTTTGGAGGATCGGTGGGCTGATGGTGCATCTTTGCCAAGAAAATTTCTGTCGACGAGGTTAAACTTAAGACGACGAAGTTCACACGCCTACCAACAAAATTCCCATATCCACTTGGTCGTTTCTGCCAATTGAAAAAGGTTAAGAGACCAGTGCTCAGCTTGGAATAATCTGGTGTCTACTCAAACTTTTTTTAATCTGTGCGGGGAAGAAAAGAGAACCAAACGTGGTTCCCTCGACAGCTTAAGTAAATAGAAGTGGAATATGAACATAATGAAGGGAATCAAACAACTGGTAGGAGTATACACAATTAATTACATTTACCTAGTCCATGTCCGACTAATGCTGCTGGGAACCAAGATTTACTGCATAAAGGATTTAACTTTAACCACGTACAACAGCTCGGAGGGGACACAAGTCTATCTTGTAGGATAGAGTTTTGCAATGGCATGCCCTCTCTCTCTCTCTCTCTCTCTAGCACGCACGTACATGCACACGTGTTGGTGAGTGTCGCCGATGCACAGTAATCACGCTCACACAATCTTCGTCTCTCTGGACCGAAGCGCAAAAAGAGGCAAAGGACGGATTTATTTGCATTGCATTAAATAGCCAACAAGCATTGGGAACAGCCATTTTGACACACCCGGTTGAAGAATGGATTAAACCAATTCAGCTTACACAATTACTTATTTCCAGATTTTCACACACTTGTCATGGCTGGCAGATGCAACCATACCTGTGGCAGGTGACTGCGCCAATGCTGCTATCAGGCCTTCATGGGCTGCCACCGTCATGGTCTTGTTATCCACCATGTTCCAGAGCTCCAACGACTGCCACACAAGATGAAGCCGGTGATCAGTACACAATGTGGAATATGAAAACCGCAGCATGGAGGATGATGAGAAAGACACAAAGAGAGATGACAGTTGATGCAATATCCAAGGTTGAGTTCACTGGATATATTGTACTCAATAGAATTATTGAAATGTAAAGAACATAAGATCTGGAAACATAACCAGAAGTGCTTTAGAAACCTATAGAGGTAGGGGGGGCCTTGAGATATTCCTTTTGTCTCCCACAACTCATAAGTAAACCTTAAACCAAATCAACAGTATGATGTTCTGATGTCTGATAAATGAATGCAGGATCATTTCTTAAGAACTTTAGATTTGAAAAACATGTAACCTGGACGTGCTGTAATATATTTAAACACAGAAGCCTTCCTGTGACATTTTTGTTTTCCACACAAAAAAATGTGATCAAAAGGTACATGTTTAAATTAAACAACTAGGAAGGGCCATCACCATCAGGCATTTAACTCAAATGTCAACTCTTCCCACACAGCTCTTCATCAACACATACTCGCATGCATATACACACAAAACATAAATAGAAAAACAGAAGAGGTCCTCAAAAGTAACCTGATATCCACCAATTACAAGGAGTGTGGGATATGCTGGATGGAAAACACAAGAATGGAACTTGTTCCCATTGGAGCTGAGCTCATGTATGCATTCACCGCCAGATGCTAAGGACCACACCCTCACAGAATCCTCACTTACAGAAGCAAGATAGTCCCCATTAGCATCCCAGCAGACAGAGTGTACCTCTTTGGTGTGACCCTGCAATCAAGCCCCATCAATTGTATGGATAACAGAAACAGTAGAACAAGAACTGTCTAGACTCTAGACAATCATTGGCATGAACGGTGGGGTGGGGTTGGGTTGAAAGGTGGCAACTCGATGAAGGGAATGTTGGTGTGCATTATGGTCAGAAGTGGAAATTGATGGCATTATGAAGTAAAAAGTTAACAGGACAAGCAATTTCTCACTCAACTTACATACCTCTAGTGCATGTATCCTTCTGTCTGCCTCGAAATCAAAAATGGATACAACATTTTCATCTGCTGCAGCAAGAAGTTGTCCAACTCTCGGTTGAAATCTCACTTGTGCAGTTGCACGATGCTAATTTGTATAAGCAATGGAAAAAGCAAACAAAATTATTGAATGAAATTAAATATGTTGTATATTTGAGCAAAAAAGAAGAAAACCTTGGAAATACGTGTACACACGAATTGGTTGCTGCTCCACAAACGAATTTCACCATTGCCTTCACAAGAACACAAAATATCTGTCTTCTTTGGATGAAAATCCAGCGACATGACTGGGGATCCATGCCCCGTATATACATGTAGACAATAGTTTGGCTGCAAGCAATATATTGAAATGCAGAATAAGGTACCATTTCACAAAAGGCAGCAAACCCAAACATTGACAAGGCACTGACCAGAGTTGGATTCAGAAGTTGGTCATTAAAGTAAATAAAACAAGAAGTTTCAGGAAATGCAGATTACATCTTCCACCACATAGGTATCATTAGTCAATAAATATAATTATGGAGTTTCGGGCGAATCCAAAGAATGAAGATGCCAGGAATTTTTAGCACAGAGCTAATTGACATTGCTGGAAGCATGACTTCAGTATAAAGGATATGGAGCATTCTAACCGAAAACAACCCAAAAAATGAAGAAAATTAGGAATATGACAGAATAGTTATCTTCGCATGACACTCTAGAAGGAAAACTTCTTAAGAAAAACTATGAGAAGGAGAACTTCTTAAGAAAATCATACATCAGCAGCATTCCATAGTCGCACTGTCCTGTCAAAAGAAGATGTAGCCAGGTGAGATGAACCAGGTTTGAACCGAATATCTGTAATCAAGTGATCATGTTCTTCAGGGGTACTCTCTGTTTTCAAGGTGTCCATGTTCCATAGGACAACCTGCAAACACCAAGCACATTTGAGTATGCATTAAATCTACGCAGGTAGACAGTTACCTCTCCTTTAACATCCCAAGCCAACTTCTATCAGCCAACCGAGAAAAATACATCCAAGTTCAAAAGTTTAGATCTGTGTCATGATATGGCATTCCTAATTTTCTTTATCTACAAATATGAATGTCTAAGAGGCATTGCCCTTCGAGATTTATGACTCTAAAACATGTGGAAGTATCCCTTAAATAAAAAAAGTATGAGGCTTTCTAATTAAGGTGCGTATGTCACTAAGCAAATATCTTTAACTCTTCCAAACTAATAAACTAAAACTACAGTCACTCCTTTAAAATATTCTGCTTCATCAGCAGAAAATTTACCAAGAACAGAGGGAGTTGAGCCTAGAACAGCGCCTCTTACAAGTTAATTGAGTCATCCAAAAGGCTGCTGCCAGATTTGGGCCAATATCAAAGATGCCATTTCTAGGAAACTCTAGGAAATTGACCACTTTATGATATTTATAACAAATGAACTCTCAGAAAGCTCACAACAAAAACCCAACAAAGTAAAAAACTTGTAACATTCTATTTACTTGATTTCATACCTCCAGGGAAAAATGAAAATGAAGGAAGAAGAAAACAAGAAAAGGGGAATTTAGGGGGTTTTGAAAGTTCACCAACTCAAACAAAGTCTAGAAGTCTAGAAGATAGAATAAACAAATTTATCTAGATTTTTTGTGTTAAAAACTTAAAATTATATAATTTTTGGGGTGCCTAGGTGCCTCAGCTTAGGCACTTAGGTTGCCACCCAGGCTGCCCTTCCCACTAAACACATTTTTAACTAATAGTTTAAACCCATTACTTTATCAGTTTATCCTGACTTCAGCAAAAATGAAATGATGAACTCATGATAATTTTTAGAAGTAATAAGTTCAAGACACCCAACGTATGGCCTTTCTCAGAAAAAATAGGGCCTGTCAGGCAGACACAAACTTGGAACAAGATAGTTCTAGGTAGTGCAGTGTAAGTTTTGACTCAAAGAAGACAACTTGAGCATTGGCAGCCATAACATAAAACTGGAACCATTCCTAACTTCCATGCTGATAATAGAATTGCATCCACAAGATTCACTGATATAAATATGATAGATGAAAGATTCACCTTCTTCTCATGCCCAGCACTAGCCAGCAATTTTCCATCAGATGAAAAATGGCAGCAGACAACTTTGTTAGTACTAGAACGCAGACAACCAACCTCAAGGAATGTAAAACCTGAATCAGGCAATTCAATACAATCAGTGGATACTTCATGGAATGAATACACATTTCACAGGATGAACACAAATCTAAATGTTGCCTTTCGAAGAATCTCCACTGCGGTCCATCGGACTCCTCTTTAGTGTACCAAATAAGCTTGGATCTGCATCATCATGAGAAGACAAAAATGATTCTACATTGTCCTCCAAGCAGCCATCTCCAAAGTGTTCCATGTCTTCCTGCATTTGAATACACCAAGATCCACAGATCACATTTAATACATCACATAAAGTACATTTCCAGGTAGAACCATGGTCCTCAGAGCCCAAAAAGATACCAGCTGATTTGAAGAAGATGCAAGTCCACCAGGTCCATCTGCACCACACATGATCGTACTTCTACACATACTATTGACATGCATACTTCCAGCCACAGGCAATCCATCACCAGGTGTGTGGGTTGATGGAGTTGATGGTGCAGAAGTTGGGGATGGGCCAGCAGTATTTCCAGTGCCAGTACTATTCACAGCTCCAGAAGATGAATGCTGCTTTCTTTTCCTGTTGCTCTGTTTACATGACAGAATGAGAGGAAAAAATTGACTCAAATAACATAGAAAAGTAAATAGAAATATGCTCATGTGCACCAACTCTACAGACTGCACCTTCAGGACCATGCATGTAAAAATACAAAATAAGCAAATAATGTGAACAAAAAAGGACCAACCTGCTGCAATTGCTGTAGCTGCAACTGACCAGATTGTTGCTGTTGTGCTGAAGAATGCTGCATCTGATCCATGTTCATCTAAATTTAAAATCATTAGTAAATAGTAACTGCAAAAACTTACTATAGCAGATAGTACTACTTAGATAATGTTCAGGATCCTAGTATGGTGATCTATAATATCCCCTTTAAGTATTTCAACATCCTTATAAATTGGTGCACACTATCATGTTCAAACTTGCTTGCAGAGGGTATCCTGCATGCCTTATTATCCTTATGAGGGCATTTGGTTCTTGTTCTGCAGGATGCCAGGAAAAGAACATCCAGTTCTTGGCACCCCAGGGACAGGAAGAAAGAACAAACACGGCCCCAAGAGGGACCGTCTTTGACTCAGGCAGGCGTTCTGCAGTACATGAGAACACATATCCCAGAATTTTTGTTGGCAGTTAAACCACAGATCCATAGACACACATGTTCCACAAAGCAAAATCCTTAGGATGCATCCTTTCCTATTAGGAACTGACAGTGTTCTAGGTTGAGATTTTCTTTTCAATTTTATACCACGGTTGGATACCACGAAAATGGAGGAAAAAAAAATATGTTTCATCACACAGACCGAGCACCTAAAGTTGTCAACACAACCAGGATAAGATCGACTGTCTCAAACAGCAGAAAGAAGAAAATGAAACATATGCTGACAGCAGTAAGTCAAGAAAATTTCTATTTACGGCTTACAACAATAAAAGCAATATACTTTTTAGTAGTCAACCATATGGACACTAGGTAAACTTGCTAACTAGAGAAGTTGTTTTCCAACATAACAAAGAAGCTTAAAGTTGCATGTACATTGTGCTAATATTTAGTAAAATGCATGTACCCAAGAAATATCTCTTGTCCCTCGGATGATGGAAAAGCAAATCATCCACCCAGATAACCCTTGGAGCAGTCTAAGGCAAAGGTGACTAAACAAATTCTCCACAAACCTAACCTTCATGAGAAGTTCAGCTTGATCCTGTGAAGGAGCTCTGATCTTTGGTGAACCAATGGAAGAACCTATGGATCCTTCATTTGCAGACTGCCCATCTTTTCCATTCAATCCAGATCGCTGTGACATCCTAAATCTCCGAGGATCCATGTCACTGAAATTTGCTGAACCTGCCGGTCCAATATTTCCATGAACTTGGGCTTGTGCTAAAAGCTGATGTTGTTGCTGTGCTGTCAAAAGTTGAAACTGGTTTGGTGTTTGTATGAAGGATTTCTGCTGACCAAGGTTTGGACGAAGTTGATCAAGCCCCTGCATGGAATAGCCCAAGATTCGAAAGCAAGAGACAAAATCAGTCAAAGATTCCCATACTATATCTAGTAAAATTCTAAATTTGGATGAGATGTGGTTCCAGAGTACGTTGCGTAAGCACTTACAGTTACAGTTAACGGCCAACCCTTTAACGGGAGACCACTAGCACCCTCATTAAGTCCTGCACAGGGAATAAACATTGTGTTGTTGCAGAAGAAAAAGTAGAATAACTAGCTCAGTAGCCCTTCTCACCGGTCTAAGGTGATGATCCAATGGACTACAGACTCTAGGCCCTCAACAAGTTTAACCATTTAAATATATATGAAAGAATTTCATGAAGTTTTCCTTTTTATAATAATTTTTAAATATAAAATAGTCATATTACCTGGGCTACCAAGTCCAGATTTTGAATGCAGAAGCCTCGGTGCATATATGGATGCATCCATTGGTAAAGGTCTTTGACTTGCAATTAAATTGGCATCACCTTTCATATCCTTCAGTAAATGAAACGAGTGATTAGTTTCTAGCCTAATAAATTGAGAGAAACTAGGAAGTAGATATCAGGGCAAGAGAAGTCAAAATTACAGGCATCTGTTGTGTTTGTGCTTGAATCTGTTGCAGGGTAGCAGACAGGTTACCAGGTGTTCCTTGGACCAACTGGCTATATCATTGGAAAAAGGAAACGAATACAAAATGTTAAACAAGTAAATACAAAAATTCTTCATGCTCCTCAATCATAAATGTGAAGGCATCAGGTAGCATATTCCAGCTTTTTATGTACCCTTGATTGGTCGATGATTTTAGAAGGGCCATTCTATTTGCATCAAGCTGGGAAGATGACTCCGGATCCATGGAGTTTGGGTGTTTCATACGTTCTTCATACATCTTGGCAGCCAGGACACTGGCTGTGGACTGCCCCAACAGGCTTTCTGAACCCATACCATTTACAGAGCCTGTGAATGAAGGATGACCAGCATCTCTTCGCTGTAATTGTGCTTGTCTTTGCTGCATAATTTGTAACTGCTGCATCTGCATTTGCTGTTGATGCTCCCGAGCTTTCACTTGTTGTGCCTGATGAGAAAAGGGGACGACAAAAAAAAATAGCATTTGCTAATTAAATAAACAAAGGATAACCGGTAAGTCAACATAAACATGAAACCACAAATAAACCAATATGATCGACCTCTATATATGCAGCAGCAACGTCTGAATGTTTTTCATTCGTCCTTGCAATGAAGATGTCCCAAAAGACAGACCACCATTCAAATAGGAAACCACCAGGTGCATCAATTGCTGAATTTCAAACCAAAAGATCTTAGCGTTAAAAATGAACATCAAGTTAGAATAGAAAAACAACCATCTATCCTCAAGAACAAGAATGCACCACCACCACCACCCACCCCCTTTTCCAAAATGGAAAAGAGAGAAAGAAAAAAAAATCAGAATAACCATAAGATGCACAAGTCAAACAGCCGGTACTTGACAGAAACGGATACAGGTATGAGATACTTGTGATGGTACATGGGGAACTGAAATTCAAAAGTCTCAAAGCTACTTGAAACTTGTAGTGGTAGTTTTTAAAAAAATGTTGATAGGTAGCCACAGAAAAATCGGCTAAGGCCTGTGAAAAATGATTTGGAAGCATACCTATTCGGACAAACTTTTATCAGATATAGTCTAACGTAATCTAACAAATCACCATAGATGCTAACAAGGGGTCTAGCCACCTTGCTAGATGGCATAACTTAAAAATCCCGTATCTGACTTGTGTATCTTAACATAATCTGGTAATGTCTGTTGAGTCAATGTTGTATCATAGGTAGAAACAAAGAAAGAAAGGTGACATGCTCTATTCCTGAGCAATGATAATGGATCCACCAAAAACTGGTCGAACGTGTGATTTATTCCTTACCTGAAGCAAGATAATTGATCTATTAAAAACTGATCGAAGACAATGTACTAATGCTCCAAGTGCAATGCCATGAATAAAAGAAAATGTGCAGAATAACCACATTAGGATGCCAATAGGCTAGCTTTCAGAAGAATAAGAGGTTCAGAACTACATTCAATTAGGCCAACTCCAAATGCCAGAAACCAAAAAAGAACTGCATCATATTACTTGCATTCTGGCAACTAAAAGTTTAAAACAGATAATGATCAAGCTAAAATCATTCAATTAACAAATAGAAAGAAAAAGATGGTTATAAGTGCATTGATGCGATCAGTACCTACGGGATCAGCAGCAACCTTCCCCTCTGCCATAAAAGCTTTAGCAGAATTTTGCAGATTTCTCTTCAAAAGATAGTCATAGATGTAGACATCCAGCCTGCAACAAGAAGCAAGCACTCAACAACACGAAATCAGATATTAGAAAGAAACGAAAACAACAAAATTCCACAGACAATGACACACATTTTATCGGCTTCCCAATTGTTCTGCGCCATACTGAAGCGTCCTAATTCACCAGGAGGACGAACGGCAAGATAAGAAAATTATGCAACCGAAAGATCACGGACGATCACAGCGAAGAAGATCTCATTCAGATTACTCCTTCACCAACTAAAATCCCAAACGTAATACTCAGTCCATTATTTCTCTGCAAACAAAGAGAATCATAACTCATCATCATCCCTGATTGCCCGATCATTCAGCGAAAAATTTGTTCATCCAACTCCCAGGCTTCCCAATGCATCCCCCGCCAAGAGAACCCCAATGCCGCTCCAATTCCTTCACAAAACCGTCCCGCAATGAACAGAAACGAAGTTTAACTCAAAATTCTGCCGATTCTCCAGCCAAAACCTATGAAACACGAAGAAAACAAAGCCCCTATAAGGCCTCGCCGAAGCTAAACCCTCAAAACCCTTACGATGACGAAAAGAGAAAGGACCTCACAGAACCAAGGAAGTCTGGCGATACCGCGAAGGAGAGAACAGAACTTCCTTCAGGAGAGAGGGAGGGAAATATGTGAATCGAGACGCTCGGAGTCCAGGGGAAGGGCGAACTCCGGTGAAAGCGCTACCGAAACGAGTCGAGTCAGCGTAGGGTCAGATAAACCGGATCTAGACAGCACACTCCCCTCATCGTTCGAAGAGCACACGACCCGCCCGCTTCGGTACAATCGCCGAGACGTCCAAGACGCAACTCGGGAATGGAGGCGCGGAAGACGTGGATCTCCGCTTCTCCTTCCTTTGTAATGGGAGAAGAGCGATGGCTTCCACTCCCACAAGGCAAACGCTGCGCGAGATCCCACGAAAATGAAGGAGATTAAAATCTCGGGACCGTCAGATCTGACCGACCCGGACTCGCGGACGGTCGAGATATTCCCAAACTTGCTCGGAAGTTAAGCTTCGAATCCCCGGCCCGTTCGAAACTCGCAGGGAATTCGAGCTGCCACATTTGGACCATTTTGCCCTCAAACGGAAAGCAAATGACATAGGGACAACGAGTTGTTGAGTCGTAAAAAGTAGTTTTTAGGAGACCAAATGCCTTGCCCTTGACCACTTGGAAAGCGAAAAGCGGGAGTGACGAGACGCCACGCTTGTTGCATGAGATGCGTCGACCAGAAGGGGAAGGAAAGCCTGCAGGCTGGCAGCACGAGGCTGCCTTTGATTCTGGATTTGGATCCGTATCCAAATGCCCTTTGTGAGACTTAGATCCGTTCCAAATTCATACCCTATTCGTGCTCCGCTCCTGGCAGACAATTTTTCTTGGGTAAAAAAAGTAATACATTTTGTACATTATGGACAAGCTTAATCAAGCTTACCTAGCCGAGTATCCTCACTCAAACTCAGCTTGTTAACACACGAGATTGCAAGTGAACCGAATCTTAGATAGCTTAATGCATTAAAAATGAAGTGAAAAAGTATAGCAAAATCTTCAAAGTAGGTCATTGGTGGTCCATTTGATATACGATCGGTCACAGCCGAGTCTAAACGGCAAAAGGGTTGGATTCATGCAGTTTTCTGATGATTTCGATCTTCTTTACGGTTCTTCCTTTTCTTGTGGTAAGCAACTACTACCAAAAGGTTAGAGTGCACAAGCGGGCACCTCAGCAATTCTGAAAATTGATAGGTCTCCAGTTTGTTGATTTTCAGGAAGCCGTGTCTCTTCCCTATGACTCCAAAAGCTTATTCCCCTAGAAAACCCATGTTGAACACCTAGGGGATTGAATTTAGCTTGACATTAGAAAAAACTTTCGTCATTTGTGTAGGTTAATAACATTAAGAACCTTCGTAATATATATATATATATATATATATATATATATATATATATATATATATATATATATATATATATATATATA
>JAANDH010000062.1:110204-128727 GCA_011799765.1 Nymphaea thermarum
TGACAAAGCATCCAACATCAAATTAGCAATTACAGTATGCATCAGAGGGTTGAGAATGTCTCAATTATCGTTTCAGCATCATGAAGAAAGATTTTAGCAACATGAAGTAAAGAAGAAACACGGTATAACCGTATAATGGTAAGGGAAAAATCATACAGAAGACGTGAATCGGGTTAAGCGAGGTTGGAAACTTGGGGTCGTTTTGGGTGAGTCAGAAAACAGGGTTCCGTACTTTAGCCCTGTGACATAGCTGACGCATTCAGCATTCCATGCCTCTCCATCACCTTCCTTGTCGCAAGAGCTGCGGCTTCACTTGCCCTCAAGTTTCCAGCAGCCATTAGAGCTGAAAATTCTCTGGTTATCTCTTCCTGAACCCTTCTGCGTGCATCCATCGTGGCGTCCGTGGCAGCTCCATTGCTAACTCCGGCATCGTTTTCTCAGTTTTTGTGGATCGTGGTGAACCAACGGGAGCAGTTACCGGAGCCGACGTTTCAGCCGAACTTGCTGAGCCTTCCATGTTACTGGAGGTAGCGGTGGTAGTGCGCACAGCACTTTTAGCCGGACTCCCACCAGTCTTCTGACTCACTGATTCCACAGCGGGTTCAGCAGGTGCACTTGACGGCACGAACTGCGGAGCCTGTGGTACGCTTCCAGATCTCAATGTCATCTCTAACCTTTGAATCATCGGCACTGCATCGTGACGACCGTAAGTTAGATTCTAGGAGTTTAAATTTCAAACATAAAGCTTAGACAATTGTAGGTTGCTTTGGGACCATAGATTTACATATGTTCAGCATGTTTTAGCGTGATAGACATGATGCACTGAGCGGCGGATTCAGTCTAAGATAGAGAAACTTACTGATCAATGCGCCCATTGGGCTGCTCATCACTTCGTTAGGAAGCTGAAGAATGTAATCGGGAATCGTTACGCCAACCAAGAACTGAGCCACTTCGTTGCTGAAGTTATTGCAGTTGTGGTATAACAAGTTGTACATTTCGGCTGTGTAACGGGGGCTTATATCTTCCAGATACTGCTCAAATAAGTCCTTGGGCACATGAGTCACACCCAAATCGATTACTTTCATTGGCGTCCCATAAGGAGTCGTACCGGCACGGTCTCTCTGAATACCTCCACCAAAATAATATTCAGTTCCATAAACGACCACCCCTGTGTGCCTGCCCATTCATCAAAAAGAAGAAAAGAAAAGGGGCCTTAGTAAGAACTCCAGCTACTTAAAAAGCGAATAATTAAAGAAAAGTCCATTTCTCTTCCTGTGACAGCAATAGCGGAAGAAACATAAATACAGCACTCACACTAAAAGATTTAATAATGCAATCAAGCCAGGACTAGAACCTTTTGTACTGTTCACCAGGAAAGCCTTTTTTCCTTCCAACACCAATATTTTTCAAACGTATCCTTGTAGTTTATACTTGACGACTATCTGCTTTTGCAGTTTAAATGCCACTTCTGCCATAATTGGACACAGGCAGAAAAATGACTCTGACCATGCATTTACAAAATTGTCATTGGCCAGGAATAGCTAGACGTGTACATGCACAGGTTGGACACCTATATTTTATAAAGTTAATCCTTCATTAGGAAGTCTCGGGGCCCTACAACTAATAATGGTTCCTTATTTAAGTAAATTTGACCAAAAATGCATGAAATGTTGGAAATTAGTCTGGCAACTTACCATATCGCTTCTATAGCTTTCCCCAAAAAGGTGGTTGAAAGCTGACGTGCAAGTCCTTTGCTTAGATCATATACGTTCAGTGTTACCTTGTGACCGTCCTACAGAAAAGAAATTCGGGTGTTTAAAGACTAAAGTATAAATGAATAACTTCCACCAAGCAAGTTTTCAAATATCAAACAATTTGCTAAGATTCCCTTTCTCTTCGATAATAAGACTGCATTTAAAAACACTAAGAAAAAAGTGAAAGAGAAAGGGGCATAAAGAAGAGAGAGGCAGAAAAACAGCTGTGATTACCTCAGCCATTTCCGTGGGGCAGATCTAAGTCCAACGACTGTTTCTTGTAGTAGTTGTTGAAGGAGACCTATCACTAACAACCAGTGGAAGACTTCAGATGGGAAACTCTCTATCCTAAGATCAAAGAAAACCAAAAAGCAATTCATAAACATTGTGTAACAAGATTATAAACAACAACAAATGAATCTTTTCAAATCAGAGCATGGAAGAGGAGAGATAGAAGAGCTGTTCACCATTAGATAATGCAAAGTAGTTGTATCTAGTCTAGCTCATATAGGACAGGCAGAAGAACATGATATATTCCCACCTCAAAAGATTAATGAGTCCATGAATTTCAAGGGAAAGCATCTATTCCTCATGTCACGATAAATTTCAAATAGAGAGTAAGGACCACTTTGTCCATATCATATCTCCCAACCGCACACAATTTCGAAATTTAAGCCTAAGGTGACGAATTGAAGAGAAAAAGAAAAGCAGAAAAATGAAACCATAGAATAATTTAAAAAGAAAAAAATTATTTATACAAAAGTTTCTGGCTCAAAGCAAAAGGATGAATGTAAATTACTTTCGCTCCATGCTTGAAGATTAAAAATGGATTCATCAAAAGCAGAAAAGAAAAGGGAGATAAAGAGACAGCTTGATAGGTGTAATGAATCGAACTAATAGACTATGATTCTGACCTTCAACTAGCCAAGGCAAATACCTGCCTTGCTGTTCGACAACATGTGCATAATGAAAAAGAAACACCCGTCTCCTCCTGTCCGTCACGGGAAAATTTTATTTGCACATTTTTCCTTCCATTGAAAAATTGGGGTCTAGCGTTCAGTTGGATGCTCTTAAAATTCTGCAATGCAAACCCCACAAATTGCTTGTAGGCCCTTTTTCATTCGCAGGAAGTTTTGATATTCCAAAGAATTGATACCATTACTACGCGAAGCACTAATGAGAAACACATCATATCAATGTAATGATTTTCACGGTAGTCTTAGTTATGGTTTTCACTTTTCAGGATGGAATTGCAATTAAACATATCTGCAATGTAATAAATTGGCAACAGTAGCACTTCCAAGCAGAGAAGGCATTGGAGAAACCACAAAACGCATGCTTTCGCCTATAACATTCTGCTCCTAAACCGTGCCTTAATGTCTCGGCGTCTTCTATTAATGCAATCACTGATTGCCAGCCATCTGATTCATATATTCTACGTGCAGAAACGGCTCCCCAGAGAATTTTTTTTCCTGCAAAGCCCTAAGCCCCTAACTTGCTTATGATTGCTCATAAAAATATCAAAAGTTCTTGAAAAAACAATTTTCCATGACACTGCAGAACTTCTATCAATCCAAATTGCCACCAGCCCACACGTTGTTGCTAGAAATCAACGGAAATTTTGCACGGACCACGCAAAAATTAATACAGATAACAAAACGACGCCGGTCCGCCCAAAGAAAACATCCAGATCGCGTCAAAACCACAAATGAGTCAACGTCATAGCTAAAAATCACTTTCCTAAAGCTCTGAAGTCTGATGCGATCGATAACAGACAGAAATTCTAGAAGGGGAAAAAGGAAACGGAGAAAGACGAAAGAGGAAAAGAGGGACCCTCGTAATTTTAATGCGTACCTGAGCCGCAAGGAGAAGGCGACGAATTCGGTTCTGCGTCGGTTACGGGGAAGGGGTTGAGGGCCTCAGCTTTATAAGGCATATCCCCGAAATGAACCCTATTTCTACCCGAAATAAAAGTTATGTCCTCCACTCTTTTCCGCTCTACAGCTCGAAGAAGGGTACTTTTGTGGTATTAAGAAAGACCGCGGGCCTCTTCGAAATCTTATTCCACAGTCTCTCTTCCTCCCGCGTTCGAGGATGAACCGAAGAAGTTCTCTAGACATTCGAGAAGCATCTGTGCCACGTGGCAACTTTAGGCCCACTATCGGGTTTGAGTCGGGTATTGAAATATATCCAGACCCGTCAACCCTCTTCAAGACATCCAATCAAATTATAACAACACAAATCTTCAATGGGTAGGTGGGAGGAGCGAACCTAGAAATTTCTTCAAGGGCAGGCCAAATGGGGACTAGGTTTTGTGGGTTGGATTTGGGTAAGGTCAAATTGAACTTATATTCAAAAAATATATTAAGAAAAAAACAATTTTTCAATTTTTACACTACATTTTTTTTTTTTAAATTTGGTTGGGTGGGGCCCTGGCCTAGGCAGCCGCCCCTCCCTTCGCCCCTGATAGGCGGTCAGTTCTTATTTTGAATTCATGGAGCGTTAACTTCAGTACTGTAGAAGGAATGTCACTGAAATGCAAGTTGAAGTACGATAGGGATAGCATTTTGATGCACTAAAAGAATGCCCTATACTTAGGGACAAGGGATGTGTAAGTTTCGGTTCTTTTTTGTATGATAGAATGAAGTCCCTTTCCCCTGCCCATCCAAAGATTATAACAAGAGAAATACAATGTATAATTAAAAAATGATTTTGATGTTTGTGGATTATGTCCCCATTTGCATTTTTATTTGAAATGTTTCTTTTTTCACTCTTGAGTAGTAACAAAATAGGCCACTTAAAGTTGAATTCCTTTTATTTTCAAGTAAGCAGAAATCCCACTGTTCGATCAAAAGCCCAACTCTTCCTCTTTTTCCTTTGCCTTCGGGATTTAGAGCTTCATTGGTACCGTAAAATCTCTATCTACTTTAACTTGCATTTAGGACTCAACCCTCTTATAATACAAATAATATAAGAACATAGCCTTCCTCAATCCAACTAAAGAAATTTGCTCATTTAAGCTAATGGTGAATTCCCTTTATTTAAAACTTTAGTATGTTTCTCTTTGTGCCAATATAAGTTGGATTTTTTCCTTTTTTTGACTCTTGGTTTTTTTCCTTTTTTGGGTTTTGAAAAACTATAACCTCATGGCCAATTAAATAACTTTTTTTTTCCCAGATAGATCCAAAACCAACATTTGAACCGAATAATATGTCCAAGCTGGATCCAAATGGTTCACGTCCATGGCTTCCAGCAAATGGATCGAATCCAATCAAACACTATCATAACCTACCCTCTCGCCATCCGATGCCGACGGTAAAGATCCAAATGCGTGGAACACGAGGGACCGCTAATCATATACGCGCGTTTGCTGAAGTGGATCAAAACGGGTCCCTGGCCAAATCTGTTCCCTCACTATACAGTGTTGGCTGAGCCCTTAAGTGTGCATTCTAAATGCAGCACTGATATGGATTTGGATTTTATAGTTTAGAAGTCGATCAATATCTCTTTCATGCCAGGTCCAGCCCGATCCGATCGGGTGTTCATAATCTTGAGTCGACAGATTTCTTTTCAGGGACGGTCAAACAGTCAAACGAACTTATTCAGGTAAGGTCAAACTAAACTTGAATCCGAAAAATACATTACACAACTAAAAAAATTTAATTTTTTTTAATGTAATTTTTTTTTTTTTCAATTAGCTGTCGTGGGGCCATAGCCTAGGCGCACCCCCTCCTCCCACCGCCCCTGGGACAACGGAACACACACTACCCAATGAGGAAGCCGTTGTGAAAATTAGAGTATCATATATTTCATATATCATGGGTAGGAACCCCCTTCTCAAAACCATAGACCCTCAAGTCTGGTTGTCACTGAGATAAACAACTTGATTTGCAATATCCTCAAAGAAAAGTGGTGCAGCGGACGAGAGCTAATAGACTAGCCAATATCTAGTAGACCGCCAATATCTAGGACTTTAGAGAGATCAACTCTCTTTACTGGAAAAGGAAGAATACCAATATGCAAGTCGTCCTAAGACACCACAAGCATGGTACCTAATGAAATGATGAGGGTAAAGATTTTGAAATACTCTGTTTTGTTCACCAGAAATAACTATACAGTATATAGTTCACTGTTATGAACACTTCTATGATAAAAATTGACAAGAGAAATTGAACACCATGAGATTGAGTATTCCTCCCTTGTTTAGTACACCTTTAACTAGGGAAGACCATGGATTTTTATTCAGGGCATTCCAACACCTATGTTTGATGGTCTGGATAAGTTGTGCAAAGGGTCCTTGTCCTGGATAACTTCTCCAGCTTGGATAAGACCAAAAATCAATTTCCTTTTCCTTTTGGACAGAAGGAAAGCCCCTTCTTCACAAAGAAGTTTTCCTGGACAATTTCACCCGTTTGATGGCTTTATGCAAATCACAGGATTATCATCCACTAATTCCCTGTGAACCTGACATATGGAGAGATTTACCGATCAAAGGCCCATCAGTGTACTGGATGACCATTATGGAACAACATTTTCGGCGGCAAAAGTGCAGATCACAAACAGATGCAGGAGATTTTCGGAGTGCATTTGGAATCAGAACGTTCCAAGGACACAAATTCATAAATGTGGCGATCTGTAGAACAGAAAAGCAAATTTAGCAGAACACTGAACAGAAATTAGATAGTAACATAGCAACCAGAACACCGACAAATTTTTGCTTAAAACACCAGCAAGGGTCTTCAACAGCAACCAACGCAAACTACATTATTTCATGGGAATAAGCTCGCCAAGAACATGGGCTACATGATGCACCACGACCAAAACCAAAGCCGTGCGACTTGTAAAGCATCACTCTGAGCCTTGGCATTCATGTTGCATCGGCTTACCCAGATAATTCGTGGTTTTCCTCAATTAGTTCATCATCCAAGAATCCAAGGATGTTGTATCTGATGATAGGTGGTCGCACTAGTTTGAACGAATGCTCAGGCTTGTGCTGCTGGTTAAACCGTCCAGGAAGCTTGGACTTCGAGTTGTAACACAAATCACACATATCAAAACCAATTTCTTCAGTGCAGCCTGTGCACCTGTACCTCTTTCCGATAATTGGAAAAGCCTGGCAACCAAGGGAAACAAGGAGTTGGAATATATGAGGTGCATTTTTGACAGAAAATAAGATTACAATATTATCATGACGTCCATATGATGACAAGCTTCTTTGTTGAAGTTTATACAACAAAGCTAAATATAAAAGAATGTGTCAGAAAAGAAAGAAAGAAAACTAGTGTGCAGCTTCTATTTATTACCAGAAAATGTAGCAGTGGCAAAAGGTATTACTTTGACAGTTTGAAGTCTCATATTATGTTTTTCTTACCTCTTTCGTATCACATTATCTTTTACCCCTATTAGCACCAGAAGATTATGACCCTTACGGGGCATATGGTAACAAGAATGTCATGTTCAATGGAATTCAGTGTTCCTGAATGTATCTGAAATTTAGAACACATTGACACTGCATTCTAAAGAATGCAAGTGTTACTGTTAGGTGATTATAATCATTGTTCAGTGGCCAAATCGAAACAAATCAAAAGCGCAAGCACCAGAAAAGAATGCTTAATCGAGAGCAACAAGGAAAATGAGGTTTTGAGACCTAGGTTCGGAGAAATTATTCTTTTGACATTTTAAAGCTAGATCTAGGTTGAACATTTGACATTTAACCACCCATACAGTATTGGACAGCAAAAGAACATGAAACTGTCAACGAATTAAATTTGTGGCATAATCTGGAAATGGGAAGTTCCTTTCTCTGCACATGGAAACTCCATGATGGGGCTGTTCATTTTGATCCTAACTGAAGGATTATGGGTTCCTCATCTTTTTTGGGGTAGAAAGCAGGACTGGCACTGGTAAGATCAATAATTTTATTTAACTACTGTTCCATTTGACCATCACAATTGTAAATGTTGCTTATAAAATGTGGAATTTCAAGTTATAAAGCTCTGTCAGATAAAAGATAAACAGGAGTTCAAAGGCATGGTCGAACATTTAGAATAACATTACCAGAGAAAAGCTTGGACAGCATAACATGAAGAGGTCATTTTTTTGACATTTATGCAACAATCAACATTTTATTTTCTTTCTCTATTTTTGCAAAATCTTATATCTTCTCTCTTTTTCACTCATTCAAAAACTTTCTACACTCAGCGTATAAATTAATAACAATTAGAAAAAAGGCTGAATTTTGCCCACAGGTATAAACCATAAGATGTAGACATATAAGTAGTATCATTTCTCAGATCTTACTCAGATTGCCAACCCTCTATTAAATGCGCCTAAAGTACGGCACAAAGCATGAACACTTGCATTTGTCTAGCATCTTTAAGGATGAATGAAAGCCAATGATGCAAAAGAAACACTCACAACCACAAAGTGGAAAAATACATTGAGACAAAGTCAGAAACCATAAAAAAAATTCTATTCTCCTCGTCAAAGTTTTCCACCGGGACAATAACATAGGGGAAATTGACAACTGATTTCTACTATTAGCCAACAGAAAATGGCAGAAAGGGCCTTACCCCACAGGTGTCACATCCAACTCCAAAGTGAACATCCTGATACCTTTCATGCATCTCAGCATGACGAGGTACTACCTTGACGACCTTCTTAGTTTGGCTGGTACCTGTGCATAAATAATTGAAGCTTAAGAAGCACCTATACAAGTCCAGAGTAATAAATGCCATATCATGAAACTTAGAGGTACAGACAATAGTCAGCAAAACAAAACTTAAATTTATTGTCAGTAAAAAGTACACAGTTTTTATAACTTTACATAATTATCACATTGATTTGCTTATGGAGCTAACTCCATGTTGCTTTCCCTTCTGCAAGATGCTTCATTCCTCAATCTTCTAGGTGTTTCTAAAAAGATTTGCTCATGCTTCTCGTGGCTTCAAGTAGCAGCTTCTTATTCTGGTTAACAATGGCGAAGAAATCCACTTCCAGAAAATGAGAGGAAAAGTTTTATCTTTCTCATCCTATTATAAGCAATCTACAAAACAACTCTTGTAATCCTAAATATTTTGAACCCAAGCTGCCTCTATACTTGTAATTGAAAAATGTGTGTATGAGATCTCTAAGACAATTAAATATAATACAAGGTACGTTAAAAGAAGCCAGTGTAAGGCCTCAAATAAAATAAGAGACAATATTTGTTGCTGAGTTAGAAACTGCATTATAACATTAATCATATGCTATGCACACTACCATCAGCTATGGGGATTCAGTACCACAAGACACAATCTTTCCCAAGTCAATTACATTGAATTGCTTGACCGACTCGAATGTGGTTTTGTTATCTCCAATTTCTCCACTCATGATTCAGCAATTTATCAGTTCAATCAGTGAAAAATGGGTCAATTGACAAAGTAGATATACATACCGGCATCCTAACAGAAACGACAATTATGAGGACAGCCATATCAATCTAATCAGCAAAACATAAAGCATTTACACCATACTGAGGGTAAAGAGGAAATACTCTCAAACTGTGACCGCACCACTCAACAAGTATTAAGAATAATTGGGCTCAGGCAAAATACAAGACCATATGCTTGAGTCAGCTAGCTGCCCATCATAAAAAGCCTATATGTTCACACCGCATTTTTGAAATTCATTTTATACACACAATACCAATAGAAAATCAAGACCACAAAAACACTAGAAGACATAGGAATCTGCAAACCAGAGATCAAACCGCCGCACATGCATGAAAACACACACACATGCACATAGAGACTCTAGAAGAACCTATCTGGGCTATTCATGAGCAACCACTACACGCATAGACCTGCAAACATACATGAGAAAAGAAAAAGAAGACATACAATCACAGAGAACAAGAAAACAAAATCAGGGAACAAACCAGTACAAATTGATGAACCTTCATGCGTACAAGCTATTTGTCCAACAGCTGCCCTTCTTTGAACATATGCCTCAGGGAATTCTTCCTGCAAGAATCTATCAAACTCCAAGCACACTTTTGAGCATTCTCCAGGGTGAGGACTTTGACAGACTTCACATATTAAGCTCCCATTCTGCAAATTCGTCACACATGATCGACAAAAGGCTGCATGACATCAAATACAATATTTTTTGCACAAAATCAGTTCCTGCTTCCTTTTTTTTCTCCTCCTTCAACTTTCATTTTGTAAATAACTAAAATATCAGAATCAATAGCATAGAGGCTCACCATGGCCACAATTAAGAACCAGTGGTCGATACAGCAGCTGCTTGCATGAAGGGCACAGTGCATCATTGACAGATAGGACCTGAGAAGCTCCATTGTTGGCATTACTGTCTGCTGAGTGACGAATTCGACTAACATCAAAGTCAATAATTGAAATGACGAATTCAGAGTGAATGCACAATGCAATCTCTTCTAAGTTAACAACATAATGTACTTATTTTCCTTCCGAAACAAGGACAGACTAAATCATGAAAGTGAAGTAAAAATATTAAAAGATTCATATTTGTCTTCCTTGCTAAAAAGAATGCAGTCAAAACGAAATATACCTACCCAGAGAGAGAGAGAGAGAGAGAGAGAGAGAGAGAGAGAGAGAGAGAGAGAGAGATGGATGCCTACCACAGTCTGCAGCCTCACCAAACTGCGGCGAGAAGCAACCATGTTCCTTTTCCTCCTCTAAAATGAAATAGAGAGACCAACATTAGGTATTTATATCCAAGTGCTGACATTAGATATCTATACATTATGAAGTCCAAAACCATCAAATAAAAGATACACAAGTAATAATTTGGAAATTAAAAAAAAACTCACTGTACAATGACTAGAATAATGCCTGTTTTATAATTAATTTATTAGCAAGCTTAGTACGAATTAAGTTCCAGCAAAACTGAACGAACCCATGTAAATGAAAATAGTCGAGCTTACCTAAAACTTGCTGTTCTCTTCTTCTATAGGCCACAGGAAACTTTTTTCGAATCAAAAGGTGAAATGTGTGGCATATACTTGGAAAGTGATTGTAAGAGTTTCTACAGAATGCACATGATGAGTCACCATAGCCACTCATAGATTTGTGAACGCACCAAAAACAACAGACATGGCCACATGCTGCATAAAAGAAGAAACACATTAAAATGGTTGAAAATGAGATGGCACTGAAAGTTTTACCAAGCAGAACAGCCATTACCAAGAGCAATCGGCTTGTAAAGAAGATCCCTGAAAAACATAAAACCATTTTTAGATGGAAAAGAAACAGAAGAAATTGCAATCGTTCATTTTTAACTGCATTTTCACAAACAAAGATGCAGTATGTACAGACAAAAAAGAATCCTGCCAAGAAGACCGGAATTCTGTGGCACATTTTTGACACTCCAATAAAAACTTATCCGCATCAAAGAGAACCAACAAGTTAGGTCCTTTGAAGTCCTTAAACATGGGCGCCTTCTACTTTGCTTTCAAAAAAAAAAAAAAAAAGGAAGATGACCTTACTACTGAGAAATCGAGGAAATCATTTAATTGGGTATTTGCGTAAGCGCGCCCATCGGCGTGCACATCAAACGCAAGTCTGCATTAGTCCTTGGAAATTGTTCCATCAGACAACCTGGCACAGTTTTTATCTCATTCATGTCACCAATTCAGGTCCTGAAATCGGATAACCGTGTGTTTTCGCGAATACTTCCGCCGTCCAACTGAGCAAATTTTCGCCTCACTCCACTCCGTCCCTATGCAATTCCCAAGTGCTGTTCAAGTATTAAACAGCTCGAACTTTTTAGTTCTCACAACTGTGCAATGTTTTTTTTTTTTTATTAAAGAGTGTGCCTTAGAATCCGCCAACAACTGCCACCCGTTTTTCTTAATCACTCCCACCATACATCTCAACAAAAGAAGTTAAGAACCCTTCTTTGGCTGGGTTACAACTCATCAGGAAAACCAATTACCATGGAACATTGATGACGAATGGAAAAAGTCACTACTAAAAGCCAGAGACAAAAAGAAAGAGACTCCAATAAACAATTATCCCATCAATTGATTTCTTCTCTTATCCAATACTTGGAAGGATTTTCATCCAAACGCACGAAAACCGTCCAGGAAAAAGAAAAACGCTAATCCTTCAACAGCGAGCACCAATTCATAACCCAACTTGCTTCAAAATAGAGAAAATAATAAATAACCAACCATTATCATAAACAAGTAAAACCTTCGTCAGAAAGCAGAACGAAAAAGCAACGTACCAAAGATAAAAAATGGGGAGAAAGAAGAGCATGAAAGGAAACTAGAGAAACCAGGAGCATCTGAGAACGAGAAAAGAAAAACATTCGAAATCCAGAAATGCAACAACAAGGGCTTCATAAATTGTCGGAAACAAGAATGTTTCGAGGATTCGTTGAACGACTTCGTTTTGCGTCTCTTACAGGCAAACGCAACATTGGAGGCCCTCCGGCAATTCCTCTTCGTTCTCGGACTCCGCTGGCTCTCGGGCTACCGTTCCATCCTTCTCCACAGCTCGATCGACGTCGTCCGCTTCCCATATCGTCTTCCCCATGGATGCCGTCTCTCGCTTGTTCTTCGAAGATATCCGCTAGAAGCGATGCGTCGGCGTCTGATGGCGACCGCCGATTGATCTGCATTTATAAGCGGTGGGGGATACCGTTAGCTTCAGTTCGAAGGGTCTCCATGCCACGTGGCCCCACCCAGACGGCCGGATCATAGTTGGGGGTTCAGGAATGAAAACCAACACTCTTGAAAGTTGATTATAAATTCTTCTTTTTGGTACAATTTAATCTCATAATATGATATTCAAGCAAGATTTACTAGAAAGCGTAAGTTAATCATTTTCTGAGTTTAAGTTTGTTCTTTAATAATAAAAAACTCTAATGTCACCAAAATTTTGTTAATAGATTAATAAAACCAACTTAACTTAAATCATACTTTATATTAAAGCAGTGTTCATAAACATAATGGCATGTTTATGTTTTGTTTTAACATATAATAATTTAAATTGTTTAGTTTTTATATGTAACTTGGTTCAAAGAAAAATGCACATTTTATGTCAAAGCAGTGTTCATAAACATAATGGTATGCTTATATTTTGTCTAAAACATTACTTTATAATAATTTAAATTGTTTATATATATATATATATATTCCTTTTAAGTTAATACATATGACATCTGGCAGCCAATTGAATTATAACTTTCTTGTATTACATATGTTTGTTATTTTAGAAAATTATTTTTTTAATAGAAGATAATGAGATTGGTTTTTTGGGGTGAGCTAGAGATTCATCCCACTGTCCGACACGAGGACTGAAGTCCCTCTCATTTCTCCTGCCTCTGGGGCCCTACGCGGCGTCAGTATCAATAATAACAACGGTGCACTCTTCAATTTAGATGTCACGCTTTACCACCGTAAAACATAGAAACATAACATCTACAAGAATCAAAGTAAAAACCTTAACCCGATCAGCAATGCTAAACAGAATTGTCTCCTTAGACCATCAATATGCATGTGAAATGACCAAAAACTTCGGTACAAAAAGATAAATTTATTAAACCGTACAACTTTATAAATCAGCCTTACCATAAAATATTGAAGCATAATGGAGGTAGTAACTTTAGGAAAATATAAAACTAACAAAAGTTTGCATTTGCTGATAAAAGATTGAGGGAAGTGGCACTATCGATCAGCAAATTTTGAAATGACAAGCCTATGAGGTAAGCCTTTGACGTCATTTGTACATTTGCCCCAAGACGTCTTAAGACAAAATTAAATGAAATAAAATATGAATTCATAATAAATATCATACCATGCCTTCCTTTCTTATTAAAATAAGAGCTTAATCTTCCTTATCATAATATTACTTATTAAATGCAACTACGAGAATATCCTCATTCCAATAACTCCGATTGATATGATATGATATGATATGATAATCTTTCCTTTATAAATTTCAGTTTCATCATCTAGAAGCCCCTCTCCCATTGACGGCCATTGATAAGCAATACACCTCTTTATTTTTGGTTTTCAACATTCTCTACTTCGTGACGGCGGCAAAAAAAAGTTGTATATGTGATCTGGTGAAAGTAATCGTGCAAGAAACCTCAATTTGAAAGTCAAAATCATTTTGAAGGGCCCTGTTTGATGTAGAGACATCTACAAACAACAAATGAGGGCCCTCCATATTTCGGTCCCGGTCAAAATTTATAAACTTTAATTCGGCCTTCTTCATGAATTTTTTTTTTTGGCTCCGCCCCTACTTCTTTCCCTTTTCTCCTTAACGTTCAACAAAACCGAGAATGAACCTCTGCTTAGGCATCGGTTGTTTAAGGGGCGGATGGGGGAGAAACTTTACTTCCTCAAGTGAGAGAGAGGGGAGGGGTTTCTCTTGGCAGTGCCCAAGCGATCGGCTGTTGCAGCCTGATGGCTTGGGCTCCGCCATTGGGCAGCAGATGGCAGAGACTACTCTCTCCCATCTCCTCCTTCCCTCTTCCTCCTCCCCTCCTCCATCACACCACTACTCCAAAAAAAAAAAAGTGAATTTAAAAGTAAAAGTAAAAAATATATTTAAAACAAAGATCCAATGAGTTCCCTTTAAAAAAAGATGGAAGGTCGCAGAAAATATTTTGTTGCTGTCATTCATGACGTCCTGCAAGCTGCTAATCGATTCATTAACCAGTCTTAAGCTGCAGGAGCGGAAAGAAGGGGGACCCGCCTAGGCCATGGCCCCACCTCCATCATTAAATTTTTTTTTTTACATTGAAAAAAATAATATTTTTTAATTGTATAAGGTATTTTTTGTATTATAATTCGGTTTGGCCCTACCCGGATCTAAAGATCGAACTGCCGACCCACCCATGAAAATTCTGGCTCCACCCCTGCGTCCAAGCGTGGCATCCAACTTAATTATTAAACAAATTTTATCTGCTTCTATAAAACTATACTAATCAGTTACATACACACATATATATATATATATATATATATATATATATATATATATATATATATATATATATATATATATATATATATAAGTTGAAATCTTTTAGGCATCCATACATCTGGCTTGCATTGGGCTGCATGTGCCATAGATCCGAGAAATCTATGTTATATAGAGAGGAATCTGCCACCAAATGTTGCTGGATAATAAAATATTTAACAAACGTCACTAAAACTACCATGCAATAAAAACACTAGATAGTGACAGTTTATGGTACTATCAATGATGGTTAATGGAGCATTTAGCCACGGCTTTAAAATATCTAGCTGTACGACAACATTTGGCAGCCGGCAAAGCACCATAGCTTGTAAATATTTAACTACAAGAATTCAAATATGTCAGGTGCCAGATGGTTAAAAATTAAAGACCTGTCCCCAACAATTACAAATTGTGCTAATGCCTTTATAACAATTGGTTTTAGTGATGACTTTTTAAGTTTTAATTGCCAAGTAGCGTCTAGGGTTGCATAACGAGTCGAGCAAGCTCGAGCCCAACTCGAACTCACCTGTTAAAACTTGACTGGAATACGACTCATTTATAAACGAGTGAAGCTTGAGTTCAAATGTATGCTCGAAATGTCAAACGAGTCGAGTTTGCGTTATGAAAACTCGAGTTGGCTCTACTACACAATGAATATTTGAATTATAAGGAGAAAATAAATAAACAAGTACCAACTAAAAGAGTTTATCGAGTTAAACGACTTAAAAGAAATGAGACATGCATAACACAAACGAGTTAAACAAGTTAAGTTCGAGTTTGACGTTGTATCATCATGTTGAGTTAGAGCTTCTTCTGTTGAGCTTGACTCAAGTTTTCTAAATTGAATCGAGTCGAGTCGAGCTGACCCAACTCAAGTTCGATTCGGCTCGTGTGCAGCCCTAGCAACATCTAGAGAGATTTGAACCCACGCGCACACATACAAAAGAAGAGAGAGAGAGAGAGAACATTGCAACCTAGCTTATAAGACGGTGTAGGCAGGAGGGAGGATTGGAGGGGCTTTCGGGCTTCGTTTTGGAATGGATTGTTAATCTCTCACTCACCCGAACACATACATATTAGGTTTTATAACCATATAAATCCCATACACTTGGTTTTACAAATTGAAATCAGTTTCTAAAATGTCTCAATTGAGGACAATCTTACTTTTCTCTTTGCAGTTTCTGCTGGCCTATGTTGTCCTGTTCACTCTTTGTCCTACTGTCTCTTCTCTCCTCCATTATCAAAGGATGTCCTTAGAAAATTAGAAAATATGAAAGTCTTGGGGTTTTTAAATGCTTGCTTACATTCTCGTAACCACTAGTGCTTCCCAGATGCATGCGTCTCTTATCAAACAAGAGACAATAAGAAAATGCGAAGTGCTAGGTACTAGTCATGCATTTTACATGTTTCCCACTCCCTCGTCCACCATGTTTACACTTGAAAACAGGTGTTTTTTTTTGTCTCAAGAACAATGTTTTCTCTTGAAATTAAATGACATCGAAGACGAGGGGCAGAGTTAATGAATTTTTTGTCGCAGGAGTCAAACTATAGTTTCAAAATTTTAACAAAGACTAAATAAATTTGTATAGGATAGATTAGAAATTTTAAAATTTATATATAAGCTTTTGATAAAAATCTAAGTGGGCCAAGGCCTCTGCTGCAACCGCCCCCTCCCCAGCCCCCGTGTCTAAGACCATAGAGTGGTGAGCTACATTATAACAAGGGGCGGAGCCGGGGGAGGTGGGGGCGCCGCATGGGCCTCCTACCTCAATATTTTTTAAAATTTACATGTAAATTTTAAAAAAATTTCTTGTCTTATGTAAAATTTTTGAAAAATAATATTTTGATCCCAATCAAAATTTAGAAACTTTAATTCAGCCCTTCTCATAAAAAATTTCAGTCTCTGCCCCTGATGTGCCCACGTCAGTTAAATATGTAAGTGCAGCCTTTGATCCCATTCTTCTTATTCTTTTTGTACAGTTACCATGCTTTTCATTTTTTTGTTAATAACATTTAGGGAGTAATCCTCCCAGCAGGTTTGATTCAGAAGTGAGGGGATCGCAAATATGTAAATTTTGGGAAATTCAGATCTGCCGGCTGCCGTATGTGGCCGGAATGTACTAGAGATTAGAAACTAGACATTAGAGGGTTTAAGTGCGTCCTGTTAAGCTCAAACTGACTTGGTTTGGAATAGAACCTGAACTCCAACCTACATTTACTTACTTGCAAAAACATTTCAATAAATTGCTCTTCTCAACTGTAAGACATAAATATGCTTAATGCATTCTGGGTTCACAGAATTGTGGGTCCACCTGAGTTGAATACATATTTTTTGAACTTTGCTCACCAACCTCATTAAATTTTACTTGTTATTGTAAGAATAGCTTTTGGTTTTTTTTTTTTTTAGTGAATAGGATGAGTATTTCATCCTATTGCGCATAAGAGAACCAAAACTCTCACTTAATCCCTTTTCTTTTTAGGGTATATGGTATGTTTCCGGTGCCTTGAAGTGCCGCCCCAGACATGTTTCATCTTACACATTAATGACTCTCTTATTACAACATAGAAAGTTGATGCCACGGGAATTTGAAATGGGAACTGACAACCTTGACCATCGCTCGAACTTCATCGGGGACTAACAACCCTCTTCTTAATTGGTAGAAGCTACTAGTAAGTGCTTCAAAGAGGAGATTGTGATTTGTGAGTTTCAACCCTATTTACCCATACGGCTCGTTCTTTACCTATAGAACTCTCGGGAGCTCAACAAAGATCTTAGTGGAAAACGAGAAGTATACATTGCCTAGCTTTTGCCTATAGTATAGAAGAATACATTCCTTTCTTTTTTATTTTTTAACAAGCTATATTTTTCAATGAAAACTATAATCTATAAATGCTTCAAATGGACATTTATCAATAAGAAGAAAAAAAGTTACATGCTTCCCGTCAAAATTTGGTCTCAAATACGAAGTTTTAGTTGCTTCTAAGGGCATAAGACAGCTGGTCGAGTTATGAGCATGTGAAAAGGCATGTCTCTAGTTCTATTTTCATAAAGGCTATGCCTCTATATTTTAAATGGTGGGATGTAGTACTTAAGTTGAAAGGTACACCACTTTCATCCGGTAGTGGAGCTACATTATATTTGGTGTGGGCTATTGCCCAGACTAGCCCAAATTTTTTACTTTGTTTACATATACAAACATCATTGATTTTATTTGTTTACATATGAGTGCCATTTCAAGTTTAAAATTTAAACTTAGAGAGACTCTCAACCATAAATTTCTAGCTCCGCCACTGCTTTGATCGCTAATCTTGACCCGAAAATACTAAGCTTTAGCCTCATACTAATGATTTCAAATATGCAATTTTATATAGTGGTGAAATATGGTGTTTGTTTGCTTGGTTGGTTGCCCTATATAAAAAGGGAGCTTAGGATGACCTTCAATATGACATTAGGCAATAAAATGTACCCTAAAAACTAACTGTTTTTGTCAATGAATGTTTGCTTCAAGCTCATATGTGAGTAGTTGAAATAGAAGCCTTGCAAAACTGATGACCATTAGGTTTGGGTTTATGGACCATGGCTAGTCTTAGTTGTGACCCTCATTTTCAACCAGAGTGCACTGAGGCCTGGTTATAAATTAACCTGCAGTAGCTGGTTTGACTGTTTGGTATAACATGTGGTGAGGGGTTGGATGACTATATATATATATATATATATATATATATATATATATATATATATATATATATATATATATATATATATATATATAT
>JAANDH010000062.1:128827-403385 GCA_011799765.1 Nymphaea thermarum
TAACAGCCAAAAGCGGTTCAAAGTGGAGGGAGGGGCAGTCTGAGTAAATAAAAGGAGATTTTAGGCCCAATTTTGTAATTTTCGAGTTGTTTAAATGATTAAGCAACAAGGGGGTCGCCGGTAAGGGCGGCAGTTGGTCGTCGCCTACTTCTCCCGCGGAGTCAGGGGAGTCTTTCTCTCCCCTCCGTTTCCTCTCTCGTTCCTTCCCTCTTTCTCCACCCCTTCTCCAGTGTTGCCTTTTGAGAAGCCCTAGCAACAAAGAAAGGTAGAGGAGAAGGAAGATGTCGGAGATCGTGAAAGAAGCGTGGAGAAAGTACTTGATCCAGTTGCAGGCGCATCCTCTCAGGACGAAGGTCAGCTCTCCGTTGCGTTTTCCTCTTCATTTTTGGCTAAAATTCGAGCTATATCTCTCAAGTATTTCTCTATTTTTTGTTGTTTGTTAGTCTCGCGATTTTGATGAATTTTCTCGCATCGTGCTCTCCGCGCTTGCTTGGGAAGTTGCAGAAGGATATGAAAATCCAATAGGGTGAGGAAAACAGAAGTCCATTATCCGTTATGTTCCTTTGGCTATTCTAGTTATCCCCGGAAGTGGTTCAGCTACACAAGAAGCATTGTGTAGTAATTCTTTCGGGAAGATAGACATTCATCGTCTAGGTTCTGCTTTTTCGTCTCGTAAGTTTCTATTTTTTTGATCTACTTTGAAATGTTTGTTGTTTTGCGTATTTCTCCTTTTTGTCTTTCATTCGAAAACTGGAATTTGAATTGCAATTAGTTTTTTGCTCAGTTCCTTGCATTATGATGCGCACAGTTTTAAATAGAAAAAGTTCAGTTTTTGTTCACTCAAGCACAAAGCGCAAGCTTCCTAGCTCAGGTTGCTGTCATTTCCTTTAAAGTTTTGATCTTTGCTCTGAGAATATAAGGGAATTTGCGACTGTTTATCTTCTACTTCTTCTGATCACTAAAAAGCTCGAAAAGTGGGAATGTTTTTCTTAGCTTTGAATAGTTTTTGTCAAAAGTTAGGCCTTCGTAGAAAACGTTTGCCAACTCTTCACTCCAGAAGTTTGCCGGATGTCTTGCCCCGATACCGGGACAGCCGCGCTTATAGTTTATGATTGTGGTATGGACAGGCGTGTGAAATTAAAATAGACGCCAGAAATCTGTTATCCGTATTTTGTTGCAAACGTGGGTTAGGTCTACTTTTAAAAGGATTCTTTGTTAGTCTCCAGAGGAACCCTATTACCAAAGGCTTTTTTGTTTCGTTCAGTTTCCTGACCAAAGTGGAACCCTTTGTGATTCTGATTATGGTGATGTTATTAACATATATCTCATGTATTTAGGGCATTGATGATGCATCCTCATATGCAGACAGTATATCAAATAGATTAGTTCGGACGGGTTATCGTGTTCATATGATCTTATAAAAAATTCTAAAACGAAATTGAGATGTATTAAAATGCAAATTTTGATCAAGGTAATGAACAAAGAATTTCATTCTATAATTCTGCATGGCTTTGGACACATGATGTCTATCTAGATTCAATTGCTGACGGTTCATTTTCTTTATAATATCGAGCATGAGTACCTGGTTGTGTCGCTTAAATAGGATACTTGAGCATGAGCAACATATTGAAGGATGGTTCTCCTTGGTATCTCTGATCACCGCATTCCTTAAATAAAATTGATCTTCCACTATAACTTGCATGGCGTGGATAGACTACACTCAACCAGATTGTTGCTGGCATGAGATGCATGACTTTCAGTGCTCAGCTTAGCAGGTCCTTCGTTATGAGAGTTCCATATTGACATGGAACGTGCAAATGCATGTGGCAGAGAGAATCAGAACAAAAGGAAAGGGGACATGGCTAATTACCTTGGGTAAACCTGCAATACAGATTAACTTTATGGCATGTGATGGCGTAAAAGGAAGATTACAAATTGCAAGTTAATATTTCTGGAGCATAGTTCTTTATAAATGTTCGATTTGCTTTAGGAAACTGTCATTGATGAAGGAGGGCATAAAGTGCTGTAAATAGTGGAGGGTCTTTTTTTTTTTTTTTCCTTCTGAAACAACTTATGTGTCTCGAAGGATTGGAAAAAAATCGTAAGAGCTTGAATGCTTCTAGCACTTGGACAAATGGCAGCTCTTTGCTAATTGATTGAATATGAACGGTTTCATAGACCTTTTCCCTATCTACTTTTACAGGCAGTGACAGCGGGTGTTTTGGCTGGATTTAGTGATGGTGTAGCACAAAAAATTTCTGGAATTCAAAAGATTCAGCTACGGAGGTTGCTTCTTATCATGGTATTTTTTGTGATTCCATTGCAGATATATGAAGGCATTTATGGTGATTTCCTCTGAAACCCTGCATTCTTATCATAGTCATAAATACCATCCTCAGGAAGGTTTGTGTCAGATATCTTTTTAAAATTTTGTTCTTCTTGGGAAACCTCGAAAGTTCAAAAATTTTAAAAATATAGAGAATAACACAAAAAATATGAAATTTGTTAATTGTCTACTTTTTCTCTTATTAAGAATTGAAAACATTAATAAAAGTTTGTTAAATTATAAAGAAACAATAAGAAAATATTGTGACATTATCGTGATATTTATATTTTGTGTAAATGTTTGAAAATATCACAGTATTTTGTCAATAGCATCAGTCAGCTTAATGTTGTGATGTATTCAGAATATCTGTGATATTTGTGTCTTTGATTCATTCATCCTGTAAGGCAGAAATTGAGTAGACTCAACGCTATGGTTTACAATATAGGACCCATCACTTCAACTGGGATGTTAAAATTATTTTTCATGGTTGACCGAAGCCTATTCCTGTCTTGAAGCTATGCTGCAAGCCTGCATGTGCTCTGTTGGTTCCTTACTAATACATATCATTATGCATTCAATTTTTACACTAATATGGCATAATTATGTGAGGCTTCCTGGAAAGTCTTGTTATGCTTCTCTTTCTTTTCTAATAGCCCCTGAAGTATTAGTCTATTTTAAGTTTAGTCATGAAAGTTCTGCTGACATTCTTGGGGTTCGGAGACCTTACTTCAGTTCACTTGTTTCAGGTGTAAATCCATTTGTGTACATCTAAGCAGTACTGTTAGTGAAAGTCTCCTAGCTTAACCTGTCCATTAGAGCATTATATGGTTGTGTCTTATATGAGGAAACAGGAATGTGCTTGACATGCTTATGAAAATGGAAAGCTTTAAATATCAAAGTTTGTGCAAAAGAAAAAAAGGCAGGGCATGGATTTTGTACATGATAAATTTATGACTTGCTTTATAAGGCTAATGATTTCCTACATCCTTTAAAAAGAACTGAAAGACTCATGGTGGGAATCCAGCAATCTTGCAACTTAATCTAATTGCTGTAGCTTACAAAAAAACTTTTGAAAACTCCCCAGCTTGAATATTTGATCAACAAAAAATCTGTTGACAACTTGTAGAAACTGAGGGTTAATGCAAGTGCCAAAGTGCCATTCTCGTGGCTTAGCATATCTGATTTCTTCCATCTCAGAGGCACTTCAATGCTATGGGTCGAAATACATGTCTCATTTTGAATGAAATGATAGTTTCTTCGCCATCTGTTAGATTGCTTATGGAGCAGATAATGTTGGTTTTCTAGACATGCTAATTCCATCACTTTTATAGTTCATGATATTGCTATTAATTGGGCCATCAACATGTAATGTCTTTGTTACATAGTCTTGAATTGCATTGGTAGTATTTTGAAGATATGTTACTTTATGAAAACTCAGCTGTATGGCTTTGCCTATGGAGGGCCATTTGGTCACTTTCTGCACAAGCTGATCGATGCTATTTTCGGAAGGAGAAAGGACAACAAAACTGTGCTTAAGAAGGTATGCAAATCATATATGTTGATGGTACATAGTGTTATTGGTAAACCCGACTAACTAAAATTGATTATCGTTTCGTCATTGTCTGCTCTGTCCGGAGTGCGATAACATTATTAGGCTTGTCAGTTGTGTATACCATTTGGGTCAATGTCTGTAAGCATTTTTAATGTTTGGTTGTTTCTTGTATTCATTTTTTCAGGTTTCCTGTTTTGATAATTAGAGTTTCTCATTTTTAGGTGATATTGGAACAACTGACATCTTCACCTTGGAACAACTTTGTCTTCATGATGTACTACGGCTTGGTCGTTGAAGGTGAGATGTGCTTTGTGTTTTAGCTCTTGAGAGGAAATCCAATAAGGCGCACAAAGTTTATTGTTCAGTTCGTGCACTTCTGATTTTATCTATTAAATTATAAGAGAATGGCATGGGTTCTAGCATTGCTCACATGGCTGTCATCCAATCACCGCAAAGGCTGTGCCTTAGTGGTGTTCTTGACAGACAAAATGAGCTGTTCTGACTGGAAATGACAAACCGCATCTGGAACTTCGTCCTAATTCTTTCTTCCAAATTTATGATGTCGCAAATGTGAGCTATCTTGGTGATTTAAATTGTTCCTACAGTCCATTATCTGTGGGTCCCTTTGAAGTGAAGTGTGTTCTCTTTTTCTGGTAACAATATTTTTAACTGAAGCTATCTGCATTGTATTCCTCTCTACATGTTCCACAATTTCCTAGTTAAACAAGCATGGGCACGGAAAGTGTTCTACATCTCATTATAATAATGACTGGCCATAAATGGCAATATTGTTTCATCTGTTCTGGAGTTTACTTTCCAGTTGAAGTTCTGCTGTACGTTGATTTCATTTTAGTGAACTTGCAGAACTTTGTAGTTCTATGAAATCTGATTGTGCTCATTCTTTTTGTTTTGGAAACGTAGGGAGACCGTGGAGTCTGGTGACAAGTAAAGTTAGACGCGATTATCCTTCTATACAGTTGACTGCTTGGAGGGTATGCTAACAGAATTGTCCATGTACTGTTTTGCTCTTTATGGATACCATTTGACAATAATTGGTAATTTGTTTTGTCTTGTCCAATGAATGGTATGCAGTTTTGGCCGATCGTCGGTTGGGTGAACTATCAGTATATGCCATTGCAGTTCCGTGTCCTCTTTCACAGCTTTGTTGCATCCTGTTGGTATGTTCCCACCTTTTTTCTGTTTTACCTTTCCTGCATAGCGTTTTCCTCGTAAACTCATTCACGCCTGTAGTATCATGTGGAAAATTGGACATCTTGTTGTTGGCTATGAGGCGAAGACATTTAATAAACAACTTGTCAAGTTGATACTCGGCCAACAAAATGAAGTGCAAACATGGAGCACTTCTTGTTTGCAAGTAGTACTTTTTCTACAGTCAAAACTTTTCCTGCCATAGAGACAACCTGGCAATTTGCGTTGCTAACGGTTGTTTGTCCGTTTGACTTGGATACCTCATATGCAACGACACTAACTATAGCTATTTTAGTTTGAAGTTTTAAACACATTTCCCATCTTCAGTAAAATGTAAGAATTGGGAGGAATGCCGTTGATCATTTACAGTTCAAAATTTGCGTCTGTACAAACTATAGGCCTCGAAATTTGAACTTCTGTAAAGATTTGGTCAAATCACTGGCTAAGTCACGGTTACCCTTCTAAGTGTTGACGAGTAAAACCGTATCGAGGAAGGTTCATGCAGGTCTTTTTTTATCCAACAGCTCGGTCATATCTTGGGTCTGGTTTTGTCCAAGACTTCTGATATGTCTTTTCCATTCATTTATTCTGCTGTCCAAATTTGTCCTTTATGCGAAGGCGATATAACTTCTCAAGGGGCCGTCTTCAGATGTTATATTATATTTTAAGGTAAAAAAAAAAGTCTGACATAATAGTTGTGCTCTATTGATCGGAAGGACGAAATTTTAGGTAAATGGTAGCTACCAAGTACACAATTTTATGAGATTCCTCAGATCTCACCGTCACCACCTTGACCACCTCTGCAACTTCAGAATGGACCATCGTGAAATGTGTAAAGCAAAGTCCGAATACAAGTCTTGCTTACCGCGACAGCTTATTGTGGACCAAGTAGACGCCAGTACTGAATTTTCTATGTGGTAATTACAGAAGCGTTAGAATCTCTCTCTCTTTTGGTCCTCCGTAGGGAACGTCTCTAGAACCTTTACACGCGCTAGTGTTGTCTACATGTGTACCACTTGCTGCATTTATTGTAACATTTAAAATTCAAGATGTTCTCCTTTCTTTTTCATTTCAGGCAATTGAAAAATCATTAATCCACGATCTTTACGATGTTTCTGTTTTTTCGGATTTCCAGGGGAATATATCTAAACCTTCGTGCCAGGTCTCTGGTCATTAAGCAAGCGTGAGGGAGGAGTTGCAGTGAAAGCTGAAGTTTGGGCAGTTCCATCCACTCTGCTTTTCCGTCTCATACTAGATATTGGTGAGAGTGAATTTTTGGTACGCCGCCTCCTCCTCTGTAACACTCAGCTTGAAGATTGGATATGGACTGTAATAAGATATTATCTAACAGTATGGAACATTTTCATGGTTGTTTTGGAAGCCATGTTTTAGATGAACAGCATTCGAGTACCGTAAATGGGGTTTCACTCTCAACGGTCCACAATAAACGCTTTACAAACCGTTAAGTTGCGTATCAACGGTTCTCAGTAGATATCATATAACGGTGGTCGGGTGCGCTTCATTCGAATCGGTAAACAGCGACTGAACAGGGCTCCAAGCTATTGGTTACCTACTTACCTTTGGCCTGATCTGTGCTCCCAACACCTGGACCTTTAGCATCAGCGGTCCTGTGGCATGGACAGAATCTTTCCACTCGGAAACAGTGGGTTGCTGGAGATGGCAACGATGAGTTGCTACGCTAAATTATGTTTCAGGGCGTTCATGAGTAGAAGGTAGGACCCGAGAGGCCGGCATGAACATTGTATTTCGATCTACGAGGGATGTTCTGGAAACATGCAATCAACGAAGGCATGTCAATCTTGAAAGTCTTATATTGGATGGAAGGGCGGGCAACCAAAAGGTAGTTAGCGTTCATCTCTATTTTCCTAAAAACCACGAAATTTTGGTTATTCATCAACTAGTGATCTGTATCTACGGTATGAATGGACGGAGAGTTTATATCTTCGTCAAAACCAAAATCAAGCATCTCGGGCCTGAACCGTGTCTTACAAGGATTAATTAGTCCAAGCCCGTTTGACAACTTTTGTTAAGGTATAGTTTCTTTTTGGTTCTCACATGGTCACTGTAATAGCACTTGTGTTGCGTTGAACGACGTACAAGTTTGATCGAGTAAACTGAACCTCCCTTTTCATCAGTCATAGCGACTGCACCCTTGAAGGGTTTTAGACTAGGCCCGACCTGTCCCAACCCCGTCGTCGCATGAGCTTTAGTCGAGTCCAGAAAAAACTTGGATTATAGTCACGGCACTGGGAACCCAACTCTAGCAAATATAGCAAAGACTGATTTGAACTTAATTTTATTATGTTAACTAACGTCAAAAGTATACAAGAAACTTTTGATAAGACGAGAAAATTAAGAAGATTTTTTTATTATTTTACTTCTCACAAAAATTATGCTATCCTAAAACTAATATGTAAAAAAAAAAGGTTTTGGAGTCTGGACATTCTGCATTTATATGGCTCAAACAAATTTATCGGGCGAGGGTCTGCGGATGACCTCTTAACCCTGGTCGAGGATGGTCTCGAACCCAAGTCCGGCGACCGACTCGGGACAACCGGGAAGGGAAGAGCCCCGGCAAGAAGGTTGACGGGCCGAACGAGTAGGTGGTTTGTCGGCTTGGCTCGGCTCGACTCGCGACGTGCCACCTCATTGGCGAGGAAACCGAGGAGAGATGCCCACATCCAAGACGAAAGAATATAAAAGAAGTATAAACAAAAGAAACCCTCAAGAAAAAAAATAGTAAACAATTCCAAAGAATATCTTGGCAGGGAAGACACCGGAATATCCGGTCGCAGCCGGAAGAATCCGGCGGACGGTGGCCGAAAGGGGACCGCAAAGGACGGAAACGAGCAAAAGAATGGCATCTTCACGAGAGAGAGGGAGAGAAAGTGCTGGTTAAGGCTCCTGCGAGTAACTAGTGCCCCACTGCTTTGAGGGAATAACGGAACTACCACGCCAACGGCCAATCTAACCCAAAGTTGCCAAGGTCGGTAACCAGTCTTTTTTTTTTAGGTGGGCGAATCGGGTCTGGTTGGACTGAAGGATTCGTGAGCATAAACCGGCAGAACTTGGGCTTTGGCCGGCGACCGAGTAGCACGACGATCCGATTTAAAGTAAATCGGCTCCCAAAGCTCTCTTCATGCACATCAAATGCCTATTCACTTATTTAAGTTGACTTCAGTTCATCTATCTAGATTCGTCTTCAAATGCACTTCTTGGTCCCTATTCTTTTGTTAAATCATGACCCTAATTGCTCGCCATGGGATTTTAGTTCATTGCTCCGGTAGCTGACCACACTTAGGGCAAACGGAATGAAGACTAATTACTTTGGGCCCAACTCCACCTACCAACATATCCACCGATTGAGCAACTCTCCCATTTCTCTTATTTTCAGGGTTTTAGACTGTAGATGACAACAATGCATCTTTCAACTCTAGCACCACTCAAAACGAGACGAAGAGACATAATGAATTAGAGACCTAATACCCTATGCCCCTTAAAGAAATCCCAACCAGATCGATATAAAGAGAGAAAGAACAGATGGGGGATGAAGGAGAAAAAAAAAAAAACCAGTCCACTTAGCCTTCTGGTACTTCTAATCTCAAACTCAACATTCTTTAATATTATTTTGATAGTACTCTCTTAAGTTTTTAAGACATAGTTATACCAACCCAACCCGGAGCCAACCAGATCCCATGAATATTCAAAAGAATTATTTGGCAGGTACCTAGTCAGCATGAAATATCTGACCCCATGTGACGACCAATTATACTCGCAGCATTTCTGAGCCGAGAGGACCGACCATTTAATCGGGTCGACGAGGAACACAGACGAAAGGTCGCTCACCACGTGCTCGTGGAAACCTACCCGTCTGAGTTTTTGTTCCTATAAATGAGGAGAAAGAGAATTCGACATGAACAGTGACCTGAACAGTGAACTCCTGCCAGTTTCCGGCGCTTTTTCAGTTTAAAGTTTCCATTTGTGAGCCTTTAATGTAATGTACAACATGCCAGTATGCCCCCTTTGCCGAAGTCTCCACATTACGCATTTAAGATAATTCGATATGAGCAGCGCCCCTAATAAGAGAATGTAAAGGATGCCAGGTTGACGACTCTGAATCAAGTTTAGATCTTGGGATCTTTTATTTCTGTTTTTATATTTCTGATTATAAGAGCTTATTCTCGATTTTAAAAAAAATTGTCTACGAACAAATACAACACGTTACTTTGTCTAATGCCGGTTATTCAACCAATGCAGTCACTCCATACCCAACCGTATCGACCACATATCTTTGTATCATGCCAACGCTTACAACACTTCATTTCAATAGCATGACAACATCTCCTGCGCATAATCTGCAGAGTTCAGCCCAAAAAAAAGACGCGAAAATCAAAATGAGACTTACCTCCTCATATATATAATTTCTGCAATAGTTATGTCACGTTTGAATGATGAGAAAAGCCATGATGGCTTCTCAAACTTTCTTTCGTTTTCAGAATGATTGATTCAAAATTCGATGAAAACCAAGAACTTAGCAATTTATAGTTCTTCAAAGAATAGCTTATATTCACGAAAGGCTCATTCACACACAACCCAACGACATAAAACGACGGACGGAAAATAGTAAATGGTATATAAGGGAAAGCGCATAACTCAGCTCCATGGCGTTTAATTAGTTAATATAAAAACCAAGTCCCTCATATCCTTTTTGAAGCAAAACAACACACCCATCGGAAACATCAGCTACCTCTAACAACCAAACAAAAAATAGAGAGAGAGAGACGCCAACATATTGAAATGAAGCTTTCCATGTGACCATGCTGGCGCTTCCTGGTCCCTTGGCTTCCTGCTGCTCACATGCACGACGCCAGAAAACACACAGCCCCACCCACATGCGCAATCCTCGACTCGTCTTCTTTTTCCCCTATCATATGCGATTACGCTCCCATGCATATCAGCACGCTCACGTGACAGGTTGCCCATCCGTCCTCCCTTCTCCCTCTTCATCTACTTAGAAAAGACTATCTACTTAATGCTACTGAAATCGTTCTCACCGTGGCCTTCATTGAATTCTCATTCGCAGGCAGAAGGAAAAAAGTAAATAGTAAACATAGTACCATGTTAGCAGTCAGTAGTGTGTGTATATATATATATATATATATATATATATATATATATATATATATATATATATATATATATATATATAAACGCCTAACATCAGTGCCACAATCATTACGCGAACAACAAATTTTATGAGAATGATCAGTCTCAGCTCTCAACACGACCAACTTGATTATTGCTAGAAATATTCACGTTATAACAAAAGAGAATAATGTAAGCATTCAGTCGAATCCATAAAAACATGTGGTCTTTCTCAATGTTCAAAAAGAATGAGTAATTGTACGAATCCGGTGTGCTAGAAAGAGGATTCACTGCAACCAGCTTCGCTCCGGCGACTCTATCTTGCTCGACCAGCTTCCAAAGACACGTGAATGTCGGACAAAGTAGGCTCGGTAGTCCATGATGACACACAAATCATTACAGGCGAGAGTCCCCCCCTAACTCGAGCGCCCCGCAATGACCGAGACTTAGCTGGCCGAGGAAGCCCATCTCTGCCACCTGGAAACCTGCAGACGCACAGTTCCCGGAGAGGAAACCAAAGGCTCTAGCGACTCTCGTGTCCAGCCGAGCTACCCACCTGTTCCAATTCGACGGGAAACGAGCCTTCCCTCCGCAGGCAGAAGCCAAGCCATTCAGAGGCAACTATCCTCCTGACCATCTGCATTCTCCAGCACCATCACCATCAGCACGATGTCCATCACCGTTATCAACCAGAGCATCCAAAATGGGGAAGGAACAGTAACCCATCATCATCGATCAGAGCATCGCCATGACCTCGATCCATCGCGCCGTTGAGTTCCGCGGCCACGTCGACGTCCTACGTGTCGCAGCCGACCCACCTGGCAAGCTGAGTCGGATTCACGATCCCCGGGAGGTGGACGCCGTCGTTCTTGAGAAGGCAGGAGAGGTCAACGTAGGCCTCGCGGGCGTGCGGCTGCTGGGCTGTCGGCGCCGTCTCGGCTTCCTTCTGGGGGAACCTGCGGCCGAGGAGGGTGCCGCGGGTTAGGAACTCGTGGGTCATGTAACAAGCGAGGAGGTAGTTGGTTGGCGTCGGCTTCGGCTTCATCTCGGCGTGGCTCGGGGACGGCCTCCTTGACGCCCCGGCGTCAACCGCGTCCTTCAACCTCCTCCTCTTTGACGCCCTCTGGTCCACGTGGTTGCCGCTGGACATCGTACCGGTAATCAAGCGACACGTCAGCAGCGCAATTTGCCCCGTCCCGACGAAGACGAAGAAAAGAAGAGGAATCTCAAGAGACGATAAAAAATGAAAAAAAAACCAGAGGCAGGTAACAAAAGTAGGTGATTGTCAAGGGAACGTGGATCCGGCGATAGATATCAAGATTCCCGGCGAGATGTGCCGGAAAACGGCAACATGTCTGCCGGAAAACACGTCTCCGACGGTGCGCAAATGAGCAACCCAAAGGCGAAAAGGGAACAGAAAAGAGAGAGAGAGAGAGAGAGAGAGAAGAGGAGCGGAAATGCAGAGGGGGGAGGGCGCGTGTATATATAGAGGAAGTACATAGAGAAAGCCCCCTGAGTTTCCAGAAATATCCAGATTACCATTAGGGCACAATGTGGCAGATTACTGAAACTCTCCCCAGGATTTCGGAAAAGACTTGAGCGGTTGCCTCCGTGGACGACGGGCAATGCTTCCCCTCGCGGGTCCAATGATATCCAAATTCGGGATCGAACTCGTGCTTGTAGGATCCGTATTTCGATTTTGATTTGGATCCAAACTTTTGCCTTGGCTCCTTATATTGGTGGTACCGTGAAAATTTTGGATCCAAAGTTTCACATCGTTCCGAGTTCAAGTTGGAGGTTTGGATCGATGCTTGAAATCCAGTCGCTCACTTGCAGGGTGGAGCCAATTTAAACAATTGACCAAAGACTTGCTTATATTATAATGCAGACTTATTTATTGCTCAAGATGGACTTGACCCGGTCCTCTTCCCGCTCTTAAACGGCGAGCTTGGTCAAAACCATATAGCTACCAAGAAACTTACTTCTCTCTTGAAGAAAAGATCACAAAAACTAGCTTCAGTTCTAATGAAATAACGATAACAGCGCTTAATCGTTATGTTCATTTGATTATCACCTGGATTACATGGTAAACAAAGGGTTAAATGAACTAAATCTGCACTTAAACTCCTTAGTGTTGGCAATTTAACTCGTGCTTTCTTTCTTTCTTGAAACTCATCAAACTTTTCTACTGTAATATCTTTTAAAACATTAGAGTCTTTTGCTTTTGCTTCACATAAAGAATCCAAGGGTTGGAAGGCTGAACCGTCAAGAAAGGCACACCGCTTAAATGAATGTCAAAAGAAAAAAAGGAAAAGAAACTTATAATTTATTGAATGGATCCCCGTCAATGATTTTCTCTCTCTCTCTCTCTTCTTGTATTCGGAGGACTTCTTGTCTCTAATTTTGTTATGCATTTCTATTTTATCCGCTCTCTCTCTCTCTCTCTCTCTCTCTTTCCGAAGGGGCCCAGTACCATAGCTGGTTGGGTTGATAGGTACGTAAAGGGCCTGTCATCAGCTCAAGTCTCATGGGGTTAGGTTTGTGGGGATAAGTTGGTTCTCTCTCTCTCTCTCTCTCTCTCTCTCTCTCTCTCTCTCTCTCTCTCTCTCTTATTGGAGTGAAAAATAGAAAGGTGTTCTTGAATCTAAGAGATTAGGCTTGCCCAAGAACATAAAATTGAGAGTAACATTGCCTATTATGCCAACCCAATGCATAGAATAAATTAACTTGCTCAATTTTCTCATTTAGAAATGACCATCTTTTGTTTTTCTGCTGCAAACTTGGAAAGGAACTAAACTTATTAACGGCGCGGCATGAGAAGTGGGTTTCCTTTATATTCAAAGCTGGATGCAACTCTATATGACAATCGACATTAATAATCAACAATAATTCCAAGCTAAGACATCGATATGCAAGTTGAAGCATAGCGGAGACATCATTGAGGGACGTCACTTCAAGGCCCTAGAAGGGCTCTTGGACCTTGACTGGAAACGGAATCTGATATGAGCAGATTAGCCTCTCTCTCATTCACCTGAAATTTCAAATCAGTCTAGTACAAAGTAGTTGCTTTATACAAGCTTAAATTTTCAGGAAACTAGATCTCTCTAAAGTAAATGCGTGCATTGCTCAAGAATCCTGGAAAAGACATGAAGATGTAGATGCTATACATAGCACACATGCATGAATACACACTAATCTTGTCAAAATCGACCAACTCAAATAGAATCTTCTACATGACATGCACCCATTCAATTCAAATCTCATATATGACGCACAGGTAGATACAGACACATGAGCAAAACTCATATACAGACACACCAATGTTGTCAAGATGAGTCTATTCAAATCGAATCTACGACAACTTGATTTAATTTGGTGGTCAATTCAAGGGTGCCATATGTCAACTTCACACATTATTTTTAAAATTTCTGTAATTTTTCTTATCATTTTATAAAGTAAACTTTTAATATTTTTAGTCCAGTAATGTGTAAAAGATTCAATTGACTGGGCAAATCAGTTGATTCATGAAATTGGTTGAGGATGACATTGAGGTACATCCACATTGTGTTCGGGCGAGCTGGGGAGATCTACCAACCACTTAGATGAGAGTCAAAGCTTCTACCCAAACTTTATGTTTCTTGTGGTGGAGGAGAACGAGAGAGAGAAACACGAAGGGCTACAGCAGTGGAGACGGGGGTTGAGGGTTCGGTGTTGAGGGCAGAAGAGAGTTCCGTCTATTCGGAGGGTTAGCTCAGAACAGAATAGAACAAAAAAAAATGATTTAAATACTCTTATTCAGTCGTTCGTCGTGTTTAGCCTGCCCTGTGTCTCCGAGTGCCGCTCCACTGTGTTTCAACTTGTATATGAGTTACTTAAACAGAAATTGAGCGCCTAATAACCCTACATCAAACTGGTGCATTTTAACTTTCATGTCATATCTTGATTGAAGCCTAAAAAGTATGTGATATATATTAAGTGCCACGCATGATACTGTTACATCACTCTATGAATAGACCAATTTTTCATCTATTCAATTTTAGAGCCAATTTCTTTATTTGTTTAATTTAAATGACCGATTTAAAAACTGACAGCCGATCTGAATCGTAATCTGTCTGATAGTCAAAAGAGCCATTAGCTTGGCAACAGGTGGTAGCTAGCAAGGGACCCAGTCAAGGTTGGATCCTCATAAAAGAATCCGCACTGATCAGAAACAATGGCTTCTTACACGAAGTTCCCGACAAATAAACCCGAACAAATTTCACCAAGCATTGCCGTGCATTCAATATGGAAGGTCTGTCGTAGGACTATGTTCACCAGAAAATTTTGTTTGTATCTCTATAAAATTTAATGAAAGATGAGACTTAAGGTTCATTTCTTGTAAGCAATCCAAAACTTTTGGATTCGGGATGCCAAGGCATTAGATTTGAATCGGATGTACCATTTACCATATTTAATTTATCGGATGTTCACATATTCAAATTCAAATATGAATGAATGAATGCAGAAAAAGTATATATCATATCTGAATTTGATTTGGAAATTCATAATGCAAATCAGATCCGGATCTGACTTTTATTTTGACGCCTTTCAAATACACAACAGAACACAAACTGCATTATGATAAACTGACAACAAACTTTCAAAATCAATACATATTGGACGTAGGAGATTTATTTTAAGCTAAATCTAAACACGAATTCGAATATGATCAATCGTCATTTTTTAAATGCGATTCCAATTCCATTTGTTAACTGATGTTAAGATTTTTCTACGTATCCAAATACTTCGAAGCATTTTGGCCTGATTTAGTATCCAAACTGACATCCTTATTTTTATAGGAAGCCCTATATCTATTGAAAATCTAAAAGAAATAGTTGGAAAATCCAACATAAAAGGAAGATCTGAATGAGAAAAAAAAATGAAATTTAAACAGCGGTTTAAATTTAAACCACCAAAAGTTCAGCGCGGTGTTGTGAAATTTGCAAGAGCAAAATTCCATTTGGTGTCCTCCAACCGTGTCCTGTGACGCCAACCTGTTTGAATGGATAAGTGGAGCATGATCCGCTGAACCACGATCCGAAAGTGCACTTTTGGGACATGGAGACAGCCTGGCTCCACAGCACAGCTTCGGACATCAGACCCGCCACCAACTTCAAATAAAATAGAGGAACTTGTGGAGCCCCTAGATCTGAAGCGACCAAGCTGCCCGACAGAGGGGTTAGTCGGGCCGGGCCGGGCCGAGCCGAGCCAAGCCGGGCTAGATCGCGAACGGGTGGGCACGATGCCCACACCCAAAGACGTGTAGCCAACGTTGAGCAGATCATTAACCCGAAACTCCAATCTTGGATCCGATCTGATCAGACTGTGAGAAACGGTGTTTGACATGTAACGAAGTTCAAGCTTGGATCTAAATCCGGAGAGCGGTCCAGCCAATGCTCTGTTTCAGATCATGGCTCTAATTTTGGTACAGTTTCCGGATAAAAATCCAAACCAGATTGATGCGAACCGGGGAGAAGCCTATTCTTGTCTTTTCGAGAAATTTAGTGGCCGTTCTCGTAATCTACCAGGGCCAGCCTGACGCCCCAGTGGCACCACCGATATTTTCCTAACGTCTCAGGGTGTTCTCCCAGAATCATCTCTATATAAACCTCGGCACCCTCTTCTTCTCCGCGATCGAGTGCTCTCTCTCTCTCTCTCTCTCTCTGTGTGTGACTCCGGGGGTTGTTTTTCCGGCCGTCGCCGTTTGACGGTCGCTTCGTCGGAATATCTGCCGGCGGATCGGAGTTTTTCTTCCTCGGCTATTTTATCGTCTCCTTTCTTTTCTCCGCTCTTTCTTTGTCGTGTTCTCCTTCATTTTCGTTTTAACGGCGATTGTGCTGCTGACCTGTCGCGCCTCCAGCGGTAAAATGCCAAGTGACGGCCACGTGGAGTCGGGTGCGTCAAGGAAGAGAAAATTGACGGAGGGAATCGACGCCCCGGCGTCGAGGAGGAGGACGTCGCGGAGCCAAGCCGCGCCGAAGCCGAAGCTGACGCCGACTAACCACCTGCTTGCTTGCTACCTGGCCCACGAGTTCCTCACCCGCGGCACGCTCCTCGGCAGCATCTTCCGCCGTCCCGAAGTCGAGCCGACGGCGAAAGCCGAGCAGCCGCACGCCCGCCAGGCTTACGCCGACGTCGCGTGTCTCCTCAAGGGCGACGGCGTCCACCTCCCGGGGATCGTGAACCCGAGTCAGCTCGCCAGGTGGGTCGGTATCGATAGGTAGGACGCCGTCGTGTCTCGGCCAGATCTTTCCAGCTCCGGCTAGACTCGGCCGTGGATGGTGGTGGTAATAATGATGATGATAAGGAGATGCTCTTGTCGATTATGTTTCTACCAGTTGCTGATCATGGCTGTCGAGATGATAATGGTAACGATGACGATGTCATCATGTCACGGTGTTTGTGATGATGGCCGGGAAAGTGGTTCACCTCAGAGGATCAGAGCGGCTGCCAACTTCATATCACTTGGGTCCCTTTTCTCCATCGGCTCGACCGATTCCTAGCTCTCTTGTTGTACGTGAGACGGTGAGAGTCTTCTACGGAAACGGGCTGCACTGAGTTGGCTGCCGAGCATGGCTCTGCTTCTGGATGGAGATTTCTGACCTGCTCCTGGTTCGGAAGAGCTCCGGCGAAATTCTTGGCGGTCTCAGCAGTTCAACGGAATCAATGTTTCTTCACGAGCTATCGATTTTCTCTCTGTAAATTCTTAGCTGGAACTTGGAAGTACGGCTGCATGGCCTCACGTGTTCTTCCCTGGGTCGTCACGCGGAGGCCCATGCTTTTATGAACACAACTAACCAGTAAATTGGTTGCTATTTTTTTCTTAGTTATCAACTTGACGTGATTTCTGTAACAAATCTCGCTGTCACAGTGATGGAGCTCGACAAGGTTTCTTTCTTTTCTCGTCCTCTCTCTCTCTCTCTCTCTCTCTAGGCTCTGCGAATTGAGATCCAATATATGGGTAGCGATCAAGGACTAAATGGACGAAGCATTTCCCGGATGCCGCTTGAAATTAGTTTATAATCGCATGTAAAATAAGAAAAACTAGATAGTAAAACAGCGTTAGAACCAGTTAAATGAGTTGGATATGTCAAATGAAAGCTAAGGGATAAGACTAGCAATACTTGCTTTAAAGAAAATGTTCTTATGTATAATAAGAACTGAGACCAGGTGGCTTGGGTTCGAACCCCCAAGACAACACTGGCCACTTACTTTGTCCTAGTATTGTTAATGTTGGTGCACATTGGTCCGTATCCGCCGATATGCATAGTACCAATCGCTCCAAAACAGCACGAACGGAGACCCAAACGAGGCCTTTTTTTTTAAAAAAAATGTCGATAGTTTTTATAGTTATTTTCAAAATTGTAATAATATAATAATAATAATCATAATAATAACACAAAAATCAGAGTTTCTCAGTTAGTCTTTTGGGAAGTAACCCCGGCTTGATCTCCTCTCATAGTCTGTCCTACTTTACACCACGTAAACGAGTCCCCTTCTCTTTTTTTTTTTTCCCTTTTTAAATTCCGATCCGGTAGACAATTTTTTTTTTTGTAATCTTCTTTTGGAGAATTAGTGATTAGGATGATGGGGCTTGAAAGCAGAGTTTTTGGCTATTTCTTTAGTCCCTTTTTCATGCAATTTTTGGTCGATAATTTATTTTTAGTTTTTCACTTTTTTCACTACTTTTGAAGGTATAATCATATGGGTATGATCTGTATGGTTTGTTGAGCAATGATCTCCTTTTAATTGCAAAATTAATCAAGAAAAGTATCCACTTCTTTTTGAGTGATCCAAAATTGGTAGTTGAAAATGTGTCTCATTGTATGCCTCAAGAACTATAGCATAGCTGGTCAATGACATGTCATAATTTTGATCTCACACTCCGGAAAAATGTGTCAGATTTTATAAGCGAGAGAAAGAGTAGTAAAGAAAAATACAAACAAGGGGTTCAAATATGGGACGGAGAGAGTTTGTACTAAAATGACCCAACGTTCTCTGTTCTCTGTTCCTACTTCAATAACTAATGGCAGCATGTTGAGAGTCCAAAAGGGTGTAGCGTATCTGGTCGGGTTGGTGGGCAGGTGAGAGACTGGTCGTCAATTTGATCCTCACAAGCAATACTTTTCTAAACAAAAAAAGTTGATAGGTACTACTCTTGAGTTGATCTAAATAGAAAAAGGTGATAGGTACTAATCTCGAGTTGAAAAAAGTAACCATAAGTTCAACTAAGTTCCTAAACAACTCTACTTTCACCGGAGCTGTGGGTTTCCTCCCACTCACCCGAACTAGCAGAATGCGGTATATATATATAACTTGGTCTTGATCTTTTGCTTATAGGTTCTTCTCATCCTAAGCACGTTCATGTAATTGTACGAGTTGGAATGGAAGATCTCAACAAGAACAAAGGCGACAAACATATTTACTTTATTGAACATGTTTTTCACTAAGCCAATGAAGTCTAAATACCAAGAGTACGCTAGAAATTGACAAAAACTGCTCAAATCAGATTGAAAACCACTTGTAACCATGATTCGTTGAGCATAAACAAACAAATAAGATTTTACAAGCCAAATACATTGGACGGTCGATTTTTAATCCTTATTAAATCAGATGTGCGGATGAAAACACATGGTTAGACATTATCTGGAGAATTCCATAAGTTTAATCAACATGACATCTCTTATTTCCCCTTCCCATTAGACATTAGTTATATTTGACATTTTTCTTATTTGAGTGAGACCAGTGTGACAAACGAGTCAAATTCTTCAATGAGTTACTATGATAAAGGTCAAAATGGGAACAAAAAGGTTGATCGACCATTCAGAATTCAATCGAATTCAAATCTAAATTTTGAACCGAATCCGGCCGACTTTAAAACTGTAAGAGCATTGGTTGTAGAATATTTATTTAAAATTAAACTGATCTGAATCTGACGGAATATTTATGTATAACAGAATCTGAATCTGAATCCCATCCGATTTCTTAATTAGATATTATTTTGTTTTTCATTTCAAATTTTTGAAACAATTGGATCGAATATCTGATGCAAATCAGACATTTTAACCATCAACTCAGGCTATGTCTCTGGAACTGAACGCAAGACCTGCAAGGGTATCGGCGACAGAACAACTACGAGCTTGAGCCTCATTTTCCCTTTTTATTGCCTCCCCACGGCAACGAATGCTCTTGGGGAATTTTAACAAACATTTTGCTTGCAGAATCCAATGGTGTTGGATAGCGTATGTATGAACTTTGTATATGGAGAAGCTGAGATCTCATTTAAATGTGATTTTTTCTTAATAGTTATTATAAAACGAATTTAGTCCACTACCCATGAACTTTTTATTTGCTTCCAACGTAAGCCTGCATTTGAAACTTTTATGGAAAATGCACCTAATTCATAATAAAAAGCACACTTAACTTTTACATATATATGATTGAAAAAGCAGATGTGAATTCTTCAAGAGATAATAATCAAGGCGTATATGTGTAGGTTTATTCCTGTCAAGTAAGTTGATGGGTTCAACTCTAGTGAAAAGAAGCTACCCTTCGTCTTCATTTTCATCCTATCATCAACTAAACATTCACCTAGCTAGTTAATTTAATGTGTTAATATTGTAAACGAATTCCTGTAGCTTGCCTTTTCTAACATTGTAAATTGATATTTCAAAGAAGCCTTACTAAAAGACTCCTAAGTTCCGTTTCTCTTTGCCGTCCACGGCTGAATTGAAGCATGAAGTTTTCGGACAATGCAATTTCGGCTTGATACTGCATCTTATCTCATAATATCCAAAAGAGTAGCACCCATGAGCATCAAACTGACTACTTGTGGGTCGGCAAGTCTGCTAGCCCGACTACTTATGCTATGCCTCTCGAAGCAATTTAACTAACCATGAGCATCAAACTGACTACTTGTGGGTCTGCAAGTCTGCCAGCCCGACTACTTATGCTATGCCTCTCGAAGCAATTTAACTAACCATGTAAACTCAACCTTGCAAGTGCAAGGCCGAAGCGGCGGTTCAAGCAAGAGAATTGCAGGGTTGAGATCCGATTCAAGTTTTTAGGATAAGAAAAAAGGTTTAGCTAAAGTTTATCGAGTCCAGCAACCACATGCAGTGCTCACACCAAACCCTAGTCGGTGATTCAAGTGCTCCTCAGCAAAAAAAATCTTAGCTCTGCCACCTGCTTGTTGGTGCCTTAAACCAGTAGCGGAGCTACGTGTGGGCTGGCGTGGGCCACTGCCCACGCCAGTCCATGAAAGCTCCCCTTGAAATCTCCTTGAAAAGGAGCTCCACTCAGGTTCAACGGCATGGGTTGCCCATGCCAGACTTGGATAGAGCCCCACAACAAGTCTAGAGCCCCACAACCAGTAGCAGCTCCAGCCTCCAGTCGTCTATTAGGGCTGTTACTAAAAGCATCCTTTCCCTTTGCTGCGGTTGCCGTTGCTCCATCTCCAGCGTCGCTCAGTATGGCTCTCTCCCTCAGTCTCTGTCTCTCTTCTTCTTCTTCATGACAATTTTGATTTGGGCGTTTCTATTTAAACTTTCTGCTTATTGTTTTGGGAGTTTAATTTGCACCTTTTATTACTAATTTTGGGGTTTGTGGGCCCTTGGAAATGGAGATTTGAATCTGGCTAACTTCATAGGTTTATTGGTAGGTTTCTGTGCTAGGAAATTACACAGGCTTCTGGTTTAGTACATGTCTAATGGCTGGATAGGTGGATCTTTCATGAAAATGATAACCCAAAACTTGACTGTAAAAAATTGCACCTTATGAGAGCATAACAACAGAAATATAGTTCATTTTGAAATCTCTAAACTGTCCATTTTTTCTTAAAATTAACTGAAATGTTCCTTACATTAGGTTGGTATCCCATAGTATTGGACATAGTTTATCTTTAGTATCTAAGCAAATTTTTTTCAGAGTGCCCCACGGCCAAAAATTTCTGGCTCCGCCGCTGCCTTAAACTGATGAGTTGTGAACTACACAGCTCCTCTCGGTGATGCAAATTATGAGGGTTGAGAACCGCAGAAATAATTCATGCAAAACAAGCTAAAACTAAGGCTTACGAGGCCACATTGAATGCTCACATGGAGTTCTAGCTGCACTGCCAAATTAGCAGATCCCTTCCAACTTCCCCATGCGTAACAACAACGTTCCTTCAAGCACTCGATTCGCTTTAAATGAATGCCAGCAAATAGAACATAAGAAATTGAGAGGCAACTTCATATATATAATGATTATATTCCATAAAAATTGTGCTTCAATCTGCGGTTGCAGAGAGGTTCTCTCTCATTTTCCTCTTGTGAAGCTTTCAAAAACTAAAGACCAGTTTTTTTGAATTCTGCCGAGAAAATATTCTCCTTTGAGTGAAAGAAACCTCAAATAGACCTAATGATATCAGTTTACAGGTATCAATACATGGGTAAGCAATCAGTCTATAACCAGAATGACCCCGTCGGGAAACCGTGAATGGGATCAAAATCCGGATCTTATATCCAGATCTTATATGTGTGCATGAATTTTCCTGCGTCAATATGGTTAATGACTAAAAACTTTTTGTAAAGACAAAAATAAGAATAAAAAAATAAAAAAATGTAGAAGATATTTCTTTTTTAGCAAATTACCAAAATATCATGGTGTCACTTTCTCTCCCAAACCCTCCATAAACACAACCCTAATAGCAATTCAGTTTCTGTCCAAGTCACAGTGGTACGCCACTTTTGGTGGCATACCCGTACCGGTACGGTGGTACACCAGGTACTGGTGTACCGCCGTACCGGTACGTCCTGGTACATTTGGATCTGGATCCGGGTCGGATTCAGATCCAAACTATATTATAACTAAAAAATTAAAAAAAATTACTTATTCTTCATTTTTTTTTGTTTTTTTTATACTTTAACATAAGAAGTGTCATTAACAAGATAAAACATTGATAATTTATTCATTATGAGTCTTTTTTTATTAACATTTTTGTTACAACATGTAGTTTAATTATATATAATAATTATTTTTTTAATTAATCATATATAATAGTCGCCGTACCCGTACCAAGATTTAAAAAAATACCATACCCATACCGGTACCCCGTATTCGTACCCATACCAATACCATTGTGACATAGGTTTCTGTACTGTACGTTTTCCAATGCCATTCCCAGAGGGGCTGCGTGGTTCCCCCACAAAAAGCAAGAAGAATGTCAGCCTCGATAATACCAAACAAAATGCTTTCGAGTCACACATATGTCAAGTTTTTTTACTTTCTGTTCTTTAATTTGAGGAAACTTTCAAGAGAATCACATTAAATAGATTAAAATACTTGAGCATCTAAATCTGTGTCGATACCAGCAAAAACATCTGTAAACAAGGTTCTAGCACCATGCCACATTGCCGAAAAAGAAAAGCAAATCCAAAGATTGAAATAAATTGACACCGTACGATCCCTTGTGGGGGGGCTTTGGCCACCCTTCAGATTTTAAAAAATTCAAAAATTTTGAAAATATAATTCAGCGTTTTGATTTTATTTTTTTAAAATCTGAAGGGTGGCCAAAGCCCCCCCCCCCCCCCCGGGAAAAGATTTCTTTACCCCAGGCCATTATGTACACCAGCATGAACAAATAAATTAACTTTGGAGTAATAATTTCATTACTAATTAGATTGAGAGTCAATATTCTAACTTGGTATTCTGGGAGGATGGGTTGAGATTTAATATTCTCACTTGGTATTATGGGGGATGGCAAAAGGATGAGGTTTTCCGCCTTATTGTTATGCCGTAGGATGAAATACTCCTTCAACTCAAACTCACCCAGCTGAATCTGAATTTAAATAAAAATTTATGACTAGCATCAGAAAAACATCTGATCCCATTATATCTTGTATGTCAATCTAAATTTGGTTTGGAAAAAAATCCAAATGTGAGTTCAAATCCCCAAATCAATTGAATAGCATCTGATTCAGCCAAAATCGGTGAAGGCCGAATCCTAATCCATACCCAAAACATTTACATTCTAATGTTAGTCTTTAAGATTTACTGGTCGTTCCTAGATGTAAATTCTAAACATTTGATTGTCTTTAAAGTTTGAAATCTAAGGTCCAACGGTGCTCGTCTCAGCTGTCCCTGTGAAATGAATTGCCGGTGTCTGCGAAGAGTTCAAAATATTGTTCTTTTTTCCCCTCATTTTAGAAGCACTGCCTTATTTATGAACGATGAGCTGTCCGTTTAGAAAACTGAACACTATTATCAATATTTAAAACTATATATATATTAAATATTCCATTATAACTGTGGTAAGATGAATAACTCGACGAGTAGCATTCAAGGGGAAGAAGAGATAAAAAAGTATATGAAAGTGTTCCTATATTCGCATAACATGGTAGATGTCCCTAAATCCAGCTTGCACACGTAAAAGAAGGTCCAGTCAATTCAAATTGGCTGAAGCAAGCCGATTTTACTGTAAAAACACTATTTGAAGAAGATGAGAGGATCCAGATATTCTCTAAGCTGTGAAAAGTTCATCCCGCGAAAGAATGAAGTCCTTCCGGAAGCAAAGAGGAAAGGCTATCCAAGCAAAAAATTTTCTTGGTCTAAAACATGCTCCCATGAACTCAGTGGAACAGGGCAGCTTAGGAGGGACTCGAACTTGAGGATAAGAAATTTCTTGCCAAATGAATGTAAAATATTTAACTGAAAGGTAAACTTTAGACCTCTCTAGATATCTCTCTGTTCATCTTAATATGCAATCCATGCAATTCTTTAGCCTTTAGAAACAGGAAACCACAAGTGCTGCCCACAATAACAACAAATGCTGCGTTCCAGATCCCATAAATACATTCTACATTATTCAGGGACAGCGTAAAAGCAGGATCTACAACTAGATTGGCAATGGATGCGGCTTCTTTCATTAATTATCTCTACCGCGAATGACAGCAGAGTAATCCACCTGTTTGATACTTATCAAGGCCCAGAAAGGGCTACCATTTTTTCCTTTCCTCCTCAAAACTCACGCTGCAACTATGAATGTTACTAGCAGAACATATATCGCTAAGGAAAACCTCTGGCAGGATGGTAACGATAAGTTCTGCCCATGTTCTGTGCTTGCTTTACTTCCACCATACCCACATGGAGTCCATGAATGGATACTTCCCTCTTTAACATATACTAAGGAAGTTGCAGTTGGAAACTTTTCAAGCAGAAAGGTTTCCTGTGTACCTTTAGATGTTTTTAAGCTGTCTAAGAGGAGGTGCGGGCCATATGGGGAGGAGATCATTTATTTCTCAACTGTAAGGCGGTGATGCATTAACCACTGCTCGGTGTGCTCTTATAAAGTGAGCTGAGTAGTAGAGGTTAGCTCATGTGAACGGGAGCAACAGCAGGTCTCTCATGGCGGGAGAGGTGGTGAGAAAGGTAGGCATTTTGCGGTGGCTGCTGTGCCTCAGCCTTCTTTCGAGTGGCGTTGTGGGGAGAGTGTGGAAGGGCGATGAGCAGTATAAGGATGAGGACTTCTTTTTCTTTGGTAAAGGGGCAGGAATTGGGTTCGGGGAGGGAGTGGGGTTTGGTGGTGGCAAAGGAGGGTTCGTTTTCGGTAAAGGAGGAGGGATTGGAGCAGGGATGGGAGGAGTTGTAGGAGGCATTGGTAGTGGATTTGGAGGTGGAGGTGGTGCTGGTGGTGGCGTCATTGGAGTGTTTGGTGGGGGTCAAGGTGGCGGATTGGGTGGTGGTGTAGGTGCTGGAGTCGGCGGTGGGCATGGTGGTGGTGTAGGTGGTGTTGGTGGAGGCATTGGTGGAGGTCATGGTGGTGGTGTAGGTGGTGTTGGTGGAGGCATTGGTGGAGGTCATGGTGGTGGTGTAGGTGGTGTTGGTGGAGGCATTGGTGGAGGTCATGGTGGTGGTGTAGGTGGTGTTGGTGGAGGCATTGGTGGAGGTCATGGTGGTGGTGTAGGTGGTGGTGTCGGTGTTGGACATGGCGAGGGTGGAGGCGTTGGCTACGGCCATGGTGGTGCCCCTGGTGGAGGATATGGTGGTGGTGTAGGTGGAGGCCATGGTGGTGGCCCTGGAGGAGGATATGGTGGGGGCCCTGGTGGAGGCACTGTCTACGGGCATGGTGGTGGCCCTGGTGGAGGAGGATATGGTGGTGGTGTAGGTGGAGGCCATGGTGGTGGTGTAGGTGGAGGCCATGGTGGTGGCCCTGGTGGAGCCGTTGGTGGTGGTGGAGGCCATGGTAGTAGTGTAGGTGGAGGCCATGGTGGTGGAGTTCACGCTGGTAGTATTGGTGGCCTCCATGGTGGTGCTGTTGGTGGAGGCCATGGCCATAGTGGTGGCATAGGTGTTGGTGGAGGCCATGGCCATGGTGGTGGTGGTGTAGGTGGTGGTATTGGGGGAAGCCATGGTGGTAGTATTGGTGGAGGACATAGTGGTGGTGTAGGTGGTGTTATTGGTGGAGTCCATGGAGGTGGTGTAGGAGGTGGCGTTGGTGGAGGTCACGGTGGTGGTGTAGGAGGTGGAATTGGTGGAGGTCACGGTGGCGGTGTAGGAGGTGGAGTTGGTGGTGGTACAGGTGGAGGTCACGGTGGCGGTGTAGGAGGTGGAGTTGGAGGTGGTGCAGGTGGAGGTCACGGTGGCAGTGTAGGAGGTGGAGTTGGTGGTGGTGCAGGTGTTGGTGGAGGCCATGGTGGTGGCGTTGTTGGCGGTGTCGGTGGTGGGGCTGGAGGAGGTGCTGGCGGTGCTATCGGTGGTGGGGTTGGTGGAGGTTTCGGTAAGGGCGGTGTAATTGGTGGAGGTTTTGGCACAGGTGGTGGAATAATTGGAGGTGTGATTGGTGGACTTGGTGGAATTGGTGGTGGAGTTGGCGGCATAGGTGGTGGCTTCGGCAAAGGAGGAGGACTAGGTGGTGGAATTGGTGGGATCGGTGGTGACATCGGTAATGGTGGAGGACTCGGTGGCGGCTTTGGCAAAGGTGGAGGATTTGGTGGACTTGGTGGAGGATTCGGCAATGGTGGAGGATTTGGTGTACTTGGTGGAGGATTCGGAAATGGTGGAGGATTTGGATTTGCTGGAGGGAAAGGCCTAGGATTTGGTGGCATTGGAGGTATTGGTGGTGGCTTTGGCGGACTTGGTGGAGGCGCCGGTGGTGGCATCATCGGAGGCCATGGGATTGTGATTCCCTGATCGCACGACTCATCTGCATGGCTGCATGGTTCTCTCACGTTTTCTTGCATAGTAAAGAAGTCTCGTCTGCGTTCATGATTATTCGTGTTCAATTTGTTTAAACTTTCAATGTGAATTTGTTGTGTTTCAATATTGTCTAAATGAACTTTAAGACATTCTATCTCTTTCTCTGTCTCTTTGTTGTGGATTGTAAATATGAGATGGAATTTGAATAACCATTGTGCCTTTTTCGTTTCAAAAGAAGTGGCTACTCGGACTCTCCATTAAATTAAACTTCTCTAGCGTGCTTCCTGAGAGCAGTTTCTTTCCCGATTTCACCACGCTTGTTCAAAGTAGTAAATTAATAATAGGCAATGCTTATTCAGTAATCAATCGTCAGCATTAAAAAGTTCTATGCAATTACAATACATAATTATTGAAGAAACAAGTTCAGTACATTACAAGCCAGTCGAAAGTTCCAGTTGTCCCCTGCTTTGTAGGTTGAACTTTAGTAACTTACTATTCCCAACGTAAAAAGTTTAAGTTCGGTAACCAGACTAGCTTATAATCTGGTAGAGTTATAACCCAACTGACCTCCCATAGAAATCAAAGCAATTGCAGATGAATAGCATATGAATCATGATTAAGAAGGGTCAACAACTATGGAATCCCAACAATGAGGAGGATCGAGATGAAGATTGCATTTTAGTAGAGTTAGAATTTGTTTTCTGTATTACTTATTAAGAGAGAGAGAGAGAGAGAGAGAGACTCATGTAGTAAAAAAAATGAATTGGATATATACATCATAACTGCAAGGAGTTCGGGAGGCAACAAAAAGTGAATTGGATATGCATCGTGGGGAGGGAGGGATCACCTCCCAAGCGTATAAATAGCTCAACTGTAATCAGGTTAATCCATTGTATCCGTCGTTTCCTTTTCGCAGGTCGCCGTTTTCCTTCTTGCTGTTGGCCTTCTCTGTTTCCGTCTCATGCTGCATAATTATGGTGCCATCTTTCATCTCTCGACATTGTAATAATGGTGCTAGTGTTAGGGCCCTCACCAAGCCTCTCTTGATGGGATGGCTCGTTTAACGCAGTAAATGTTACCTGTGAGAGCTGCATTCTTCTCACCATTTTCCTGTAATAAATGTGGATTTTTATGCATATTGCGCAAGTTTTAATGTCATCTTAATGAAGCCAAGCAACGTTGTCATCTATCTAGAGCATGAGGGTAGGGACTACGTCGAGGTTTTGTTCTCACACGAAAGCCCCACTGTGTGGCTTTAACTTGTTTGTTGGAAGGTTTCTCGCATTAAGATCAAAGGGAACAGTGTGTTTTTCCTAAAATTGCGAGCAACCTGAGCCGCTGACAAACGACTCATTTGGTCTCCGGTTGAAAACTCGAGCCACCGTCCCAATGAAGGGTTTAGCTTTCTGGTGGTCTACTGGGCGCTGGACCCATCTTCGTTTCCTAGTCTGCTCTTGATGTTCTATCTTCTCCTCTTTATTTTTCTTCCTTTCTCTTCCCGGCATCCTTGTTCCCACCAAATCTCTGCAGACGAAAGAGAGGGAGAGAGACAAAGTTCCTCCCCCGTTCTTAAAATCAGAGGTCTCCAATCTTTTGTTTGATTCAATTGACTTTGTGCTAAACCTGAATCATAGCGTTCTTCCTTTTTTTTTCTTCTATATTGCGGTTTCGTGTTCTTGATTTCAGGGATTTCGTGAAGTGGGTATCTCAGTAATCTCACAATCATGGGATTTTTCTAGGTTCCAATCGTATTTCAGGTGGATTCGAGTCAGAAGTCGTCCGGTGTTCGAGGTCGAGATGCTTACCAGGGCTTGGAGATGGGCCCTAGGTCTATTTTTCATCATCCTTGTGGCAACTATTTGGATTGCCGCCAGCTACATCGTTCAATCCGTTGTCGATTCAGGCGTCTCTCCCTTCTTAATCACGTACATCTGCAATTCCCTCTTCATAATCTACATCCCCATCATCGAGATAGGTCGTTACCTCGAGCGCTCAATCGGAAAATCAGGATTTGGACATGGCGATGAGGAAAATCTCCACTCATCAGATTCAAAAGCTTCGGAGAAGACCATTCTATTGGATAAGAAATCTTCAAATTCGGGGGTTCACGATAATTTGGCCAGATTGTCAGAGTCCAGCATGGAAGGTTCGAGCGAGACGGAACTGCCGGACGATCCGATCGAGTCGTTGATGGTCAAAGCTGAAGCCCAGGAACTGGACAACGCGATCGAGTTGAAACCACTCGTAAAACCTCGCTTGAATCGCTGCGGCGTGGCAAAGATCAGCCTCTTGATTAGCCCATTTTGGTTTCTGGCTCAGCTGACTTTTAACCTCTCTTTGAAGTATACCACCGTCACTGTAAGAGATGGTTTCAATGCTTCCTTTCCTATTTCCTGTTGGAAATTTCAAATTACGTGTGAACACATATTTGCTCATCATAGCTTGTTAATTTGGTGAAGTTTGTTCTCTGCAGTCGAACACCATCTTGAGCAGCGCTTCTAGTCTTTTTACTTTCTTGGTCGCTTTAGGATTCTTGGGGGAGGTCTTTACATGGGTGAAATTATTCAGTGTTCTTCTTTGCATGGCTGGGACGGTGATTGTTAGTTTAGGTGATTCAGGCTCAGAGACTAGTGTTGCTACGAACCCGGTCCTTGGTGATCTTCTCGCGCTTTTGTCCTCGGCATTCTATGCCATTTATATCACCTTGATACGGAAGAAGATCCCGGACGAAGATAAAGGAGAATTTCAGGTCAGCATGGCAGAGTTCCTTGGATATCTTGGGTTCTTCAATCTCTTGATTTTCTTTCCCGTAGCTCTTGTGTTGAATTTCACTGGGTGGGAGCCCTTTCATGATCTCAGCCTGAAGCAAGCCGGCCTGATTGTTGGAAAAGGTCAGTACTTCAACCAAAGGCGGTTCTTAGTACGCTAATGTTTTATCTGCCTCTTTCAGTCGTGAAGCATGTGTAAGTGAAAGTATGATGTAATGATTTTTTTTTTTTTAATTTTTATATGTGACTTGTTCTTCCCTTTTCTATATCACTTAAAATATTGTTGCTTTTTCTCCTTTCCTGTGGCGCTTAAACAAGATCATTAGGCACTACAGTTATGAACAGCATATGGCTTATTTGAAACTTTCTGTCCCAAAAAGTTGACAATATCTTTGTTTAAGATGGTTGGAAGTTTCAGCGAATCAGATCCAGTGCATCATTAGACATGTATCAACGAACAATGAAACCATGAAAGATAATCTATCACATGAAACAGCTCTTGTGTTTTTAAATTCAATATGATGTCTATGGTTATAACATAAGCTTGAGTTTTACTGGACTGATTCTCCTTTAGTTCAATTTTAGTTGTGGTAAATATTAAAGTTTAAACAAATGCAACGTCGAGATACACTAAAGGCTATCTGTATACATTTTATTAAACTTGAAGGCTATTTTTTTCAGGCTACTTCATGTGGCTGTGGCTAACACTCCTATGAAAAGATTTTATATTACCAGTTCCAACATTTGTGAACCGTCACTCTGCATCTTGTTCCCATGTTCGAAGATATCATTCTTAATGATAATAGACCTCTTCAATATAGAAGTCCAGTTAAAAAGATACTTTTGCAGCATCAAGTTGAGCTGCAATTATCAATATTTTTATCAATTTGCTGGCTTCAGTGAAAGATGGACAGCATGTATAAGTAGAGCACCAAAATGTGCTTAATTGAAAATTTTGCCGAAGAGCTAATTCTTTATACATCATTCTCTTCTGAAAAATGAATATCACAGATAACACAGGAGTCAGTCGTCACGTTTGCCCATTTGATTTATGAACTGACAATTTCTCTGGTTACGAACTAGGTGCCTATGGTTTATTATCCTCTACTTTCCTACCTATGGTTTATTATCCTCGACTTTCCTACCCTTTTCCATGCCTTTCAATAATAATACTTCTCTTTATGTGTGCTTAAGAGTGTGTGTAAGAGTCTGTCCATGTGCAACATGTTCATGCTTCACGCTGGTGCATTTTATCCATAAATTACTCTTTTGTCTTCTTAGCATATTTGAAAGATGATGCCATCAACAAATAAAGATGCACCACAAAAAACAAGAAATTAGCCTTGTTAGGAGTTCTGTCTTAAAGTGATGCCGCCATGGTGAGCCGCGATCAAATTAAATAATACAAAGATTTTGGAGGATTACAGATAACAAAAAGCAGCAGATACCATAAATCCACTTTCACTGCAAAAGAAGGTTAAAACTTTAGGTGCTTTTGTGTGATTGTCAAAACTTCATTTCTGGAGTGCAACTTTTGCCCAAATTACATTTGATGTTTGTCAGCTAGCAATACTACCATATTACGCTGTTCTAACCCCTTTCTGAACAGCAAACCCCCCCTTTTTTTTAAGAAAACAAGGAAAAAGGATTTCTTCAGAAGTCATTTCCTGAATAGCAACAACTTGCATGTGTATTACTGAGGAAGTCTCTCCTGTCTCTCTCTTTTCATGGTAAAGCTGATGGTTAGAAAGAAATGCCTGCCATTGCTATCCGAAATTTCTTGTTTTCTAAAGCTGAAAATAAGGTGTTATTTATGAAGTTTTAGAAATTTAATGGCACTTTGCAATTCCTTGTATTTTGAGGCCTGAGGGCCTTAGTTCAAAAAACAACAAGCATTCCTCTTCATTGGAAATTTAAGAAGGAAAAAGGAAAGGGAAGAAAAGTTAGTAACCTTGTCATGACATATTTCTCATTGCTATTGTAGCAGCCAAATCTTTATATTTGTGTCTTTGTAGACCTAACAACTCTTTACAGGCCAATGTGTGTGATGCATCATTAATTAAATAACTGCGCTGATGTGAGCCCAAGAAGATCTTTTTTTCATTATCTCCTAATGTCGAAGACTTGTTGGTTAACTTCTCTCTATCAGTTGCATGATGGATGACTTCTCTATCATTGGCTATCCAGCCTATATTTCACTTGCCAGTCTTTTTTATTCTTTAAAGATGCATATTCAGGTAACCTTATCATTGGCTTATTTCATATTACTATTCTAGCAGACAAAACTCTATGTGACCCCATGTAAAACCAGGAAACCTTTGGCCGTCTGTTGTAGCCCTCATTAACCAACAAACCCTACAGAAGCAAGCAGCCATACAAGATGATTTTGGCTAGTGTGTCCTCATGCGAGGACTTGCTGATTATTTTCTTTTTTGATACCAGTTTACTTGCATTGATGAACGAATTTTCCTGTATTATCGAGAAGGTTCACCTATTATAGTTCATTGCTTTATGATCTGTTGTTATATAGTATATTATTTTCCTGTACGCAATGACTTTTCTTCTCATGCTTAGTGCATGGTTTCTGGTACATATTCCTCTGCATAATTAAAGCAAAGAAGGCATTTTTTGAGCTCTTTAATCAACCCTTTGGGACTAGTCTTTTGGAATTGAGAATATTCAGTTCGTGTTGCTTGCTTCTGGAGACTGCAAATAATATGGATATATAGACGTGTGATGTGCTACCTTGTCATACTGTGCAGGTCTGCTGGATAACGTGCTAAGTGACTATTTATGGGCGAAAGCCGTTCTTTTGACTACTACAACTGTTGCTACTGCTGGCCTCACCATTCAGGTTCCATTAGCAGCAGTAGTAGATTCATTAACGGGCAATGCTCCTCATCTTCTGGATTACATTGGAGGAGGAGCTATCATGTTTGGATTTGTTGGTATCAATCTTCCTTCCAACATTTGTGGCACCTCCTCCACTCCCACAGAACAAGAAAATGCTGAAACTGGTAATGCACGAGGCATTGATGTTAGTTAACAACCTCTGTTGCATAATATATTTTGCACCCATTCTGCATGGTCATATATTTATCATGCATGTATCGCATGTGTTCTTTGTTCTTTGATTGCTAGACGGATGCTGTCCATTTAGTGATGGCCATCAAACCCTGGTTTTCAGGGCAGGAGTAGGATTCGGAAGTTTTATGTAGTCTTAAATTCTTAATTGTAAAGAATAATTATTTTTCATTGGTCAAGGGAAAAAAGATCGAGCAGGGGAATGTATACCAACAGATTAAAGAATACGCAGATCTTACCTTCAGCTTCTTTTCTTCTCTTGAAAGAAATGGGAAACTGTTACTCTATCAAGTTGGTGTATTTTCTTTTCCAAGTTAACCTCTCTTTCCATCCGTAGCAGTGCACAGGTGAGGCGGTTCCTCGTCATAAGAACCAACGTAAGGATGTGGGAAATTTCTTTGTTGGCATATTCAGTGAACTGATAAAGAGTGGGTAGTGGTTATTACTTCAACTGGGCAGCCGTTGCAATCCTGCAAGCCCTTGATCTCTTCTGGAAAATTCACGAAATCATGTATAATTCGTCATAAAATTCGTCATTAAACAACGTAACTGCGTATTCTCATCATGCTACGGACATACAATTCTAGTTGTGCCATCATAAATCCTTAAAATTTAATTTTTTTAAAATTTTGTCAATGGTTCACAAAAGAAATTGCAAAATATTTTTGTAGATTTTTTGTTTTCCCCAAAAGATTGACTATCTGAAGCAAAAACCAAAGTGGAAATTTTCAACGAGGTGAGTAATTATGCTTGTACTGCTTGCAAGTTCAAAATGTTTATTTTTCCGTGAATAACTTATTTTGGTAATCAAGCATAGGGAAACAAATCGATAACTCATCTATTCACTACAATGAGATGCTGGTGATTGTGTGTCGTCTTGGTGATGTGGATGACCTAAGATTCTCCTGGGAACGCCATTACCATGTCTGACGATCCAATTGCTTCATTAGCTGAACATTCTACTTGTTAATCTCCATCACTGATCACCATACCTCATGAACTTTCCAACTTGTCAATAACTCGTTTGTAATGATGAGACTTAATTCATCTTGGTGAACAATTTATTGAAGCAACTTCAAAGAACCCTTTATGAGGAGCAGGATGTGGATTTCTCCGGCCATGCGGATGGTCCAGTCTCTCACACACTGCAGAAGGGCAGATGAAGGGATGGCCGGAGGATTACAAGAGTCCTCTTCCCGAGTACTCCAATAGTGTCGTTGGCACGCATAAATAGGAGTTTGACTTTCTGAACCTGTTCTGAAGAATGGCAATCAGTGCAGCAGAATACGTTGGGACCACCAGATCTTTGGAATCGATGGTCCAGATGAAGGTGCACTGCGGGCACGGTAAGCGCGTGGCTCATTGCACCACTACTTTTGAGTCAGTGCATCCAGTAAATAAAAATGTCCGTCCACTGGCCTTCTCCGGGACTCCTTAGCAAGGGCTATTTTTGTCATTTTCTTAAAGGCTTCAAGCTTCATGTTCATGGTCTAGTTCTGTTTTCTTGGAATTGGGGGCAGAGGTTTTACAAGGAGGAAGTGGATTGGAGAAGCAAGCACAAACCCTATTCGAAATATTGACGTGAATCAAGAACTAAAACCTAAAATTGCAGTTATATATATATATATATATATATATATATATATATATATATATATATATATATATATATATATATATATATATATATATATATATATAGAAATTGGTAGACCCCAAACCACTAGACCAGGGATGAAAATCAGACCGTTTGACTTTTTGCTAAAAATACTTTAAAGAAGATAAAAACATTCTAATATATTTACAAAAATTAATTGATATAAAACATTCTTGTTTTTATGAAAAAATGGGGATTTCTCCACTATCAAAATTTTGATGTTACTTCAGCCGTTCAGTTTTTCTTGTATAAAAGTATGAGTAAATTGAAAAAAATGATTAGCTTAATCTATGGTTCTCATGGACTTATTTTTGAGATCATTATCTATACAGTTAAATTAAAAAGAAAAACACCTTATGATTTAAGCAATCTGGTTTTTTTAGACCTATATGTCTCTTTTGGATATAGGAATTTGAGAAATCAAATTCAATTTTTGGATGTCATATATATATATATATATATATATCGAATACCAAGAAACGAACGACTGAATGAGATTATGAGAAAGGCTGCCCGAGACGACTGGAAAGAAAAATTCAGTAACCCCAAAATACTGCTATTGCTGGTGCTAGCGATTTTGCCCCGGTGAACGGTAACTTTTTATTCTGTCCTGCGGAAGGACCTTTGCCTATTGTTAACCATGCAGCTTCTCTTATCCAAGGTGAAGATCTACCCTCATTTATGCTATATCCTCTAATAAATACCACGCCAACTCTTCAATAATGTAAATAGACAATTAAAGGTGTTGCTCGCATTTAAGAAACAAAACCAGCATGGAAATTCGCTGTTGAGCTGGAATCATGTGCAGAAGCCCAAATATTAGCTTGTTCATCGTGGCATTGTTAGCCAAACTTTGTATCTTAAGACCAATATTAGGTTTAATCACAATATTCCAAACCCAAATCTTACAAAAATAAAGAATTAAGTGCAGAAATCTAATATGAAGAGAGGGGAATTTGGTTCTTGTATTACAGTGTGTGAGTTTCTTGGGGTTCTTCCTTATTCTTCCCCCTAGCTAGAGAAAAGGTACGAGTACTGAGAAGGAGTAAAAGCAAGGGAGAATCATTGCGATGCGTTGAAGAGCCATGAATGCAAAGAAGGGGAGAAGAGGGAGGAGTAAATGAGACCACGCTGGCATGCTAGCTCAGACGCTGCTGCTTTGTTATCCACAGCGACGATTACAGATCACTACTCCCGAGGCAGACTTAAAGGAGGAGGATGCAATAGAGAAGCCTCTCTCTCTCTCTCTCTCTCTCTCTCTCTCTCAAGACAACTTTCTGTCTTTCTCTCTCCCTCTCCGCGTCGTCCTCTATTCAAGAGTGGAGAGGAGAGTCTACATAAGGTCAACTGAATTGGATGAAGTTGAGTGACAGTTGAGTCTGCAGCGGGATTTATTGAAACAGTTTAAAGCCGATTCATCAGCGAACGTATATGCATTTATATCGTTTTGGCGGGCTCCCTTTCTTCTCTTGGATGCCCTCCAAAAAGATCTGTCTCAGAGCCTCTATATAGATGAAGCAGAATTTAAGAGAAATCATCGAGTTTATTATTTCCGGAAGTGTGGTTCTGGACTGTGAGGGCGGGAGTGAGAGAGCTGCTGATTTGCTTTTTGCATTTGGGAAAATGAAGAGTGTCGTTTGGTTGACAGTGGCGATGGTGGTGGTGCTGAGTGCTGGGGCTGAGGTTAGTCCGAGTCGGTATGATGAGGATGACAAGCACTTCTGGCATCATGGAGTCTTTGGCCGGCCGTTCAGGAAAAGGTTCGGGGGTGGCTTCGGTGGTGGCTTCGGTGGTGGTTTTGGTGGGGGAGGAGGATTTGGTGGCGGCATTGGAGGTGGATTTGGTGGTGGCGGTGGATTGGGAGGTGGTGCTGGGGGCGGACTAGGCAGCGGCTTCGGTGGTGGAGGAGGGCTTGGGGGAGGTGCAGGAGGTGGGCTTGGAGGTGGAATAAGCCATCTTGGTGGGATTGGTGGAGGCATTGGTGGAGGCGCTGGTGGGGGCTTCAGTGGTGGTGGTGGTCTAGGCGGTGGAATTGGTCATGATGGTGGTCTAGGCGGTGGAATAGGCCATGGTGGCAGTATTGGTGGTGGTGCTGGTGGAGGCTTTGGTGGCGGTGCAGGTGGTGGCATTGGAGCTGGTCTTGGTGGTGGGATAGGCCATGGTGGTGGGCTAGGAGGTGGTGCTGGTGGCGGCTTAGGTGGTGGCATAGGAGGAGGTGGTGGTGGTGGTCTAGGTGGAGGGCTAGGAGGTGGCGCTGGTGGAGGGTTAGGAGGCGGGGCTGGTGGAGGCTTAGGTGGTGGCATAGGAGGCGGTGCTGGTGGTGGTCTAGGTGGTGGCGCTGGTGGAGGGTTAGGAGGCGGGGCTAGTGGAGGCTTAGGTGGTGGCATAGGAGGCGGTGCTGGTGGTGGTTTAGGTGGAGGTGTGGGAGGTGGTGCTGGTGGCGGCTTAGGTGGTGGTGGTGGTCTAGGTGGAGGGCTAGGAGGTGGCGCTGGTGGAGGGTTAGGAGGCGGGGCTGGTGGAGGCTTAGGTGGTGGCATAGGAGGCGGTGCTGGTGGTGGTTTAGGTGGAGGTGTGGGAGGTGGTGCTGGAGGCGGCTTAGGTGGTGGTGGTGGTCTAGGTGGAGGGCTAGGAGGTGGCGCTGGTGGAGGGTTAGGAGGCGGTGCTGGTGGTGGTTTAGGTGGAGGTGTGGGAGGTGGTGCTGGTGGAGGTCTAGGAGGTGGGGCTGGTGGAGGGCTAGGAGGCGGGATCGGAGGTGGTGCTGGTGGCGGGCTCGGGAGTGGTGCTAGTGGTGCGCTAGGAGGCGGTGCCGGTGGAGGCTTAGGGGGCGGTGCTGGTGGTGGTTTAGGTGGAGGGGTTGGAGGTGGTGCTGGTGGAGGGCTAGGAGGTGGAGCTGGTGGTGGGCTAGGAGGCCATGCTGGTGGTGGCTTAGGAGGCGGTGCTGGTGGTGGTTTAGGTGGAGGGGTTGGAGGTGGTGCTGGTGGAGGGGTAGGGGGTGGTGCTGGTGGTGGTTTAGGTGGAGGGGTTGGAGGTGGTGCTGGTGGAGGGCTAGGAGGTGGAGCTGGTGGTGGGCTAGGAGGCCATGCTGGTGGTGGCTTAGGAGGCGGTGCTGGTGGTGGTTTAGGTGGAGGAATGGGGGTTGGCGCTGGCGGTGGTTTAGGTGGCGGTGCTGGCGGTGGTCTTGGCGGTGGCGCTGGTGGAGGGATAGGAGGTGGTGTTGGTGGTGGTATAGGCGGAGGGATAGCTGGAAGTATTAGTGGTAGTATAAGTGGAGGGATAGGAGGTGGTATAGGTGGAGGGGTAGGAGGAGGCGTTGCTGGTGGTCTAGGTGGTGGTGTAGGTGGAGGGATTGGAGGTGGTATTGGTGGAGGTTTAGGTGGCGGTGCTGGTGGTGGTGCAGGCGGAGGGATAGGAGGTGGTGGTGGCGGCGGGCTAGGTGGTGGCGGAGGGATAGGAGTTGGTGCTGGTGGGGGTGTGGGTAGTGGTCTGGGTGGTGGACTAAAGGGAGGAGCTGGTGGTGGACTAGGAGGCGGTGCAGGTAGTGGTTTAGGTGGCGGACTAGGAGGTGGTGGTGTTGGTGGCGGTCTAGGAGGTGGTGCAGCTGGCGGACTGGGAGGTGGTGCTGGTGGTGGTTTAGGTGGCGGTGGTGCTGCTGGATTGGGAGGTGGTGCTGGTGGTGGGTTTTGAGCAAGTGGCGGGCTTGGTGCCTTTGGTGGTGGCGGATTTGGAAGCAGCGGCGGGAATGTTGGTGCAGGTGGAGGTCATGGTGTAGGACTAGGTTTCGGCGCATCAGCAGGTGGAGGAGGCAGTGTTGGCGCAGGAGCCGGTGGTGGTGGGTCGTTGAACATGCCGCGAGAAAAACGTGTATCATCCTGTTAAGTTTGGTATGCAAAGAATGTTCAGTACCATTTTGGAACTTTTGAAAAAATAGTTTCTTTTGTTTAATTCTATATATATATATATATATATATATATATATATATATATATATATATATATATATATGTATGGGAGATACTTTGAAAGGGACCAGAAGAGAGAACGCTAATGGCACAAGTATTTAGGATCGTAAGAAAGAGAGAAGCAGCCTGTATGTCATTAAATTTGAGCCCTTACGGTCCAGAAAGAAGCAACAGAAGTGGTTATTACAGATAGAAGAATGGTAGGTATCACTGGTCACAGCAGCAGATGACATCTGGTTCCGCGTGATAGCATTTTCCTCCTGTGTAGCCATGGTTCTTGCAATCCCCGTCGCAGTCGGGAAATTGAGCGCAGAAGCGCAAGCAGTTCCCAGAAGGAACAACTCTCTCTTCTCTTTCTGCATCACTACCTGCACATACAAACCCTCTTAATCTGTTAATTCGATCTTATACATTCATACAGCCAAAACTTTCAATTTAATCTTGCATATACATACGTATATACGTGGAGTATTGGTGTACTTACCAGAGATGAAAAATGAAGAGCAGACAAGGACGAGCAGCAGAAAGCTCTTCAGGATCTGAGCAGAATGGAGATTGGAAGCCATTGTCGCCTTGCAGTCACTCTCTTTCTCAGTTTTAAGCTTCAAATCGCTCTGAAGTTTGTGCTTCTATCATGCCTCTATTGGCGGGCGTGGTGATAACGTATTTAAAGGAATTACATGAGAATTCTCGCGCCCCAATAAGGTAAACTTAAGACATGTATTTCGCTCTGCTGGAATTATCGAACCTTTGTGCAAGTACTCTAAATAAAACTTACAAATTCACAGGGGAAGGACTAATGAGGAATACATTGATGTCGAGAAAACCTCTAATGGAAACTACTCTACATAGTTTCCCTTTATATTGAACTTTCTTAAAGGAGAACGGGGATGAAATTGATTGCATTCATGGCGGGAGCATTGCAACTAATATCCTGTTTCACCAAATCCCATTTGAATCCGACTCACAGTGTAGTTACTGGATCTGATATCTGATCTTGAGAGTGGATCAATCTAAGACCTACTCAGGCCCCTCTCCAATTCAAGCAAAGGTTTAAGGATCCATCCTTAGTTTCCTTTCCTGAACTGCTTCACCTGAAATTACAGTAACCTGTCCTCGAATTCAGTTTGTACCCTGAAACTGGCCTCAAATCTTCTCAGGATGGTCATTATATGGCTGAAACCAATCCTACAGTCCCTACCAATTAAGGAATATGTGTCCTAATTACCTATTGGACTCTACGTTGTTTGTTAAAATTTGGCTCTAAGCCTCTAACTTTAACCGCAGTAGCTCGATTCAGTAGCTAACTTGAGTTGTAGAAGAAGTTGGGACTAAGAACAGCTAGAAGTATCACACATGGTATGTAAAAACCTAGAAATTTAGGAACTTCTACAGCAACCGAACCAGAGAACTAGCGTTAGTTAGCTCTAACATTCGATATAGTCGGCTCTAACATTGCATTAATGATTAATGCAATGGAGTTTAGAAGTCAATGACCAAATTTTATTACGATTATCATTATAGAGTCAAATCAGTGCTCCTTTTGAAATGTTACGAAGGACCCAAAGCACACCAACTGTGGGCATAGACTTGGAATGATTTGAAAGTTGGATCCTCATCGGATTTTGATTGTCAACTGAAAATTCATACTTGGCTATAGTATAGGCTTTCTTTCATTCATGTTAGAATTTGAAAATATGAACATTTAATGAATCAAATGTAGTAGAGTACATTTTAGTCTAATCCAATCCATTGACATTCCTACAAACAGCAGCATTTATTAGGATACTAATTACCCGGCTAAAAATGTGCAACAAAACAAAAAAAAGAGCAAACAAAAGGAAAAGATGCAGTACATAGTGATCAACTAGTCATTGTTTCCAGTTAGGGATGTCAATAAATCTTATTTAGATCTGATATGAAATCGAACCATATAAAGAAAATGACGTGGGAAAAAATTGATATTTCATTAAGAATATTATGGGATTCAGATTCAGATTTGAAATTAAGTGAAATTCACTAGACTCGGATTCAGATTCAGATTGGTTGTAGTTTCAAATAAATATTTTATATTCAATGTCTTCAATATTATTTGGTTTCAGTTTAAAAACCAGATTTAGATTTGGATGTTATTTTTGGGTCGGATTTGGATTGTGAATTCAGATTTTGGATCCAGATATGGCGTGGATCTTTTTATTTGGATTTGAATTCGAATCTAAATATATACAGATATCCTAAAAAATATGAATTTGGTGAAGTATATTTCTGATTCGTCCGTTGACATCCCCATTTGCAGCAACCAACAAGGGATTTCTCCGAATCAAAATGGGATGTTAATTTGTGAATAAATTAAATGTCAGAAATGATGACGATCATTTCCTTCCAACTCAACAATGACAACTTAAGATTTCTTCGAAAGCTGCGTAGCCACAATCTTTTTCTTCCAAAAGAAACAGGATGCTTCTCTATGTAGCGGTCATATTACGGAAGCCTAGAGCTAAAGACAGAAGGAGAGAGACAGATGGCAATTCCAACGATGCAGAGGGCGTTGCTGGTGCTCATGGTGGTAGGACTCATCTTCTGTCCAGGTGGGGAGTGACTGCATTTCACTCTTCTTGCTTGTTTATATGCTCTTTTACTGAATTTGCCTCTGTCGTCTTGCACTCTTCCATGTTCATGGAATTCACGCATCGACTCTTTTCCCTTCTCATCATTTTGATACTGATTTTCAGCTGAAGGTACTCCTCTGAATCCAGAGAAATGGCTGTACTGTGTCGGGCCATGCAGCAGCATTCCTGACTGCAACTCTTGCTGCAAGTCTCAAGGTTTTGCACATGGAGGCGGCTCGTGTGTGCCACCCGGCAAAGCAGCAGCGCCTGAGTGCTGCTGCCACAACTAATCAATCAGAAAGCAAGCTTACGATCACATGGAATTGCCAGTCTAACCAAGCGACTGCCGATCGTGGAAGTAGAATTCTGTAGAATTCATTTTCCTCTTCATCAATCCGCTCAAGAAAGTTTAAGCTTCTCATGTATTCTTCTGGAACAAATGGTCTATTCAGATAATTTTGAGAAAATGAAATGAGAGGTTTCTTTTAGTATAGTTGAAGTATCTTAATCATCCAAATGGTGGGGAGGTCGTTGTCTGTAAACTTACATCTTTAGGACATTTTACATCGTGGCCTTATTCTGCCATCCTCAATGCAACAAATTACAGTTTGCTCATAATCGGGAGTACCCATTGTCAAAACGGTCTCTGCAGATTAAAGATTTTTCCCTTTTTCTGAACATAATGAAGCAGCTTATATAGTGTGAAAATGAAAATTCATTATATATAAAATTAAGAAAACAAGGATCATGTTCCCTCATAAAGCAGATCATTGTGAATGAAGAATCGTGAATGGAATTCGACTTCAAGATGATGACGACAGATATCTTAGTTCATTCTTCTATCCGACTTGACTTCAAATGAAATTCATTGTACAAAAGTTGGACAAACATTAAACAGCCAAATAATGTCGCTAGTATTTTCTTCTTATGCAAACAGAGATGCACATTTTGACCTTCTTCAACTTCACACCTTTTGAATCCAACATATAGGGCCAGCAGGTGGTCGATGTTCCTGAAACTGGAACAACTGCTTGAGGAAAGCGTTATTCCTCATCCCGTTAGTTGCGTGATTGGTTTATTGGACAAGTTAATACGTTGATACCATTAATTTGTTTCTATTTTGTGTTTTTCGTTTTTCTTCCTCTTTCTCATTTGCTGCTGATCTTGCTGGGGAGACTATATTTGTCTTTGCACGAAACATGAAGACATAAAAAATTAAAACGTCTTTTCGTTTTCTTTCTAAATTTAGCTAATGTAAGTATGATCTTTGCATTCGATTTGAACACGGTTCGATGGCATGGAATCTAACATGTAAACGGCGTATTAGCAGTCAAATCTAACATGTAAACGGCGTATTAGCAGTCAACATACAATTGAAATGTTGAAATGCAGTCCGAGCAGATTGAAGGCTGCACTGCCGGATTCTGGCTGCCGCCAGCTCCAACTTCAAAACCATGTATGTCAATCTACTGTTGCAAAAGTGGGGAAGATGCAATCTCTAGAGCTGGCGGGGCCTAGAAGAGAAGTCGCAAGCAGATCGAATCTTGGTTTCTTCTATTTTTTCTTTATTCTTTTACATAGAAGGCAAAATAAAAGATCCGATTCGTATTTTCAAGTATGGATAGGAATTCTAATTCGCCTCTGCATGATATCTACTGGTCTGACAACAAAATTGAACTGTAATAATTGAGAGAGTTAGATTGTAAATTTTGACAGGCGGAACACTGATAGATTTTTCTATGGATTGTTATGTGTGCCTAATCAGTGTGCGGCTCTCAAGTGGGCTCGTAGTTTTTGCTCACAATCTAAGGTCGCTGTTCTTTCTGGATCATTTGATCCACCCTCTAGACATCAGTGATCTGCAGAGGCAGGTGCCTTCTTGTGCAGGTGAACACAAGTCTATGGCCTGACTGGAGTTAGGCTTGAGTTATCGTTTGCGGCCACACCAGTTCTGTGAAAATAAGAGGCACCGTGACCCATCAAGCTAATAACTAAGGAAACTAACTTGTTTACGGATTATGTTGATCACTGGGAAATATTATCGTCTATAAGGAACTGAGATATTGCTTTGGTTAGATTGGACTTAAATTTTGCCCATATTTCTGGTTCTAGGATTGACCCTCCTAATTCATTGCAAATGAGCATATCTGAATCGACCAAGTTATTTGGACTATGCATTAACTTGATCTAAATCTAGACCATCAACAACTTTTGATCGACATTCCCATCTCAATTTGGATATTAGATTTTGAGATAAAAATTCTTCTCCCATACCCATGAGAGCTCGTTTATCTCGTGAACAATGACCAGATATCACCATGAGATCTTCTCATTTACAATTACCGTCCCCTGTTGTGACAAAATGAGAAAAATAAAAAAGCTGGCACAAGTAGGAACTCCTTTTACTTCTTCTCGAACCAGTCTCCACTCTCCCGCTGGTTTCAATAATGTAAGAATTGTTTGCAGCGAAAAGAAAAAAACTAATTTTCACCTTAAATCTTCACAGCCGACTCCCGCACACCCACAACACAACCTATGCAAAAATATAAAAGTTTGCAGCCCTAGACAACCAAATGGAATATTCATACATACAGGTGACATTATTTTGATATTCTATTTGTTTTGGTCATAATATTTTCTGTTTCCCACATTAGATTAATTTGGACCTTGTTTGATTCACTCGCTTTGCTAATAAAATCTATTAGAGCGGTCACAGGAATAATCCATTTTCATAATGGGGTGAAACAAACACAAAAAAGAAACCATTTTCTGTGGGGAAGAGACCCAAAGGTTCCAAGTTCAGTTCTACTTTCAACTGCCGTTCTTAATAAGAGAAAAGATCAAGATAGGCAGGCGGTGAACAAATCTTCCCCTTATTTTATACCTCAGAGGTTTAAGAGATGATTGAGTGGTGGAACAGACGACCGGCCGTACAAAATTTGAACTGAAAAAATTGATAGGGTTTTCCTCTGGGAAGAGAAAAGACCCTCCAAAAATATGCGTATGCCGCTTTAAGTGGCGCGCACACGGTATTCTTTAGTAAAAGGCGAAAGAATAGTTCGCTCTGTGCTCACCACGCGGCTGCGTGGATCGCAACATCACCACCCAAGTCCCTTTTATTGACGTCTGCCTGCGCCCTTGGGTACGATCAAAGAACGATACAGGACTAAACTTACAAGGAACGAGGCCTCTCTTTCCGCCGCGAAACACCGAAGCAATTTCTGTTTGCTTCCTTCTGCCCGTCAGATCGGGTCTTTTTGCCCAGACGGGTCTCGAGCCTAGTCGATAATGCATCCGAGTACTGCATTCTTGGGTATATGCACGATCTGCCTGGTGGTTTGGATTTTATCTGGAAGGTAAATGGACCTACTCTATCCAAACATCGGTCCAAGAGCATGAAAATCCCGAAACCAGGTTGCGTTTGCCAACTTGGTTTTGGACTCCACGTTTTCCTATGCAAAATTTGAACCAAGACATTCCCAAGAACATTGCGCGACTCAATTCTAAGCTGATTTTACTGATTTCGAGAACACCCCTCTTATTTGTTTCTCTTGTTTCCCCCTTAACCTGAAATCTCTCCATTCATTTTTCCTCAACATCATTCTCGAACCAAGCACAACTTCCCTTGCACTTACAGCTGAAGGGCCAACTGAACAAGGTCACAGTAACAAAACTATTTTACTCCGTTAACAATTAATTCAAAGATTATTTCCTTAGAAAACTGCAAATTCGTTGGAAACTAGTTTAAAAAACCGCAAATGCATTGGAAACTAGGTTCACCAAAGGCAAGGCCGAAACTCGACGGCTTGGGAGAAGTCGTCAAAACTTGAATTAGACATTGGTAGGGGGCGCGCCAGGCCCGAGCAGTAGTGCAACGCAAGGGCGACGCTCGAGGAGGCCCCGGCAGCAAGCTACCGGTGGTGGCCAACCTCCCCCACAAGAAATTAATTTAATATCGTGTGGTCACATGGACCACGTATCAGATATTAAACTGATAAGAACAGATACTACACTTGATCTTAGCCAAAAGGCCGAGAAAGGTATGCTTTTAACCGACTCCCTTCCTCTTCTTTTATAATCATCCCACTGGCCTTCACCGCCCAAAATCCTTCGATACAGGACTAAAGAAATCGCTCATCTTTGATGCCGCCTACCGCGTCTTCCACTTCACGCGTGCCTTGCCATTTGGGGGTGAATCGTGGATACGGATCCAGACCCACCATATTTGTGTGATGAAAGATGCAACTATGTTAACGTCTTGTTTATATAGTCTTCCTAAGCATAAGCACAACTCACAAACGTCATTTCTGTCTCCCAACTCGTGATTGAGGTGAGGTGAGAACCGTATGAGATTTCGGGCCCAAACTTGGGTTCGGATCTTCAATTCTTTTTGGATTTCTTTCTAATTCTAGCTTGCAGATAATAGGATCCATTCACGAAGCTTGTAGCTAAGTGGGTAACACATTTAGTTTAGAAAACTCCGTAACTTGTTATTCATCAAGATAAAAATTAATTGGAAAACTAACTTATTTAGTGAGTGTCTTGATTAATAGGAAATCTCATCTGCAAGGAATTGAGAATATTTGAGGTTGCTTTGGATAGATTAGAGTCAAAGTTTGCTCAAATTTCTTGTTCTAGGAGTGACCCACCTCGATTCGGTAGAACTCGCTACTTAAAAAAACTCTATCCGCGTTGCTACCGTAACTTGTTTCTGATCAAAGTATGTGTATTGATCATATCTACATATAAACACTTTCTCCTCCTCAAAGGATGCCTGAGCATCTTGAAATGTGGGAAATATGAGTTTCCGCAACGCCTGGCACACTACCCTTACAGTTTATATGTCGCTGCATAATGTTTAGCCCTCTCAGGATCACAGTTGCCAAGACAGGACTGCATACCAAGCTATTGCATCTATATGAACCTCACTGTTAACAGAGAGATGAGTAGCGTTTTGGATAACCATTATCTTATCCCGGGCATTAGACGCACACACTCACATCAGAGGGGTAGAAGTTATCAAATTAAGATTCATCCAGGGGAAAGATGGAGCTTCAAGAAACAGTGAACGGTCTTATCAATACACAAATTCCCCCCTTTTCTATTTTTTAATTGCAAGTTTGTCATGTTCGATGCTTCAAATGTTATAATCTCATTTTTATGTTTAAATCAAATGTAATTCATAATCTTGATTTAGATTATAATGAAAATGATAAATGTTTCCTTAAGAACAATCAGACATGGAAAAGGATTTCTGCTTGACAGATTGCCATGCAAAGCATTGCCTGCGGCAGAACTTTGCCTTAAATCAACCGGCCCCTAATGCTGGCTTTTCTTCTGGTAATATGCAAACTTGAGGCTTTACAGTTGGTGTAGCTTTACCAGTTCAATCTGTCAAGTTTACCTTGGCAATTGGCATGCGTAGAAACTACGGACTGCCAATGCTATCTTTTCCCATTTTTCAACTCTTGAATGTGCACTCTAAGAACAAATGTGCTTCAGGACTGCCGAGAATTTGTCCTTCTTATGCACTTTTTATTGAAGTGTTTGTGGCAACCACCCTGCTCATAATCGTATTTACTAGCAGTGCTCAAAAGGAAGCATAACTGGGATCAGCATCATCTCTCCCGATCCTCCATCTGTTTCGTTGTTTCTGATGACAGCCAGCTAATTGACATTATGGTTTATAAGATTACCATGCTGCGGGTGTATAGTGGTAGTCAGTCTTCAGTTTATCTTGATTTTCAGTGAGTATTACTCGAGTCGTCTTCAGCTTATCCTGATTTTCAGTCTTCTTCGAAAGGACGAGGAAAGGAAAAACAATGAAACAATGAGAACATTGACTAACAAGCCAATGCAATTTAATCCAGTGGGTTTCCATGTCACAAACTAACGTGCTTCTTAGTTCTTCCATATGAAAAACAAGTTGGTGTGTTTCCAGCAAAGTGGTCTTCTTTCTTAATTAGAAGCTTCCGGTAACTGAGGTGAAGTAAGCAGGGTGCCTAGGTGGGACTTTCTCCAGAGTGGCTTTTTCTGACTACATAGCATCCGACAGAGTTTTCTCCCTGTTGATCAAGTTTGCCACCATTACTTCAAATGAACATGCAAGAAAGAGAGTCTACAAACAAAAGAACCATTGCAAAAAGAAAAAAGAAAAGAGAGTGCATTCTCAAGCTTCCATTAAGTCCCACATCCAATACATGAATATATAAAGGACAAGCAAGATGGTAACCTATGAACATAAGAACTGGAAACGAATTCATGAACATTCAAGATGGTAACGGACATCTTATGAGGTTGCAAAGGGAAAAGGCAAATCCTCCAACATAGGGCCAAAACCAAAATATGCAACTCACCAGCATTAATCATCCGATCAGAACTAGTCAGAGGACCAGGAGGTGATGATGTTAGCATCCGGGGACTTCCTAGGCAGCTCTAGCAACCTTAAAAAATTTTGAAGCAACTCATCTGAAGACCTCGGGCCGATCAAAATATAGACATATTGGAGAACACTCGCGTTGCGAAGAAAAGCAGCCAGAAGTTGAATTTGACCTCGGGCCGATCAAAATATAGACATATTGGAGAACACTCGCGTTGCGAAGAAAAGCAGCCAGAAGTTGAATTTGACCTCGGGCCGATCAAAATATAGACATATTGGAGAACACTCGCGTTGCGAAGAAAAGCAGCCAGAAGTTGAATTTCACCATCTGTTTCTCTGTAGGGAACAAACTCGACGGCCTTCAGATTATTTGTTAAACAAGAAGGAAGCTCAACTGTGCTCCAGAAGTCTTCTTCAGGAAGACTATTAAACTCGGATAACGAAAACTAAACAAGGAAACGTACAGCATATTATTAGAAGCACCGATCACAATCTAAAGATGCAGCAGAACGCGAACCGCATCCTAGTTGCAGTACATCAAACTTGAGATTCTGAAGCCGAGGACACTTTCTTAGCAAGATCAATAACCCCAAAAGCCACTCCGAGCCCTCTGCAACTTCCACCAGGAGCTTTTCCAAATTAGAGAACTCATATGACAGAGCCTCTTCAGCAGAATCCAGTTTCGCGATTGCCTGCAACAGAAGAAGAAGAAGAAGAAATAAGTTTATGGGAAAGTCATGCATTCAACGTTATCAGCAAGCAATGAACTCATCAATCTACAGCAAGTAAGATCAATACATGAAGAAGGTTCGAGTAGACATCCAAGGTCTTCACGTGAGAGACATGCCGAAGCACCTTTACGTCGTCTTTCTCCTTTCCTTCAATATCTTCATCAATGAAGTGAAATGTAGCAGTGGTCCACCCAGTCAATGAAGTCCCTCTTTGACGGCGCCTCCACATGATCATCACCATCACCCATCTCTGCTTCTCCGTTCTCTTGCTCTGTCTCCGCCCTTCCCACCGGTGACGCTGCTTCTACGTCATCAGCATTCCTCCTCTCCTCCGTCGCCGATTCCTCGTTTCCGGGTCTCCATCTCCTCCTCCCCATCTTGCGCCGGTGCTTCATCCTCATGGTCTTCGACGTCAAAGGAGGGAGGGGAGAAGGATGGGTCATCGAAGTGTTCGAAGAATTCATGGTGGGGGTGGGAGGTCCAGAAGTAGAGCCAGCGCATGGACAGAACGCTCGTCCGGACGGCGTCTTTGAAGCGGAGGAAAGAGAGGATGCGTTCGATGGCGGAGCTCGGCAGCATTTTGGAAATGGTCCTCTGCTGGAGCCATTCTCCCGCTCCCGCTCGTCGCGCAGCTCCGCCACCGCGCTCTCGGAGAAGTAGCAGTAAAAGATTACTCCAAAGTCTTCTTAACTCTGTTTAAAGCCAGGCGGTCACAAAGTAAAAATTGCAGAAAAGGAAATCCTTTCCTTTATCCCAATTAATGTGATTGCAGTGAAGATCAACTCAAATTGTGAGCGAACTTAATTGGAGCAATGAGAATCTCAATTCATCATATCTGGGCCTTCCTCCTCTATGAAGGCAATCTGGTAGAAGGCTCGTGCAGAGTCATGACAGAGAAATTTAAGGGCAGGTACTTTCCTTCTTTTCACAGCGGTAAACTATGCTTATTCAAACACAACTTAGTAACCCAAACTATATATTGGATGCAGCTCCTTGCATTTCCTAAGACTGTGTTGGATCAATTGGAGAAATCAGAAATGCATGAACCGCTTCTTGTGGGCAGAGGATAATGCAGGTGAAAGGAAGTGGCGCTTGGCATCTTGGAAATCCCTCTGCCGTCCTAAATATGAGGGAGGAGTCGGAATTCGGCGATTGGGAGACTGGAACATGACCATGTTGGCAGGTGGGTTATGCAACATTTTTGACAGAGAATTTGGTGTTAAAATGGCTACAGTTCAGATATCTCAATAGAGGCAGCAGCATATGGATTCTTAAAAGACCTTGGAAAGGATTCTGACGGTGGAAGAGTTTCGGATTGCTCTGCAGGAGATCAATACTTTTAAACCTGACGACTCGGACTCGACTAGTTCATTCTTTACTCGTGACTCAGTAAGTCAACTCGGCGACTCGGGTCAGGTTTTGTTAACTATTGCTTGAAAAAAATGTGTACATATATAACTTGTCATTTAACAATAAAACATTTGTAAGCTGACTTGAACACATGTATAATCCATGTTATCAAGTAATAACTGAGTTATATTTTCTTTTTAATAACAAGAAATTGGACAATTAAGCTATTGCTCCTACACTACATTACATATTTTAAAAAAGCAATGTGGCAAGAATCAATATATCAATGAAAAACAGCTTCATAAAAATCAGACATTAAGATTAATATATTCAACATTTACAACTATCTAATGGTTGACAAACTCAATATGTATGTTAATATTATGTAAAACTCAAAATCCAAAAGTAAAGAGTCCCATATCCTAAAAATTGAAATAAATACACCGTACAATAAGTTAAGTCTAATTAGCTTTAACTTTTCATTCGTAATAAAATTACACAAATTTAATAAATGAATAATAATTCTAAATTTCACATTTCAATAAGTTAGAAGATTCATATCAAAAATTAAGTAATCAGGTAATTAATAAATAGATCACATTGTTAAGTACAAAACTACAAGATTTATCACTAGGATACACTGAGTCAAACGAGTTTTGGCCAAATCAAACCGAGTTGTTACCGAGCCATGGCCTAGTTTCAACAGAAAATGAGTCCCTCTACTGGTTGACCCGGTAGAAGGCTGAGCCAACGCGAGTTTTTAAACACTGGACAAGATAGAAGATAAATTGGTATGGAAGTTGGGCAATCGCAGATCAATCAAATTATGGACTGACAAATGGGGTGAGTTAATATTGGTGAACGGAATTAATGGAGCAGAGTGCAGCCGTATCATGGATAACCTTAATATCAGTGTAGCAGAAGCGAAGATCAGAAGCATTGACATGGAAGACAAATGTAAAATAGCAGGGATCGATCTTCAAATTGTCTGTAAAATGATCGGAGAGATCAACTAATTTGGAAAGCTAATCTCTCCAGGCAACTCAAGGCAGGAACCGTTTGGAGCGCAATCAGGAAAATGGGCACTGAAAAAAAATGGAGACAGAAAGTGTGTAGCTCTGGCTTTTGTATGTAGCAATTTGAATGCAAGATTCCAATGCTGGATAGAATTCAAAGATCTAGAATATCTATCAAAAATGTGTGCTTGTTGTGCGTGAAAGATGCGGAAAGTAGCACCCGCCTATTTTTGAGGTGCAGTAGGACAGTGCAGAGTGGAACTGTATTGTGAAGAAGTTTGGGAGTAAGAGAAACCTTGGCTAGGTCATAATGAGGAACTGGACGATGGATAAAAATATCATTCAATCTGACATGGCTCACTGAATGTTGGAACATTACTTTTCATATAGTGATATATGGAAAGTTAACTCAAACTCAACTTGTTTACATGCATGAGTTGCAGTTAAGCTCGAGCTCGGCTCGTTCAACAAATGAGCCGACAATGACAAAGAAAGTTCAAATATTCTCAAGTTGACTTGATTCATTGTGCAGCCTTACTCGAGGAATCAAACTGACAACATATGGCCTATATGCTCACGAACTCGACTAGCTATGTTATACCCCTCCAAGCGGATTATGTATTTCTCCTGTTAGTATTGTTTCTTTATTTAAAGTTGTCTTTGGGAGACTTGCATTCAAATGGGAACACCATTTGACTGCATTGCAAATGCATGAGTTTTAAATGTATGGACTTGTACATTACATAGCGTTTGCAAGCACCATTTGATTTTCAGGTAATTTTGGCACTTCAGGGAGCTGATGAGAAACACGCACGCTGTTCAACACACATAAAAAGTTGCATTGTAAATAAATCTGTATCTAAGATAATGGTGTATTGAAAATGCAGTGGATGGAAAAACGCAAAGCAGAGTTCCTCCAACGTAAGAAATTTCATTGCCAAAAACTATATATTTAAGATAGTCTTAAATTATGTTTTTCGAGGATGGAATTGATGATGAAACAAGAATTAGAGTTCAACCGGCATCAACGAATTGCATTGTCAAATCTATACATTTAAGATGAGGTTGAATTATGTTTTTTGAGGATGGAATTGACAATATAGAAGCAATAGTCAACTCATGCAATGACAACACCAATTGTTCCACAGAATACAAATACTGGAGTCTGGAGGGCATTGCAGAAACCTCAACACACCTGTCATTTTCTTTAACACCATATCCCATCAGGAGTGCCTTGAAGCCGAAGCGGCTGGCCCTGAAGTAGCTAAAGGCACAAGACACATGGACTAAAGGCTTCAGCAGCAACGCTTATCTTTGCATCAGGGGAAGAAAATTCTTTTTGATTCATAAGTTTTCCCTTCATTTGTTGTAGTGAATATTGTGTTTTTTTTAGCTTTCAGGAGTTTGGTCATGGAACCTTTCGGAGAAAAAAGAGAATCAAGCTATGAAACACAATTTTAGAAGCAAGACGGACAAGATCAGTAAGGAGTGGATGAAATATATATACATATTACACATATTATGTGTGTGTGTGTGTGTGTGGAAGCTGCAGAAGATGAATATTTGAAAGAAAGCGCCAACAAGTTATTGTCTCCAAGCCAGAGAGCCTGCGCCGTTCACAAAGAAGGAGAGACATGAAGTTTGAAAAATTAAGAATCCATATCGTCATGAAACCATGATTTTGGCACTGATAGAGCTTCTTGGTAAAGCTAGTAACTTGCTGGCAATATAAAGTGTGTCAACTTCATTGAGACGCCACCTTGCAATCTTGATGACAAGATACTCGAGGACCGCAGCATTCTCGAGCAAAAATTTCACAAACAGAGTTTCACCATCACTTCCTGCAAAGCTATTCACCTTGACTGTCTTGAGATGATACACAAGACACCCATGAACATCATGCTTTCTCCAAGCATCCCACTGAGGAAGACGACAGTAGCTACAGTCATTAATCTGCACCAGAAAATACAGATAATTGAGAAGGGTCACCAACTAACACCAAATTGACATAACAATTCAACAGTGCCGAAGCTGGAAAATGACTGACCGTGAGCATTTGAAGACGATGACAATTAGAAAGCAAGACCAAGAAGCCAGCCAGCTCTTCTTCAAACAGTGCAGCCATCAGTGTGAGCTGTTTCAAGTTGTGAAATCCGTTGGATAAGGCCTCTTGTACAGACTCGCCATTGGAAAGCGCCTAACAAGTATGAAATCAGAACAGCATTACGAAGACAACCCAACCAGACCGACTACTTTGGCTTATTAGAAAGGAAGAAGGGATAGTACCCAAAAAGCGGCCGGAGAAACTGATAGAGATTTCACATGAGTGAGATCACCAAGAAGCTTCACCACGTCCTCTATGCTCCCTTCGTCGTCTTCACACTCATCGAAGTCAAGAACGGCAATGGACAGGGACGGTAAGTTCACCCGTCGCCATGGCCTCACCATGTCGATGTATTCGAGCGACCGGAGATTCGGTGCGTCGATCTCCAATCCCTTCCATCCCGTACACTTCACCATCCTGAAACTCTCGAGCTGCAGCTGTTGACTTCCTCCACAGATGACGAGATCATGGAGCATGACTGTGCTGCAGCACTCCAAACATAATCTCTCAAGACAATTGAACCCACGAAGCAGCGAGATAATGGCGTCCCCCGACAAGGACACGTTTCGCAGAGTGAGGCTCCTGAGGGAAGGAGAGAAGCTGCCGGCGTCCCACAAAAGAGGGAAGCTCCGGGAGGTCCTCTCTGCTGTTGAGTTCCCATAGCATAAATCAAGGTCTAGCGCTCGGATTTGTTTCTTGGAGATGAGTTGGTGGGTCCATCTCTCGATGGTAGAGGCGTGGCCGCCGACGGGATTGAAGCGGAGGCGAACGCTTTGGATAGGGGAGCAATGGAGGAGGAGGCAACGATCGACCATGGCGACGAAATTGAGTTTGGTGAATTCATCCCACTCTGAAACTCCAGATGAGACGAGTGGCCGCATCATGCGTCTCCAGGGGCGTCGATCGAAGTTGTCTTCGAAGAACTCGAGATGAGGGACAGAGGTCCAGTGGTGCTTCCACCTCTTCGATAGAACGCTGGTCCTCACCGCATCTTCAAAAGGCAGGAAGGAGAAGATTTGGCCGATCAAAGCATCGGGAAGATAGCTCAGCCGATCTTGGGAGGGTACCATGCTTTCAATTGTAGAACGCCATTGTTCCCCCTTGTCCCTCCCTTCGTGCTCTCAAGAGCCTCTGCAAGGACGACGGTTACAGTACCAAAGAACGTAGATTTTTTTCACCAAGAAGTTCAGACCTAGAATTGATCTTACCGCGGCGCCCTTTCCAACTAATCCTGTTGTATTTGTTGACATCGGCACTGAATATAAGTGACAAATTAGAACATTAAATCTAAATTTGAGTTTAATCAAGTACGAATACGATCATCATTTTCTTTCAAAACTCAGTGTAGTGCATTGAAATAGCGATTTTAACCAGAACCTGTTCCTACTTCCTATTCAATGTTGTGTGTCTATAGTAGAGCATAACTGAGTCATAATGAAACAGATTTACTTTAGACTTAATTCTGTCAACCTTTTCGGTTGAACTATAGCGAGAATCAAGGTCCAGTTCGAAAACGAAGCGTGTTTCCCGAAGATGGAAAAAGTATTGGAAGCAATATGCACATGAAAGCCAGAAAGTGAACCTTTTAGAAAAGAAGAGAAGATTTCCAAGAAGCGATGAACTCGGCTTACCCATAAAGAGCCAAGAGCAGTAAGGCTTGGATAGTCTAACAAAGACAACTCAAACGCAGATATTAAGACAAAAGCTGGAGAAAACCGGCGTAACTTGTAGAATTCTTCTCGTCTTTAGTACATGGGGTTTTTTCTTTTTATCTTCATGCCTACAGTATATTTTTCTCCTAGTTGCTTACATACAAGTTTCAGTCTTTTCATAAAGAAATTGGTCTCATAGCTCACAGCCACCTTAAGATCAAGTGCATTACGTACAAGGACAAAAGTCCAAATACATATTGGCCCACTTTGCATCTGATACATATGGATGGTCGAACCATCTTACCTGAAGCGAGCTCCTGTGGATGATAGTAACCTATGCATAATGAGAAGAACCGGTTTAAAGATCATTTTGAAATTTTTGAGAAACAGCATGTTGATTTTGGATTAACCATTCAGAAGGTTGTAGAAAAGATCCCTCTCCCTCTGTGTCTCTCTCTCTCTGAACTCTTATTTTTCAACTTGAAGGTCTTTTTTAAGTCTAGATCACTAGCCAGGTGGATGCAGATCTTGTTGGTTCTCTATGGAAGATCTTGGTGGCACAATAAAATATTGAAACATTAGATTCATGTTCAAAAGCTGTTTCCCCCAGTGAGTATCAGAAAGATCCATTTCACTTGTCTCCGAATGAATCCAGGGGGAAATTCATGTTCTGAACCAATATCAATCCATACGTAAACAAGAGGCCACCTTTGAGAATGAATTACTGGTGACTAGCCGTCATGCCATTTGTTTCAACCTTGTCGAGTCTATGAGGCGGGGAAGGCAGCGTCCTAAAAAGTCCTTGAAAGATCACTTTTCAAATGGTAATTTCATCTAAATTTGGTAGAACTATTTTGGAGGGTTAATAAGCCAACAAAATAAATACTTTTAAACACTTTTTCTAACCATACCCAAAACAGAAAGTGAATTATCTCGAACACATTGAAATTTCATGTACGAGTTTTATCATTGTTTAGGTGAATTTTTTGTAAGTTGTCTTAAAAGAACTAAAGTGTGTTAGGTGACGGAGAACACAAAAGGATTAGGTGATTTCTTTTAATAGCAAACTTAGCAAAATCTAACTGATGGATCTTTTTGATTGACCATGAAAAATGTAAGGTTTCTTTTCCACAATATGGGAGCTGATCACGCCCAGTTTCGAACAAAAAGAGACATGGGTCCTCTCAGAAAAGTCCGTATGACATAAGTCATCCGACGAAGAAAAATTAGCGGTAAAAGAAATGTTAACAGTATAATGCTTGACTAACATTGTCCCAGATGATGATACAAGAATAGCCTACAAGGAATTGTCAAAACTAAAACACGAGGCAGTGAAAATGATTGCCAAAGCAGTTATAGCCTTATAGATTGATCATGGCGATGGTTCAGGAGACTATGAAGCAAAGCTCATAAAAGATTGCAGCGGAACTACAGTAACTCTAGAGGCTGGTCTGCAAATGGGACGCTGAGTGATTATATTATCTACCTCCATGGGCTTTCTCGACAATAATGGCCATGTTCCGTGGAGAGATAATCGGATCAAAGAGAGGAAACAACGTTGCATTCACAGAACTACCTTGCTCCTGAAGAAACAACAGCCTGTCAAGCAGAATAAGTGTTTCCACCAAAGGTCCTAAAGCTGCACGGAGAGACCAATATGGTCCGATAAGTTCCTGCAATATGAAAAGCAGTTATTTGGGTATGCACAAGCCACATGAACATCAACTCTTGGACCATATGTTTGGCTAGGACATCACAGGCTTGATAATCTAATTAACAGCAGCAACCAACTCCTTACCTTAAGCAGAAGGGAACAAAAATCTAATTTTTAAGCCTGATGGGTGATAGTAGCTCATCAATTATAACAAAAACAGGAAGTACAAAACATCAAATGTCACATGGAATAATGTCACTAAATGGCCTTACAACCTATGTTGTCAAGGCGCCCAGGCAGCGCCTAGCACCTAGGCTGGACTAGGCAAAAAAGGCGACCGAACTTTTTTTTAAGTTATGTTAACCATTACATAATAAAATTATGTACTTAATGACTGAACTGTTGCTTATATTCCACGTAAAACTTGAAAAACTGTTCTGTTCTGTTCTAATTGAATGATTACACTTTGTAAGTAAAGCCAAAAAATAAAACATGAAAAACAGTTAGGTTATTTGTTTCATGACAGACTTAACAGTACATTTCCAGCTTGTTTACATACTGGAAAACTGTGCTGTTCTGTTGTAGCTGATGCCTTAGTTTGATACATAAGAGAAGACGTGTCATTCTTGTTTACATACGGGACACAATGCTTGCATTTCTTATACTGTTTCAGTTATGGACCTTATAGACTATTTCATTTGAATCATTTCAAACAAAAGTGATATCAAATCAGTACATACAATATACATTACAAGTTTACAACAGATTGTACATATACCATATAATATACATTATAACAGATTCAACTGCAGATGGAACCACTTTAATACGTAAATATAAATTATCTCAGATTGTACATATATTATACATTATAACAGATTGTACATGGTATATACAATAAAAACACAGGCATATATCTTCCCATGGACCAGGCATGCTGGCGCCTAGGCCCCAGCTTAGGGCACCAGCACCACACCCATCGCATAAGTCATGGACTCATCACTTAGGCGATGGGTGTGGACTGGCGCCTAGGCTACGGCTTAACAACATAGCTTAGAACCGAACTCTGTTTTGGATTCTCCTGTTTTTCTGAAAGAAATGGGCTGAACGGTTATCAAATACCTATATCACTAATCATAATAAAGCTCTCAGCTACACAAATTCTTAAATTGTTCATATTTGATGGCATACACATTTTAATTTTGAAAGAAAGAAAAGAATACACAAACACATGCCATACCGAGTAAATATCAAAATATTGAACATTATTTACTCGCACCTAAAGTATTGCAGGCAACTTCACAGATTCGAATTATTCCAAGTGGACATATAACACCTACTGATAGGAAGATATATCCTATGGCAAAGAAACAAAAGTTTCTAATTAGACCATTACAGCATCTGGAGAAAAAAAAAAGGTCCAAGCTATGATTGTTGATTTTCTAACAAAAAAAGTGGGAAATAAGAAGCTGTTGTCTAATTAATGCATCTGAACACAGAGTGACACCTTAGTAAAATGCATAAGCTAAAAGGAAAGATAAATGGGAAACAAAGAATTTACACAATAGGGCAGTGCTTCTCTCCAAATAGAGTAAAAATCTATATTTGATGGTCCAAGCCCAAGCCGACTTATCCCAGAGTTGCAAAAATCTTCAAAAAGGGCATATCTGTTGTTTCCAGAAATTGAGTGACTATCTGACTCGTGTGTTGATTGCTTACATCTGGCTGAACCTGAATACAAGTGTTCTGGTATTATAAGTTACAGAAAATGATGGTAAAAATAGAAAAAGAAGTTATTTATGGAAGAACCGCATATATGCAATGGCACTAAAACTAGCTCAACAACCTCTTAGTTCATTAGCATGCTCTTGTTTGAAATGCTCTTTAACTTCTTCAACTTTAGCACATTCAAAATCCTTATCTTTGTTAAGAGAAGCAATGTCAGTTGCATTAGAAACACCTTCATGCCTCAGAATCAATTGAGATTGTAAAGCCTTCCCCAACTGTCGCCTTCGCAGAGCTTTCCCTTGCCTCCCTATTGACAGACTTCTTTCCACAATATCTGGATGATGTTTATAGAGAGCCTTCCAAGGAATCAACATTAATTCTCATTGTGTTAGAGATGGAGATTGAAAGGTTCAACAATAACAAAAGATTAAAGAAGGTTACAAGCTTGAGTATAATCGTATTTGTAGCAAGTTGAAACTGCAGTCACAGATCTTGGTGATACTTTTGAAAATATCACAATTTTACTTGGACGAATAGGAAAATAATACAAAGGGGAAATCCCACGGGCCATGGGATATTGAAAATACATTATATTTAAATACCATCAAAATATTACCATGGAAGTGTTTATTTCTTGATCTCATCAACATCTATAACTATAGTTACAACTATATTTAAATCTCAACCACCACAGAACATAAGGGACCTTAAAACACCAATAGCATCTCTGCTAGGTATCAAATAAATATGTAACAGCTTCATGACAGATGTACAGTCTGCGAAAGAAGCTATTCTGTCAGTACCACCTTCAAAAAAGAGTTTCAAAATTCACCAACATGTTTTCGGTTAATTTTTCCAGATTTAGCTGCTGGATGTATCTAAAGATCATATCATGCAAGAATTACTAAACATCTTAAAACCTTAAATGAGTTTTCCATTAATACAAAGCCTTGAAAAGCTTTGAAAATCAAAAGGAAAGAGAAGAATCTAAATTCTAAACCCTCAGATGCGATACTGCAATCTAGCTTTGACAAGGTAGGAAACAAGTCAACCCTTAGACATTATAGGCGTAACCTAATTCCTGTCCTAATATCCTCCATGGAAATTTGTCAGATGCTAATCAAGTTAAGGATTAGGCATATACTTGACCATGTCTATACGGAATCTTCTAAAGGGAAGCCACATCTGGACTGAGGCAACAACTTGTGAGTCGTGATGGCATGACACCTAAAATCTGGGACATGCCTAGCCCCCTAGGTGCTCAGAACACGTGGATAATGTAGCCGCCGCAGCATCCAACTTTGTGACTCATATCACATTCGATCTGTCTTGGCCTGAGGTCTTCAAACAAGAGGAGGATAGGAAAAAATGCAGAGTTGTGGAAATGACATTATATTCGGTCCATGGTTTGCTGACCTTTGTCTGGTAAGAAACTGTTTCTCCCACCAAGGCTAGCTTATCAGCAATAAGCTTCACTTTGTTCAAAATCAGAAGAAAAACAAAACAAAACTGAAAATAGTCACTCAAGAAGGAAGAGCATGCATGGAAACAGATGGCAGCCAAAACTAATCAGCCACAAACTGTGGTTTCTGTGATAGCATGTAAGGAAGAGAGCAAACAGACTCATGATGATCTGAAAAAACAGTGGGAAGACAGGGCAGGGTCCTTCCCATACATGCAGCAGTAGCAGCCTCTTCGCCTTAGGTCAATCCTCTCTATGAAGGCTTTTAAACCTACGGGGGTTCCAATATGACTGAAAGTTCCTTATCAAGGATGACCAGAGCTTAATTTTTCAGATCTGGACCCAGTATATTACAACTTCAGCATAACACGTCTTAACTACATCTGCATATAAAATTTCAGACATTCCTTTCTTTAGTTAGGGCTTGGTTTCGCACTCACTCTTAACAAAAGAGATGAATCCACATTCCTAAGGAAAGATTTTTTGCAATAAGAAAAGAGGCTTTGTGATTTGCTCTAGGGAAGCACCCTACATGCAATTTTTCTTCAAGACTTAATGAGGCATAAATTGTTTCATGCAGTTTTGTTTATTAACTTATTTTTCTTGTTTAATTTGAATATTAACTTCATATTTTGCATTCCTTATGAGGAATAAAATGTGAATTTTCATGCTTTGTATAACATCTACATGTCATTCACCATATGCTATCTTGATGTCAACATTTCACATAGTTCACAATGTCTGGCAGGCCATGCTTTTTTCTTCTTTAGCCACTGCCATCATATCAGCATTATGAAGTCCTTAATTTTATATTAAATTTTTTACTTTAAAGAAAAGTTGAATGAAAATATGGATGCAAAATATATTATGGCATGCTATGCATCTTATTTGGACCTGACCAATACAAGTTAAAATACACATTTATATCATTACCTAGAAGAGTTCAAATATAAAGATGATACTGCAGGAACAAGTAATTCAATAAATAAAGCAAAGGTCGACAATGCAATGTCATCTCATCCAATCTTTGTCAGGATAAAGTGTCCAAAATAAAACAACATAAAAATAAAACCTACCACTTGGAAAGCTGCACGAAAAGCATGCACATCAAAATTTTGACGAGCTACTTCAGAAGTGAGACTTGCCCATCTCTCTGCACTCTGAGAAAGTGGAGAGTATCAGCACATTATAAAAGCCAACAGGAGGGAGAGAGAGGTCTAAGTTCTAACATGATGACAGCCAATGAACAATCAAGGATTGACTGACATTTTCAAACAAGATAAGGAAACCAAGAAATCTATTTAAAAACTTTTGGAGTATACTGACTATTGGAAAACCCCAACATAAAGGCATACCCAGATAGATATATTGGACCAAAAGAAAAGATATAAGGATTAGATGGGTTAGCCATGATAATACAATTAGACAGTTATGCATTAGAAAGCCTATGTTGGTATACACAGCTAAAGTCCTTGTATATAGTAAAAAAAATTCAGTTCAGGTGAAAATTGCTCAAGCTATTGGAATCTCCATCTCAGTACGACAAATTTGCACCGTTTATCTGGATAAGATACTTACCTCTGGGGTGAAGAAAAAAACAGTTTTATGAGCCCTCAGAAACAGAGTTCATGATTAATAGATCTCCCCTTATAAGACAATTCATGATTTCATCAATGAAATTTTCATACTATCAGGACAAAAATATGACACTTCAAGACCTACACTTCATATGACAGTTTAGTTGACCATTCTATTGAATGAGATTGTTTTCAGAAAGGTACGACCAAAGCCGGTAAGTCAATAGAAACAGTTTTAAAGGCCAGCAAAATGCATCGACCTGACAAGCAAGATCCCGTGCATTTTTTCCCAGGATTAGACCAGATGATTTTACACCATGGCTCAATGGAAAACCACATTGTTGTTCATCGCCTGTAGACTGTTCTTCAGATAGCAGGTTATAACAGCAGCCTATACTCACAACTGCTTTGACTTCTTCGCAGTCTAAAAATGTCCTGTACAGAAACAAAAAGGTTTCAACATTAAACCACAGATTAAGTAGAATCTAATGGCAGGAACCAAAGCAGAAGAAGACAACAACATCAAATAAATGGACTGAAAAAGAAGAGATGGCACCTTAAATATTAAAAAAGTTACATTCTCAATAGGATTCTTGAACTGACCTGAGCATATTCACAGATAGATTGCCACAAGCATGAAGCCCAGCTAGAAGCAATGAAGGATTCATGCTCTCATGTATGCTTGCTGATGCATTCTTTTGGGATGTCTTATGACTCAGTATTCCATGATCGTTTCCACTATTCTCAACAAGTGTATCAACTTCCTCACACAACGTTGCACTAAAAGAAGTTAACACGTTACTTGATAGAACGTTACAGGTAACAGTCTTGGGTACATTGAGATTTCTGCTCCCTGTTGTAAAAAACCAGCAAGAGGGACCAAATACTTAGAAAGCATAAATTTTTCTCTTCATTTTTTTGGCAATTAATTGTGCAAACATGAACTATTCCAAAGGCATATAAAGCATCAAAAACCTCTTTTTCTCAACCATACTTACCATTCAGTTTTTGTGCCTGAGATAAATAATGTTTTCTAATTCGTGCAGCTCGGCTGCTTGTGACAGTTCCATGGTGCGGAGAGGCATCTAAGGCTACCACAGGAAGTTTACACTGGAAAGATAAAACCTGTGCAAGGTAACCCTAGAAATACAAATTCTTAGTGAGAAGAAGCAAGTCAATATCTAAGGCATGATCATGGTTTGATAATAGTATGAACATGCTATCAACAGATTCATCATGTAATCATTTAAGAGTATACAAAGATCTTATAAAGTTCAGAAAACATTTGACTTGGCAAGGGAAATAAATAAATTTGAATTAGGGAAAAGAATAGAGTGCGCACTTGGCCAGCCCCAACATCAATTACAGTTCTTGCACCAATATCATCCGCAATCGTTTTAATAACCGCAGAAAGAATCTCCACCTGTCATACTACCAAATGTATACTTTGAGGAGAGAAAATGTATAAAACGATAATCATCAGCACTGCCAATATCTTGAAACTATTGAAACATTATGATCAATTTGAAGCCAATAAATAAATTGACAAATCTCAAGACAGTTTGAGAATACTTCCAAACATCGAAATATCATAATAATATGGACACATTATCCAAAATACCCCTGACATTTTTCCAGACCCAGGATGTTCATAAGAATTTGCAAAAGTACATTTGAAGTACATGTTTTCTTTCTTTTAATTTCCTTTAGGCTTTAATAAAAACAGAAAGCATTTTTATCTGTTTCTTTATATCTTTGAAACTGGAAAACATGTTATCCCATCTTTTGTTTCATTTATATTTCGTCTTTCTCTAAAACTTCCAGTTTTCCCAGTACCTTCCTAGAAAAATAACACAACTTCAAAAAGAAAAAAAAAAAAAAACCAAAAAACTTAGAGAAAAAATTTCCAGGAAAACCTTCAAAAACCAAGCTCTGCAAACATGTCATGAACAAAGAAGAGATGTCCAAACAAAAATTAGAAAAAAAACATTGAACACTACCCAATACTAAGCAGTTGATAATAAAATAAAAAAGAGAAGCAAAAATTTTTCCAAACTTTTTCATCAGATAAAGGCCTTACTTCGTGCTTCTTTTTCATATTCATCCCCTGTGAAAGAACACTGTCCAGTGGCTGGAAATTGAATGCAAGGGCCTGTTGCAAGAATCAGAATGCACACAAAATGCTCATTTTTTGCATGAAAACTTCTGTCAACATGTGGTTGCAACATATGCTGGATATGTACATGCAAAAATCTACGTCTGTAAAATTCAAGTGATTGAAAAATGCTTTGTTCATAATAGACTAGTACATGCAAATGGGTATTAGAGTCTAATACAAAAATGTTGAGTGGGACAAATTGATGTTGGAAGACTAAATCCACATACACGTGTATACGAGCGGACACACAAGTTTTTGTGCTAATATCATGATAATGCATTACAAATACCTATTACATGCATCAAGTAGGCCTTCCAGAAATATGAACTGCATATACGTAAACTTGATGCCCAAAAAGCTAGGGATCAGGGATTTAGACTTGATGCTGAAGTGTTCCTATTATTGAAAAAAACATGAATTTCCGGTTACGCCTGCATCTATGGGCATGGGCATTACATCATCCTTCAAGATTTGCTAAAGACAGACACATAACTAACGCGAATTCATACCCATTTTTTGTGATGCAGATAAAAAGTACCAACCGTTTGCCAATTCTTTCTTTCCCGAGGTAGAGCAAGGGACCTTGCAGTGGCAACAAACTCTTGAAGAGATACAGGCCAATTATCCTGAGGACAAAAGCCCAATGAAAGACAAATGAGAAGCAAGAGAGTAAGTGTATGTCGCTGGGCACCACTGAAACACGAAAATTCACAATCCAAGCACAGCTTGGCAACTCTGTGGCTGAAATAGAGGAAACCAACAAAAAGCCTTGCTACATAATCAGGTCGATCGAGTCGTCCCGGTGCAAATCAGCCCCACTCGTGTCCGAATCATACAGAACAATTGAGCAATCACACAAGCACAAGGGAAACGTGCTGACCGAGTCGGACTATTCCGCATGAGCTGTAATCCCTTCGTTTTGTACCTTAACAAATCCAGAAGGAATACGAAGCAGACTCTCCACCGGCTCGTCGCAAAGGCAATCGAGCCACTCTTGGTCCATCTCCTCCCATAACCGATCCTGGATCACAGGAAAAGCCCTTACGTCGACATGTCGCCGAGAAAAATGGAGAAGAATCGGAAGCAGAAGAATGGACCATCCGTCTCACACAATGAAGAGGTTACCGACTTGGAAGAAGTTGACGAGATGCGCATCCGTCAGCCACCTGTACGAACGGAGGAATCCGGCGATGGAGTTGATCCAAGCTAAGGTTCCGGCGGCCGTCTCGCAGGAAAAGCTCCGACCGTCCATCGGAGAAAGGAGGGAGGAAGAACTCGACCGCCAGGATTACTTCCCCTTTCATTCCCTGACCTGATGATATTTAGTTAAATTAGTTTAGACCTCCCTGTAAAAGTGAGATTAATATGACTGCCATCTGAAAATGTCAGTAATTCTCATAGTTTTTTTATCATTTATAAGAGTATTTGTGTTGCTATGTTGCCATTTGGTAACCATAACAATTTCATTTTGTTTCATTAATCTGATTTCCCTCGTAAAAACAAGGGCAGATTTATGAGAATTTGTCTCAATTTTAACAAACTGTTATTGTAAAAATAAGGACAGATTTATGCGAATTTGTCTCAATTTTCATAACTAATTCATGAAACAATAACAAACTGTTATCGTTGTTAAACAGCTCTTAGTGTACGAGCAATTTAATAAATTATAACACAATTTTTTAAATTTATATAAAAAATAAATAACATAGAGGATTTGTATCTGATTCGAGCCTCTTTTTGTTAATTAGTAACGGCTAAGTCCTTATTATACTAGTAATCAAACCCCGAACGTTCAGTTGTACCTTCTTGCGGTGATAACCATCACAATGCCTGAAGACAACTGGTAAATGGCTCTAAGTTTGGCCGGGAAGCTAAATATACCAAATGTTTCACAAAATAATGAAGTGGAAATAAATGACCTTAAAGTATGCTGAGGCTTAACTCTTATTTGTGAGAAATATTTTTGCTGTAAAAAAGTTGCAAACTTGGGGGGTTGTTTGTTGACAGCCCAAATGGGTGCTTTAAATGCAAAACTGTGGTTGTTTCATGTTTGGTTGATATTATAATTCCCACATAAGATTATGCCACAACAATATTAGTTAGCACAGAGAGCGACTTAGCTCTCCAATATTATATGATATCAACACAACATGGAAGCCATTGCTCCTGGGAAAGATTAAAAAAAATGGAGCTTAAAGAGCAACACAAACTAATAGATTATGTATTGCTCGAACACATCAAAACTTCATTTAAACTGCCATTTCAACACAATAATAGAAAAGATTTATCAAACCCCTATGATAACCTAACATAGTCATGATGTACAACCATTTACACAAAGCCTCGATATTCCTCACCTATCCTTGGACATCACTTAGTGGGGCGTTGAGAATGGGTATAAAAATGGTTCACAAAGGCTAAGTCTCATTCAGATGCTTTGCCTGGTGAATACCCTCAAGTTTGTGGATATCAACTTTGGAGACATTGTAAAGCAGTTCGTCTGGCGGAAACAATTAATCAAATCCAATTGGAAGAATTTATAATCTCCATCATCTCTTAATCAGACAATCCTCATTCAAAACTTCCTACCAAGCCTTACAGAAAGTCGCTCGTACGATTATCATCGAAGTGCTATCCATTTGCAGCTTGAACAACCCAAACCCAACCAGGTGCACCACAGCAGCTTATAGGCAAGGGCAGCTAGTTTGACAAACAGTGGGAATCTTGGTACCCAACAAAAATCAAGAAAGATAGTCAAACCATTATATAACGTCTCATTTGATCATCTCTTTTACCCAAAAAACAAACAGATGTGTTGTGAGTGACACGTGATGGATAGCACTCTTGTGGAGTGAAAGGGAGCATCCTTGAACAGAATCACGATTAAAGGTCGACAGTACATTAAGTGCACTTTACACATTGTTTCATTTCAAAAAATGCTGTAGACAAAACAAGCAAAGAACTGCCCTCCTAACTCACAGTGAATGGAAATGCTCTATACATGAAAATAAGGGAGATGTACACGAGCATAACGATCGGGCATGACTAAGTACATTCAAGAGGACACTAGGCCTCTTCGTCAGTAAGCTTTTCCAAAACAATCTGGAAGGGGCGGAAGGGGAAAAAAATGGCACAAGCTATAGATATTTCCTCGCAAGTGCCCGTACTTTAGTGTCAAAGTGTGAAGAAGTTATGCGAGATCCAGGTATATACAATGGATTAAGAAGAATCTGCAAAACAAAAGGGCAAAAAGTCAGACCAATCAATTGAAGGGGGGAAGAAGGAAATGAACCGTGCATATGGACCATAAAGTTTGACAATGAGATGAATCATGGAGCAATGGTCAAACAATTGTAGTATAGTATAAATTCTTGTAAATATGAGCTTAATTATATAGTGTCCTCCCAGGGGTGCCAGGGGCCCAGGACACTATCAATAACTGTTACAGAAATACTAATCCTCAAAGTATAAATACTAGTCACAGTGTACCATTACAAGCATGAAATCTACCACACACCTTTTGCTAATGTATCACATTTACATCATGTGTCAAGAATACGAGAACCAATTCTCCAGAAATTTAGATACAGGAAGCAAGGATCATACCTTAATATATAGTTCATGCACCTCCTGAAAGAAACTTTTAATTCCATCTTCATTATGGGAATCATGAAGCAGCATCAGTCTAGTATGTGTAATTAATTAAGGCGAACATTGAAACACGAGTAAAGATTTCAAGGGCAAAAGTAAACAATATAATTCAATAATGCAAAAGCACGCAGAATCAGCAAGCATTATACTAGCCAAATTTCTTAAATGAGATGAAACAAGAAGGAAATACTGCAATATAAAATTTCTAAAATATGAAGCAGGAACACAAACAAAAAGAACAGCAACAGTACACTACATACTATCATATGCAGTCTCTTTTCATTTTTAAAAAAGGAAGATTTTCCCAGATATCCAGCAAGACTTACACCACATTACATCATCGAAGTTAAGAGACTAAGAAACAGAACAGCTCTAGAAGTTTATCCCTTCAAGGCTCACAATTCCAACATGCTACGAAAGTTCTCATGAATTGTAGAAGATAAGAACCAAAGTACGGCACTGATGCATCGTGTACATAGAGAACCAATTTAAGTGTCGCCTTTTTTTTTGTGATCATTCCTTGATTATGACTAATGAGAGATTTCCGTAATTTCAATTTCTTTGTTCATTCATTATTTGCTTTTGTTGCATTCTTCTGCGGGTTTAGAGCATGAACCATTGAACCTCTAAACACTGCATCAGGCAGAAAAGTTAAGCATGAACATTGCCGCCCCCCACCACACCACCACCACCCCCTCCCCCCAACAAAAAAAAAAAAAAATCTTCATCACATTTCACTTAGTGAGCTTAAATTACATGCATCCCTTGTAGATAAACAAAATACATATTCAACAATCTGCCAAAATGTTTCTCAGCCAACTGATCTAATAAAAAAGAACCCGACAGCTGCTTGATGAAGAAGGCAGACAAGTTCAATCATCAGTACCACTAACAAGCATATATCTCATCTTCTAATCATCTTCATTCCAGATGCTTTTGTCAAAAACCACCATCTCATTGTATAAAACCAATCTAAACTTTGAAACCAATCTATACAAGAAGATACATTTTGGGAATTAACACAAATATTATGTTTCCAATCCTGTTCGCTCTAAATTTACAGTTTAGCATTTTCCTCCATAAAGTATATACCAATGAGGTTGTATATCAATCCACAAATAGCATGTACAGAATGGCCAAAGCTTCTTCTCCATGGAAACACATAAAGACACCAAGATATTCAATTCCACCATCTACAACAGATATGACCAGGTATGGGCTTAATCTAAATCCTTGGAATATATAACATTGACCGGGAATTCACTCATCTCTTACATAATTCTTACAGCACATTCAAGCCCCTTGTTTGTCAATATTGGTATAGTTCTATGTCACCGCGGTACGGGTACGGGTGCTGGTACGGGTATGAAAAAACGGGTACTGGTACGGCGTTTTTGAAATTCATGGTACGGGTACGGTTTAAATTTTATGCAATAAAGTTAATTTTTTAATTATAAAAATTATAAATTTTTAAAGAAACAACAAAACACCATCTCATAAAAACAACCATTTCATAAAAACTTTAAAATAACTTCAAAATTTTGACATTTGAGTGAAGAAAGCTTGGTTTATTTTAAAGTTTGAGTGAAAAGAGCTCTTTTTTTAGTCCTGTATTGCTAAATTTTGAAACAACAAAGCATCATATAATAATGTTTACCCTTTTCCTTGTATGTGAATTGGTGGTGGAGGCCTCAACGGGCGTGAAAGTTTTTAAAATGTGGTGGGAGACCTCGACGGGCGTGAAAGCTTGGCATTTTAAAATGATCTTTTCGGATAAACTTGATTTGGATCTAGTTTCGATCCGAAACTAGATCCAAACGTACCGCCACGTACCGCGGTACCGGTATTGCCGTACCGGCGTACCGGTACTGGTACGCGAGGCAAAACCGCGTACCGCGGTGACATAGGTATAGTTTTATGTTGATTGTGCAAGTTTTATGAAATGGCCAGATTGATACATGATGCAAACTTATTCTCTCTTACTGCAACAAGAAGTTCCTTTTTATATTGATCTCTCTGACATGATTAATTCAATTTGGTTGACAAAATCAAACAGCCATGTGATCTATTACATATAGGTTAGTCACCATTGAGCTTTAGTTCCTAGAGTTATCTTGTAAGTTCATCAAACAATGCAAGGATAATCATTGCGCTTCATAATTGCCAAATTTATTTATTCGATAATTCTATTGATTCTCGAATTGGTACTCCCATTTCTCTTCCCCACTTTCAACAGTTACTAAATATATAAGAATAATCTAACATTGGCTGGTTGAACTTAAACAGAATGGCAGCTAAACACCAAATTTTAAGTGAAAAGTGTGGTGGATCCCTTCATCCCCAGGGCCTAGTACTTTCTCTGCTTAATGTCCTTTCATACTTGGTTGCTAAAGTTCAAAATCCGATTCATAGTCTTAATAGGAAATGATCCTGAAAAGCAGAACAATTTCTCAAATATCTGAATCCACAACTTGGTAATGCCAATAAGTGCACAAAGCCAGCCACCTAGATTGTACAAATGCATTATTCTCAACATGCAAAATAATATTGAGTAACTGACGCTTACTGGAACACATGTGAATAGTGTGGGTTTCTATGACAATCCCTTCCTCTTTCATAGCTATCACATCTTCACACTTATGGCGCTGGTTGACTTATAATATTATTATAAGCTCCAATAGGAAATTGACGCTTGAATGATCCATTTAGACTGTACATTCATTTTATTTGTCTCTTTATATGCTTTCATTTAATATATTGATTTGGGACCTTTTATTCCTATCAGGCTTGATCTTGGATATGAACGTCCAAATTGTTTAGAAGACCCTATTTAAGGGACGTGTTGATTTTTTGAGGATTATTGAAATTGACTAAGTCCATGCTGATTTCAGTTTGTTCCTTTAGTTTTCTTCTTCCACTATCCATAATTATCTCTTTGAGTAGCAATACCACAGTGTTTAGGGTAAGAGACCCAAAACTTTGTGTTAGAAGTCAGAACTAGAAGTGAAATGTGATCATTAAATGTCATTCGTATGAACAGAATAACCCATAGAACTTTATTATGTGCTAACATTCTATGAATAGAATATGCGTTAAACTGTAGGCATCTGCATGATTGTCAGCTCTGCATAGATGTGTGTGTGTGTGTGTGTGTGTGTGTGTGTGTGTGTGAGAGAGAGAGAGAGAGAGAGAGAGAGTCATTGCATCTAGATTGAGGTCAGTATGTGATTGAAGGATATGACCAGCAGTGACATATACAGACACAGCCAAGTCATTGAATCTGTCCACCGCCTTCAGGAACCTGCAATTTATTATCATCTTGTCATGAGGAAAAAGATAAAACTAGAGTAAATATGTGAATCACTTTCTATGGCAACAATGCAATCCACAATATCTTTTAACAGAAAGCTGGTAGAATAAAATGATGAGAGAAACCTCACATGGCACTTGTAGTCCAAGCAAGGTCTTGAACAATATCCAGCGCTGCATGCAAGATGAACTGATGTTGCTGTGCAGATTCTTCTTTCTGCCATTAGATAACTAGATTGCTTACAAACAAAGATGATGGATAAACATCATGATTAGGTGTGCAAGATAAGCAAACGACAAAATGCAAATTTTTGCAAAAGTGTTCAAAGTAACTAAGCTTCTATGGCTCTTCCTGCTACATGATCACAAGATGAAATGAGTTTACTGCTCCATTGAACATGAGCACATCGTATATAAGTAAATGAAAAGCTCTAGTATGTAGTAACAAAGGTCCTCCATGGTTAGCAGTCTGGTATTTATTCTTCAATGTGATATGTATCAGTTAAATATAAGTTCAATGATCCTCTGAGAGTCTGAAGACCTAGCTCCACTTGAATCTGAGTGCAGGCAAAGGTGGCATATAGACTTCAGCTGCCACCCGATTCAAACACTCATCCTGTCTTTCATGTCTCAAGGTTGAAACCTGCTACCGAGGAGAAGTACACACAGTGGAAGTTGTTGCTATCACAGGATGAAAATGTACTGCGATAATAAGTTTGGGATAAACCTTGCTAACAATCCCGTGTTACATGATAGAAGCAAGCATGTTGAGATTGATCGGTATTTCATCCATGAGAGAATTGACTCCAAGGGCTTGTCTTACCATATATGAAGTCTGATGATCAAGTTGCAGATGTGTTGACAAAAGCCTTGTTCTCTAGTCAGTTTGATAAGAAGGTAAGCAAGTTGGGCATGTTTGACCTCTATGCCCAACTTGAGGGGGTGTTGACGAGCATGTATCTGGACGCATCAAGGTTCCAGACCCGACCCGTCCATTCCGTAAGTGTTGGTGACTGTCGTACACTTAAGTTGTTGTTTACCCTAATTTGATAGGTAATGGAAAATTTATTGAGGGTGTGAACGGCTGTGAGTGAGCATTGTTCATCCTTCTCAATTGTGGTTTTTTGCTCTTTGTTTTTGAGGGGTTTTCCTCTTGCAAGCTGTGTGTTCTCTTCTGTTCTTTGTTATCCATTATTCTACAAAGATAATATGCTAGGAAACACTCAACATTAAATTTTTCAAGACAATCTAAAAAAAAAAATACCGAGATTAACGATTTCCTCAAACACATATAACATGTAGATTGATGTTGACCACCAATAAAAAACAAAGTTCAAAGAACTGTAACAGTCATCTGCCGACCAACCTTTTGTGCAGAGCCAACTTCGGCTTCATAGATGGGAATGTCATTCCTGCTAACAATGATAAAGCACGCAGTATTGGCCATATCCTTCTCAGGGAAACCCTCAGAATTCTAGTCAGAAACCCCACTGCAGATAAGCAATAGCATTCTTGAGAAAAAAAAAAAGAACACTTTATTGCTCAATCAAAACTGAACATGAGATTCAACACACAGAAATCAATCAGGATCAATCCAGAAACCCATTTAACACAGTCGGAGAAAGGAAAAACACTGCTGGAAAACCATAGAACAATAGAAAGGACAATGACCAAGGAAGAGGGGGAAGGAAGACCTTGCACCACTGTGAGGGAAAGGGCTATCAACTTGTCCAGATGTCAGTCTCCTAAATCTGGCCACAGAGGGGAGGAGAGAGAAAGAGAGAGAAGGACCTCTACTCTTTTTTTCTTTTAATCCTCTAAGATCTAATTTTAAATTATCTAATCTAACATTGTTAAAAGCATGAGGCGAAGCGAGGTGTTGAGACTATCATGAGGCAAGGCATAAGCTTTGAGGTGTAGAAGCGTGAGCTTCAGGATCAAAATAGTGGAATACACAACATAAAAAAGTGAAAAATTTAATAAATATAAGTTCTTAGAATTAGTAGTTGTGAAATGGTTGAGCCCATCCAAGTGAAGGAGAATTAACAAATTTAATAGCTTTTAACATTCATTGCAATTATGTGCCAATGATATCAAAGGTCTTGGCCATATGTTGGACCATAAAGCCACAAATATAGCCCCATAATAAATATAGATAAACCAATATGCAAGATCATCATAAGTTCATAACTTGATCTAGAACTAAACTCATAAATTATCACTCATCAAAACGTCGATTAACCAGACCGCGTGAGTTGCTTGTGAAGTGTATACATGTGGATCTGCAAGCTACCAAGCTGTAAGACATCATTCCCATCGAAAACCACCATAAGAAAGCAACAAACTAGATTTTATAAGTCTACTGTTACATAAGCAATCAGCTATCCTAATTTCACAAAACTGTTGAACATTCTAATATCCACTAAACAAAACAAAGAGAAATGTCATATTATTTTTTCCAACACATATGCTATGAGAATAAAATATGTGTCCAACAATATGCAAGGAACAACGGTCTAACCCTTTCACAATGGTATCTAAATAATGATGGAAGAAGAAAAATAAAATCCACTAGTCAAGACTTTCATTATTTTACAGCATCGAATATATGGCTGCCCTGGAAGACATGAGAATTTCGAGTTGTGAAGATACTGTTCGGTTGATATGACAATGTTCAACAGTTACGAGTAGGATTTTCTTAGCTGATTGCCTACATGTAGCAGTAGACTGATAAAATCTAGATTGTTCTTTTCCATTGGTGGTTGTCAACACCTGGTTCAGTTGTTTATACTCCATAGTTCATACTCTGTATCCAATTCTCTCTCTGCCTTGTTTGATCATGCAAGCAGTAAACGAATGGTGAAACAGGGATCCCTTGAAAATGTTCAGATGTGAAGCCAGACGAGATACTTGGCATGATTATCAATGAGAGATCAAATCGTAGTCTTTGGAATAAACAATATCTATATAAGATTCAGAACGTGATAACTTTTTCTTTTTAAAAATAGCCGAATCCTCCAGCGGTCATGACAGGCAATCAAGTGATTCTCGGTATGAATAGTCCACAAAACAGGGAGAAAGACATCCAAAAATTCATCAATGGTAGGTTGAGAATTTTTGTTCATTTTGAAACTCTTAAGAACTAAGATGACTAAAAAAGGTAATAAAGTAAAAGAAAAAAGGAAATCACAATAGAGCTGAACTAATATATGCGGCTTCCTCGTCTCGAAAAGGAAACACCCGGATCAATCCCGTATCCTCCTGCTGCCAAAGTTCTTGCATAGGTTCACGGAATAGATCCACAAACTACAATTTCAACCTCAATTCCATCTTAAGTAAACTCAAAAAGGAAAAAGGTCACAATAAACCCAATGCAACCCCCTCGTCTCCCCTTTACAGTCGTAAAGTTCATCTCATATAGTTCAAATTCAACCCTCACCCAACCCCATCCCAACTCAGCAAGAGAAGCAGAACTTGCCGTAATGTATGCCTCCCAGAGAAGAACCTTAAATGAAAAAAAGAAGCCAACCAAAACCCAGAAAAACACAGGACCGGCTGAAAAAAATGCCCCACAATAATATCGTAAAAGACGGAAAAAAAATTACCACCTCGCGCCCAAAAAAAAAAATCAAAGAAAGCTCGAAAATTCCAGGAAATTGGACGAGTGGAGGACAAACATTGCAGCAAAAGAGAAGGGCAAGGGCTGTCCGCAAGCAGCCCTGTTTTCATCAGAGAAATAGAGACGAGAAGAAAGCCGACCAACGGCCCTCACCCATAGAGAGAAGGAGATGGCCGGCGGCCCTTCCTCGACGGGGAGAGAGAGAGAGAAAGAAATAGATCGCTACAGACAGAGATGCGGCAAAGAGAGAGAGAGGGCATACCTGAGGGGCGCCGGCGGTGGGAATCGAGGGAGAGAGACGCGAGCCCTCTGCTTCTCTTCCTTTGGCGGGGAACGGAAATGGTGAAGGGGAAAGAGAGAAACCAGAACCAAATGGTAATGAAAAACGCAGCCATGAGGTAAAAATACTTAAATATTTGGTGGCATTACATATAAAAAAACATTTTGATTCCAATCGGTAGATCATAAGAGCACATCCAGCTTGCATTTGTTCATTTGATGCCAAAGTAGTTGGCAAATACTAGTCAAGCTCAAGTGTTGCACATTAGATCGATACTACTTCACTAGTTTGAACAAAGTTAAGATCATGTATTGACATACAATAAGGTGGATCACTTGGATCATGTATACGACATTCTGTCTCTGCCCCTGCTCATTTAGGTTGAACTCAGTAACATTCCGCATCTCATGCAACTTTTAAAGGATTTACATCTTAGCCAGGACTTCTTCCTCGATCAATGATCGCCGGATGTTTTTTTGGTTGGCCCAATTATATAGTGCTTGCGTCGATGAAAAATCTGGCACCCTTTGTCTGGTAGCCAAGGAGCGATAGTTAATCATGCCCTGATTTTTTTGGACTCATGCTTGAGAATGAATGAATAATTAAAAAGATAACTTCATACATAGGTGGTTGGACATAGAGGTATTTTTCTGGGCTCGTACTCACCTAATGGTGTTGAGAGTTTGGCCAAGTTGCATTTAATGGGTCATGAAAAACTTTGTGAGTGTTCCATAAATCTATCTCAAAGTTTAGAGCATATTTATAAGCATCCATGAATCGTGAAACACTCATAAAATGTTGCATTTACCAAATGACCCTTTTAAGTAAAAAAGTGGTTGGTTCACACTCTTTCTCTTCATAAATGAAAGTAAATTTTCATTTTCAGATAAAAAGAGATTCATATCAGTATGTATAACTGATATATATCGTACCATTCTTTGTATATCATACATATTTCGAAAAAGATTGACCACAACCATTGACTTATACACTATGTCACCGCGGTACAGGTACGGGTGCTGGTACGGGTATGGGAAAACGGGTACGACGTTTTTAAAAATGATGGTACGGGTACGGTGTATTTTTTTGTGATAATATTAATTTTTTAATTAAATTATACTTGCGCGTACCGTCGATTCCCCGAAATTGGTATCTCCACCGAGTCGGTTCACAAATTGATGTTTGTAACTCCGATTTTTAAGGCCAAATTGCGTTTATATGATATCTCCTGTTCACTGATTCACATTGAGAACCTTGCTAATTCAAGCTTAAATGGGGTTTAAATAAGAAATTTCATGAGCAAAGCTTCAACGTTTCTTTCTTGTTTGATTAATTCTCAACAAATTAAATCAACCATGTAAATAATATATTAAGACTAAGAGCAACTTTCACCCGAAAAAGGAAATTTGAACATTTGGTTTTGAGGAAATTTTTTAGTCCTGTATTGAAGTTTTTGGAAAAAGAAAGTCACAATATAATAAACTAAATGAATGCTTCAGTCAGAACCTCGACGGGTGAAAAACGGAGGCTGTTTTATCAGATTTTTGATCTGGTTTCGGGTCGGAATCAGATCCAAACATATTATTTTACCAGATTTTGGATATGGTTCCGAATTTTGGAAGATCCAAACATATTATTTTACCAGATTTTGGATCTGGTTCCGAATTTTGAAATTTTGAAAGATCCAAACGTACTGCCGTACCGGTACGCGGGGCAAAACAGCGTACAGCGGTGACATAGCTTATACATTGAAGTGACCTAACAATTAAGTATATCTAAAGGTTGCATGCAAACTATAATCCGGCACGTCAATCTGTTCATATCTGCTTGCTTCCTTCCTCGAGGGACTCAATGGAGCGCCAAGTGCCTTCAAGGCAGTTGATACTTCCAAGCCTTTGTGTGCACATGTACATGTGTGCGTCAGTTTAGCATCAAGAGGGGTCATCTTTGCCATCTATTGCGACTGTAAGTCTAGGTCTGCAGCTAGCTGGAAACTGCAACCAAGAGTGAGCATAGAAATGAGGAAAGCTACCTATTTATTATAAGCGACAGAAGCCGGATGAGCTAGGGTTTCCTACTCTCTGTCTCATCTATGAAAGCTAGCATTAGCCACTGCAGTTGGCATAGACAGGGCTTGAGAGAGAGAAAAGAGTCATAGCTTGCTTTTTTTAGAGGGAGAAAGAGGCATGGCTACAGAAAAAGTTTTCTAGAGAGATAAAGATGCTGATGAAACAAGGAGGGGCAGAAGGGGAAATTGGGGAGTTTGGTGAAATATGGTGATTCTTTTTTTTTAAAAAAAAAAAAAAACTTGGGGGGCATTTGATATACCCACAATCATGGACCAAAATCTAGGTTCCCCGAGCAAGTTACTTGTTACGTCCTTTCATCTGCGACGACGACCGTTAAATGGTTCAACAATTTGAAGACAGAAAAACAATTGTAAAGTAAAATGGCATAAGATGCAGGTTGCGCTTCTTCTTTTCAGTTAAATTTTTACAAAGTAAAAATTGAAATAACAAAAACACCCATGACCATGAACTAAAAAACCCTTTTATAAGGACAGAACTGGAAACCTATTTTTTTTTTATAAATGATGAAATATTCCCCTTGTTAGAAAAAATTTTAAGCCTCTTTGCACCTTTAAAACTCGGGCTCAAAAATTGTAGTTTTTCTATAACCTACTTCACTCTTACCACATTTTTCAAAATAAGATTCATACCTTAACTTTTGAAAGTATTCTTGCAATTAATAAGAAAAATGAGACTAAATAAATCAAAATAAATGCTTTGAAAAACAAAACATTAAATAAAATAAATTTGGCATCAAGAGATGGTTTGCAATTGAGGCAGGTTATATGTTGCGATCTCTAATAAGGAACAATATGTTATGGGTTGAAAATGATAATGTCATGAAAAAAACCCTCTCTAAGGGCAAAAGTGAAACTTGAAATTTCTTTTTCATAAAATTATGAAAATGCCCATGTGGTAAAAAGTGGGAATATGCCTTACATGTTAACGGCATCACATGCACATGAAACTAGAAAGTGTTGGGCTATGCAATTTGGTTTCTTTGGTAATATAGGAAAGATACAAGAGCTTTTCAAAGAGTAGCTGAGCTAATGTGTGACTTGCGGCCGAAATCTTACATTATGATTAATCTGGACCTAGGTTCAAGTAGGTCCAGCCGCATAGTGTTGCCCACACCAGACCTGAGTCAGTGCCCACAGGTACTTATTCTCATAAGCCAGAGATAGTACCCTCAGATAAAACTTTCAAGCCATGCCACTGTTTCAAAGTTCTTCAAGGCTAAAATTGGACAGCTTCATGTACGTAGTGACTGTTGTCACTGCAATGAGCTAAAGCTAAACAACTACAAACTGTAAGTTTTCCCCACTTTGACGATGGTTAAATGGCGAAAATTATATAAAACACAAGATTGATACTTAATTCTACAAAAACGCCTCGAATGTTTGAAAAATATCAGAGTGCCTTCATATTGAATATTTCATGAGCCACTTAGATGAAGATGTATAGGACAAGGACATAGCTAGATATAAAATTTTGAATTGAGTGCGCCTTCTTTGTTTCACTAGAGGGTAGTGCATCTTTCCAAATTATTGTATATCAATATACCCAAGTGAATACATTTATAGCATCACCTTGAGTGGGATCCATTGACTTTCATCCCACCACACATGGAAGTAAGAAGTAACTCTCTCTCTCTCTCTCTCTCTTTCTCCCTCATATATATATATATATATATATATATATATATATATATATATATATATATATATATATATATATATATATATATATATATATATATATATATATATATATATATATATATATATATATATATGAGGGAGAAAGAGATGCGTGGCACATGAAAGAGGAACAGGTGGCCGTGGAGCGTTACGATCCATGAGATTTACTGTAACTACCAACTAAAAACGATTTTTATAAATAATCTTCGGGAACCCTATCAGAGATAAAGGGCCAGTAGGGGCATCTTGCTTTCAGGAATATAGTTGAGTGAAGATAAAGGATTTACAGTTCTTGACAACCAGAGGAGCTGCCATCTTAGAGAGGCATCACCATTTCGTTCACAATTAATCAGAAGGCAGCTGATCAATAGTTGCATGGGGATGCATTTCCCAAAGCGAAAAAAAATTCCCTCTCACAGACACCAATTACAGTACCGGAAATCTTTCCACCCATGATCCACAGATGGGTTTCCGTGAAACAGTAATTTCAGAGCATTCAAGCCAACCCGCAAAGCAAAAGAATTCTCGAATTGTATATGACAAGGTTTGCGCGATTCCAACCAGCTATGTAAATCAGTAAATTCATGGGAGCCGGCGATCGTATGTGAATCTTCATCTTTGTTCGAGAGATTTTTGCATTATCTGCTAATAATTCAGAAAGATATGAGAAGCAGAGTCTGAAGAGGAAGTCAAGAGATTAACATATTGGAAAAAGTTACACAAGTAATGGAATTAATTCAGTCCCACTGTGAATTCGCCGGAAACGGGGAAACAGAATTCACATCAGAAAGGGAAGCTGGGTTGCAGTAGCAAAGGCTTAAGCCACAGGGTTACATAACTAGAGCAGTTAAAAGCAACAAAGCCACCTCAAAGTCAGTTCCTACACCTGCTCTTCTTCGGCTTCCGGCCGGGGCTGCACTCAAACTCAAGGTGAATTCGCCGGAACACGGCCTTTCTTTCGCCGCTCCTCTTGCGGGAGAGACCGACCTTGCGCTTTGGCGCCGGCGGGCAGCTGGCGGTCGGCGGAATCCGGTACCGCGGAGACGTCGGTGTTATGCAGGTTTCTCGATCGCCGTGACCCTTGTGATCATGATAGGCTGCGGAGGGAGGGGTGGACGGCATATGATCGGCGAAGTTGTAGTTGCAGCACACATTTCTTGCGCCGGCTTCGTGCAAGTCGGACATGGTAACTTGGTAAGAGCGCCGGGGAGAGAGGATGAGTGCAGAAGAAGGGAGAGGAGCGGCTGATGAATAGCTACGAAGACGACAAATTATAGAGGCGTCCGATCCAAGGAAGTACATCAAAGGGGGAAACAACAGAAAAAGGGAACAAACAAACAAATAAATTTCACTCGAGGGATGCCACTTTTGCCTATACCAAGGAAGAGACCCTTTTTACATTTACAAAATTCATCTCTCTTTTCCAATTTCTTCCCCTAAACAACAACAATAATATGAATTTTTTAAGTAGATTTATAAAACTATAGAAATAATATTTCATAAATCCACTCAATCTTTGATACAGATTCAAATACATTGTTTGATGCATCTACCCAAATATCTGTTTTATGAATTTACTTCAATATTTGAAACATATACATAAAACATTATGTATATGTTCCTGTTGTCAAACAAACCCGTAAAGATTTAATCTATGGTTCGAATCCATATAATGAACCTAATGACACGAATATCCAAGCTGATCATATATCAAAGCTGATTATATATGTGAAAAAGGCCATTAAACAAATAAAAAAGAAGCCCTTTATGCATGGACAACAATGGAAAAACCAATTCATGAGAGCAAAACGAGGTTCATGCTGAGGCCACCTAACCACATGAATATGAGTTTATATTGGATCCAGATCAGACCCCATGAAGGCATGAATGATCTGTTGTTTTGTATTTTCGTAAAACTATTAGGTCTGCAATTAGGATTTTGGTAATATTGGGGGTTGGAATATGAAGGAAAGGCTAGGCCCGAATATAAAAAGTATCCCCACTTTGTGTTCTCTTTCAAATAAATGCCCTAGAGAAGGAAGGATGGTTGCAATTGCAGAGAGTCCATTTGTCTTCTCCACATATCCAGGTGTGGAAAGGCAGTGGCCCCATGTAACTATAACTCTTTCTTTAAATTCAAAAATGGAGACACAAAGCTCCACTTTATTTTAATAAACAGGCTCTCTATCTTTGTCCTCTTTCGTCAATGGGCATTGCTTGAGTTGATCCGACCCGAAACTCGACCCCGACTGTAGCGGTAGAGTCATAAAATTTTGGCTAAAGAGTACTGGGGATCAAATTTTAAATTTTTAAGAGGCACCAATATGTAAATTAAAAAAATTACTCTAAAATATTTATATAAAAATAAAAAGTTTTTTAAAGTCTACACAACAATTTGTCCATGAGAGTGGTAGCCACACCAGCCTCACAAAATTAGTTTAATATATATGTTAATGTTTTGATATATTTAATTGTTATATACGTGCCCCAAAGAAATTATAGGTATTGAATGAGTGACTCCAGCAGAAAAAATTTCTGACTCCAAACTGGGTTCAGCTCGCTGAAGGATTAGAACAAGTCAACTGGATCTTGTTCTTGGATCAGGGTTAGGGGCACTTTAACATTTAGAGAGCCAGATCCAAAATCAGAAATGGTTAGATCTGTGTGGCTGTCCAATTTTGGACTTGGATCCGATCCTTTTGCATCCCTACTTTCCAAAACTGACCCGGTACGTAACTACTGCACATGCCTACTTTCCGAAAGATGCTTTGTCTTGCTTCAAAAGATGCCGTGGTTAAACAATTGGGGTATTTTACCTTTCTACGTTGCTTAAAGCAGGATGAGGGATTCCTTTGGTTGGGACTCTTGCAGAAGAAGCTATACTTCTGAGTTTGGATCTCTTCAACCCTGGTCACGACTCCCTACTAGTTTCGTTTCTTTCGGATCTGAGATCAATGAGAATCTCAAATCCAAGTCTGACTCCCTCTTGTCCTCAAAAATTTAAAGGATTATCAGAATTCGACATGAATTATAATTTATACTTAAATTTTTTGAACTGCATTCGGGTTTGACAAGAGTAAGAGATGTACATTGCATATAAATAAATAATTGAGTCGGATTCATATAGGCTGGTGGATTTGAGACGGATCCATGTAAGTTCCTGCATATAATATTCTTAAACACACAGCCAAACAACGAGCAATATATATGTGTAGCAACATAGGAACAAATTATTTTAACTGTAATTATATAACACTCAAAAAATTTAGCCATGTATTGAAAATTGTGAGAGATTTGGTTGTTAAAGTGATTGGTTGTTATAATTCTTAGTCTTTTTAAGACCATTTTATAAAAAAACTGTTAGGGGATGGGTTTCAATCCATCAAACCAAGTGCCTGAACCCGATATGGCCCCCTTTCTCTTAAGCTCGCCATCTAAATAATGATTTGGAACACTTTATAAATGTTTCACTATTCTATCTCAAAGATTGAAGTAAATTCATGAAACACTAAAACTAGGTATCCATGAATCTGCCTCAACCTTTAGGGCAGATTTATGAAATACTTACTAAATATTTCATTTACCAAACAACCCCTAAAAGAGGAGAAAATATAAGTTTTTATAAGATATGATGAATGCACACATATCTTGTGAGAAACATGTAACAGTTTCTTAAAGTACTACATAAGCTGATCATTTTCATATTTGTTTCTACCAATCACAAAAATAATATCATTTTTGTCACAAACTAACATTCATAGGAAAGTCTTTGAAACAAACACGGGCTAAGGGATTTAACCCGGAAAACATAAAAATGAACCAACAAATCAAAGGATCAAAACATAATAATGAATATATAAGTGTATTCCACTTAAGTCTTTTACGAGGGCATTTGATATCATTCGACTTAAGATCAGAGATAATTTGAGAACATTGAGAATCTCAAATCCACGGATTTAAGTTAAACCCCCGAACCTCAAACATGAGGTTTTGATTACAAATTATGGATCTTAAATCTTGATTTTTTTTTTAACATTATTGTAAATACAGATGCATAGTAGGTTCCACATAAAAGAAATTGTAACGAGAATCAGAGGCTATCAAACACACCCATTGTTTACATGAGAATGCAAACTTTTCCATGTTTGCATGGATTGTGAGGTGTCAAGGAGCTGGCGTGAGAGCGGCATTAAAACACTAGCTTTATTTTCTCAATAAAATAAGAAAATTCTCTTGAAGGCCATGCTGCATGCATCTTGCTTTTTCATATTTTTCTACAGACTGAGATAGGGCATAGTTTTTTTCCCCTTTATCTTTCTCTCTCTCTCTCTCTTTGCTGGAAAAATATTTCTTACATTAATGAAACCTGCAGGAGATTGGAGATAGTTTTCCAGAAAAAGCAGAAGGAATTCCTACTTGTGCCAGATTTTTTAATTTTTTTATTTTATCGCACAAGAAATGGTAAATAAAAAAAAAAAAACTCACGGTGGTATCTGAACTTCGTTCATGAGAGAAACAAGCGGGTAATGGGTTTTTGAGTTTGAGATGATTTTTCATCTGAAAATCTTAAATCCAAATGGAGATGGGGCTGTCCAGGGGCGGAGGGAAGGGGTGCAAAAAATTTTAAAGTTTACATGTAAATATAAAAATTTTTAGTTTGATATATACATATATATATATATATATATATAATTTAAAATTTTTTATTTCGGTTTTAGTTAAAATTTTGAAACTATAGTTTGGCTCCTGCGACAAAAAATTCCTAGCTCTTCTCTTGGTGCTATCTGTCCAAAAATTGGCTTTGACCGGCTTTGGCTTACAAGGGTCACTCCCAGAACAAGAAATAGGAACAAACTTTGCCTCTTATCTAATCAAAGCAATCTCTAAGTTCATTATAGATGAGACTACCTATTGATCAAGACATTCACCAAATAAATAAGTGAGTTTCCCATTTAGTTACTAGCTTGATGAATAAAAAATTATGAAGTTTTTAAACTAAATGTGTTTCACACTTAGCTACGAACTTCATGAATGAATCCCATTGTCTGCAAGCTAGAATTAGAAAGAGATCCAAAATGAATTGAAGATCCAAACCCAATTTTGGGCCTCGAAATCTCATACGGCTCTTACCTCAACTCAATCTCCACGAGTTGGGAGAAAGAAACGACGCTTGTGAGTTGTGCTTATGCTTAAGAAAACCATACACACAAGACGTTCACATAGTTGGATCTTTCATCACACAAATATGGTGGATCTGGATTCGATCCAAATCCACGATTCACCCCAAATGCCAAGGCTTCCGCTCTTGGACCATCAAAAGGGGAGCGACGATTTCTTTAGTCCTGTATCGACAGATTTTGGGCGGTGAAGGCAAGTGGGATTACTATAAAAAGTGAAGAAGGGGGACGGTTTAAAGCATACCTTTCTCGGCCTTTTGGCTAAGATCAAGTGTAGTATCTGTTCTTATCAGTTTAATATCTGATACGTGGTCCATGTGACCACACGATATTAAATTAATTTCTTGTGGGGGAGGTTGGCCACCACCGGTAGCTTGCTGCCGGGGCCTCCTCGAGCGTCGCCCTTGCGTTGCACTACTGCTCGGGCCTGGCGCGCCCCCTACCAATGTCTAATTCAAGTTTTGACGACTTCTCCCAAGCCGTCGAGTTTCGGCCTTGCCTTTGGTGAACCTAGTTTCCAATGCATTTGCGGTTTTTTAAACTAGTTTCCAACGAATTTGCAGTTTTCTAAGGAAATAATCTTTGAATTAATTGTTAACGGAGTAAAATAGTTTTGTTACTGTGACCTTGTTCAGTTGGCCCTTCAGCTGTAAGTGCAAGGGAAGTTGTGCTTGGTTCGAGAATGATGTTGAGGAAAAATGAATGGAGAGATTTCAGGTTAAGGGGGAAACAAGAGAAACAAATAAGAGGGGTGTTCTCGAAATCAGTAAAATCAGCTTAGAATTGAGTCGCGCAATGTTCTTGGGAATGTCTTGGTTCAAATTTTGCATAGGAAAACGTGGAGTCCAAAACCAAGTTGGCAAACGCAACCTGGTTTCGGGATTTTCATGCTCTTGGACCGATGTTTGGATAGAGTAGGTCCATTTACCTTCCAGATAAAATCCAAACCACCAGGCAGATCGTGCATATACCCAAGAATGCAGTACTCGGATGCATTATCGACTAGGCTCGAGACCCGTCTGGGCAAAAAGACCCGATCTGACGGGCAGAAGGAAGCAAACAGAAATTGCTTCGGTGTTTCGCGGCGGAAAGAGAGGCCTCGTTCCTTGTAAGTTTAGTCCTGTATCGTTCTTTGATCGTACCCAAGGGCGCAGGCAGACGTCAATAAAAGGGACTTGGGTGGTGATGTTGCGATCCACGCAGCCGCGTGGCGAGCACAGAGCGAACTATTCTTTCGCCTTTTACTAAAGAATACCGTGTGCGCGCCACTTAAAAAGCGGCATACGCATATTTTTGGAGGGTCTTTTCTCTTCCCAGAGGAAAACCCTATCAATTTTTTCAGTTCAAATTTTGTACGCCGGTAGTTGGCCTTTTTCATCTGTCCCCAATGTCTTTGTATAAAATGTTTATGGATCGTTTGGATATTCACTACAAAACGTCTCGTTAACCCATGGTTTTCTTTAAAACGATGTTCCTCTTTATTTGTTTCACTATGGTTTTCTCAATCACGATTCTAAAATCGGCTTCTGAACAAAATTTTGGCGCCAGTTAAATTTGGGCGATATGAGGTTCATTGTGTGGAGTTCTTGAAGCGACTGCAAACGTATGAGCTGCTTCGTTTACAATGGAAAAGAAATTGATTTCATATCCTCCATATATTCATTTCTTTTGTTAGAAATCCGATTGAATGTCTCTTTAGTGAACTACAGTTGCTTATTAGAACATACGAGTGGACATCATTCTCTATTTGCCATCCTGAAGCTTTTGGGGCATCACGACTTCTCTATTTCCTTTTGTAATTATGATCCTAAATCCTGGATTTTGTGCATTTTCCATTTTGTTAGCGTTTGAGTCTGTGAATTTGGGCATTTTCCACAGGCAACCACCAGACTCTTGTCTATGTTTCTTGTTGTATTCTGATCCGCAGTCGGTGATAAGTAGAATCCATCAGACATCTTCTCTATTTTCTTTATCTGTGCTTTCTGTTGTAATATTTACTGATGAATTGGCAGTGAATGCGATAGCATCTTGAATGCATTTTTCATTTCAAGTGTTCTGCACTTTTTTCGTGCATTGAATGCAGCTCTTTATATGATGTAAGTTTTGATTCTCTTGTGTGATGGGATAAGTGGCTTTTTTCTTATAAAACTATAAACACAAATATGTAATGAATATCATGAAACTATTTTCTTATTTAGTAGCTATAAATTAACTACCTTGAAATCAGTTGCAGGCTCCTTCTAACACCATTTTTTGTCATCTAAACAAAAGCCAGGTTAGATAAGTCAACCTAATTTTTGCGGTGGTACCCAAACACACAAACCAGGTTATCAAATTCATTTAAAATTTGGTTTTTACAAAACCAAGTTTTCACAAAACCCTTTTTTGAAGATTTGTTAACCGCATGTTTTCGAGTTGTAACCGAAACTGCTAGGGGAAGAATTGTGATCCGTCAACCTAGGACCCGAGCCTAGGAGTGGGTCAGGTTGTTACAGCAGTTGAAGCGAGAATGCGGGGTTGGGGTTGAACTTCACTTGGAACCTTTGGAACTCCAACAGTTTCTGTTCTCCCTGTAAAATGTATCCGGAAAAGGTAAATGTTATCTATCAATAGCGAAAGGCGCTACAAAAAATAGCTTTTTTTCGTGTGCTATTTTGTGTTCGTTTTTCCCAATTATTTCTGTGACAGCACAACAGATTTCATAGGAAACCGAGTGAGGCAAACAAGATCCAAATTAATCTGATGGGGGAAGCAGAAAATATTCTGATCAAGACCAATAAAAGATCAAAATAGTGTCACCTGCATGTATGAATATTCCATTTGGTTGTCCGAGGCTGCATGTTTTTGTATATCTGGGTTGTTATGTGTGAGGGAGTCAACTGTGAAGACTTAAGGTGAGAGTTGATTTTTTTTTCTTTTGGTTGCAAACAATTCTTACATTAATAAAACCAGCAGGAAAGTGGAAACTGATTCCAGAAGAAGTATATAAAAGGAGTTCCTTCTTGTGCCAGCTTTTTGAATTTTCTAATTTTCCATGCATGAGATGATAAAGTAAAAGATGCCATGGTGATATGTGGACATTTTTCAGGACACAAACAAGCTCTAATGTGTTTGGGAGAAGATTTTTTTCATCTGAAAATCTTATATCTAAATTAAAATGGGGTCTCGATCCAAAGTTGTTAATTGTTTATTTAGTACTAAGCTGTTTGGTAATAGTAACCTTTTGTTATTATCCTAAACTCGCCATAAAAAATAGAACAGATTCATGAAATACCCTAACAAGTGTTTCGAAGGATCTTAAACCCTATCGATATTCCGTCTGTCAAATGTGACAATGTAACTTCTATCGATTGTCAGATTAAAATTTCGTTGTTACAGTGCTATAGAAAGGCGATATATATTCATCCTCAGACGACATATACCATGTAACGTGGGTGAATTTGAATTCTTATTCATACATGAAAACACAGATCGAAAAGCCAAAGATTCTAATGGCTTGCGATTTGAACATACAATTTTCAAATTTCAGTTGTATATTAAATGCTAATAAGCCGTTTACATAGACTCCAGCCATCAAAAGGACGACTGTTTTCATATGGTTTTCAATGCCCGACATACTTACATTGCTAAATTTAGATAGAAAGCGAAGAAGAAAAATTAAATTTGACATGTCTTCACACCTTGTGCAATGACAAATCCAAGTCTGCCCAGCCAGCCCAACGTTAAATAAGAAGGTGGAAAGAAAAAAAAACGAAGAAAAGGAAACAAGAAACTACTGGAAAAACTAAGCAGACTGCAACAAGCAGTATTAATTAATATGCAAAACTTTAAAACTACGTTCCAGCAATCAAAGTGACAGATCGTACGAAATGGGAGTCGAGTGGAGATGTCCCAACATTAATTCGAGTGCCGATGACAGCGCCATTCGGCTACCTTGGAGCTGCAGATTCCGGATGCTGTAACAGTAGATTCATTAAAAAAAAAAAAGTGATGAAGAAGCCAGATAAGTTCTCTTCCTGCACAACTGTTTCTGTATGAAGCATATCAGTAATCTTTACATGTAAAGACAAGACGAACAAAACCTTTGCTTATTAATAATGGCAGAATGCTCTAAACCTTCCGAGAAAGGGTTGTGAGAACCATATTTTGGCTGAAACGTTACTCTTTTTCAAGGTCTATTAGTATGGAGTTGATTGATGAATTAAACCTTTATTCTGATCTTCTTGCACGGTAAATTAGTGTGAGTCTTAAGCTGGCTCGAATACGATTAGCGGGGTTTTCTCTTCCACTAATGCGAGGGAACAAACATGCCATCTGCCTTACATTTATGGCGGGATGCATTGAGGTGCGTGCCAACATCTCTAGATGAAGAACAAGTGAAACTAACTAAGAAGTAATTCCGAGACTGCACATGTTCTTTCCCATCTTCTGACTCCCATCTACGGAAGGAATTAATGAAAGACGTTCAAAAAACCGTTTTGCAGCATCTTGTATCAAGAGAAAACTGCTGCTGCCTGCCTGTCTCCTTTGATGCACTCCAGGGGCTAAGCCGAAAAGCCAACTCTTGCTTTGATCCCGTGTCAGCCAAGAACTTAAAGGCGTTGGCTGTCCGATCTGATCTACCACTTTATTTAGAAGATCAGATCTCTGTTCACTAGTCCACCATACTTCCATGCTTGCTTCCCATGCGACACAAATCAACTTTCCAAGCTAAAACGCAGGCGACTTGGTGTCATCCCCACTGTTTCACTTTCACATGGGTTATGGCATGTGTTATAGATTGTTTGAGATCCTACACAGAATTTACATGCACAGAATCCATTTAATTTCACTTATGATTCTTCGATTTCCAAGGATTTGTGTTACTGTTAAAGAATGTAGAAAAACTGAAAAATAGAACAGTAAAAGAAGTATTGCCCACAATTCTTAAGCATTATATGTGAAAATGGCATCCATCGAGGTACGCGATTTGTCAGCAGCAACATCTATGGGCCAACAAATTCAGGAAAACGAATTGAAACTGCATTTATGATGGCATTGAAGTGCACCAACTGTCCACAGACCTGCTGCTGTATAAGTAACCCCATGCAGCCACTCTTACTCCCATCGCAGCGTCCTTCTCTCTTAGGAAAGAGTAGAACTTTGGGGAGCGAGTGCGTAGTGAGAGTGCGGGGAGAAATAGAGAGATGGAGAAGATGGGCTTGGTGGTAGCGATGGCTTCCCTTTTGGTGGCATCTGCATTCGCTAGGGACATGCCGAGCGACGCTGGTCTGAGAGACGAGAAAAACTTCATTGTGGGCAGCGGCATTGGTGCCGCCGGAGGGATCGGCAAAGTCGCCGGAGTTGGCCCGTTCGGTATTCCGTTTGCCGGCGTCGGTGGTGGTGCGGGTGTAGGAGCTGGAATTGGCGCGGCCGGTGGTCTGGGTGGACTTGGAGGGCTCGGTGGGCTTGGTGGACTCGGGGGTGTGGGGGGGCTTGGTGGAGCTGCTGGTGGACTCGGTGGAGCTGCTGGTGGACTCGGTGGCCTTGGTGGACTTGGCGGGCTTGGTGGGCTTGGCGGAGGGGCTGGTGGGCTCGGAGGTGCTGCCGGTGGTCTTGGTGGGCTTGGTGGACTCGGCGGGCTTGGTGGGCTTGGCGGAGCTGCTGGTGGGCTCGGAGGTGCTGCCGGTGGTCTTGGTGGGCTCGGTGGCCTCGGCGGGCTTGGTGGGCTTGGCGGAGCTGCTGGTGGGCTCGGAGGTGCTGCCGGTGGTCTTGGTGGGCTCGGTGGCCTCGGCGGACTAGGTGGTGTTGGTGGTGGAGTGGCTGGCGGAGCTGGCGCCGGTGGCCTTGCCGGTGGTATCATTCCTTGAGCCGTGGTGGTTAGCCAAAGGATTAAGCTGATGGTTTTGATCATTTCTATGTGATTTTTTATTTTTTCTCGCTTTCTTCTTCTTCTTCTTCTTTGTCGTTTTTGTTTTTCCTGTTTGGCGTCTGTGAGTTGTCTAAGTGTAGGAGCATGCACGCGACCGCCATCAAAACGCGTTGCATGTTGTCCTGTTATTCTCTTGTGAAGTGTAATACTTTTCAAGATTTGAAATATTTCTCATGCATTCTATATAACGTCGTTTCTCGTTTATGATCTCTTTTAAGGTCCAAGCTAGAAACCGTAGTTTGTCTATATATATATATATATATATATATATGTAGAGAGAGAGAGAGAGAGAGAGAGAACTATGGTGCATCTACTGAATCTTGTTGTTCGATACCAAGCTACTCCTGTGCTTCACAGTTCTGGTTTTGCTGTAAGCGTGAGAGAGAGAGAGAGAGAGAGAGAGAGAGAGAGAGAGAGAGAGAGAGAGAGAGAGAGAGAGAACAATATGGTGCATCTACTGAATCTTGTTGTTCGATACCAAGCTACTCCTGTGCTTCACAGTTCTGGTTTTGCTGTAAGCGTGAACTGCTTGATTTGGAAAGATTAGAGAAGCAACTGAGCCAGGAACTTCTGTACAGCTAGAAAGAAGCCCGTGAGATATTATTTGATTCTCTTTTGTCATAATTAATAATTTTCCTCCTGGTTGTGTATAATTAGTTAATAAAGGAATGTAAAATGGGGTTACTCTTAGCATATGATAGCCTTGTTTTTCCAATTGTTCAAAACAGGTAGGTACAAATGGATCCGTCTTGCAGCTCTGTAAGTTCAATGTAGCAAGGAAGCTTAATATGTTTGCAAGCACAAGGAGAACAAATAGTGAGGATAATGCAGAACGAGTGGTTATAATTAGAGATGATGAATTATTAAACGAAAGTAAGGATACAACATATGTGCAGTTTCAATATGATGAAGCGATTGAGCTTATGGAAATTGATGATGAGTTAGTTGGTGAAGGAAATGAAGCAATAAATGACGACGATGAGGGAATTTGTGTTGATGGGACAAATATCAAACAAAAGCTGGTTTAAATTTTGTCAGTGATCTTAGTGCATATGAGTTTTGCAATACATATGCAAGAGAAGGTGGTTTTGATACAAAGATATGTGATTCTAAAAAGAGAAATGGTGTTCTACATTGGAAGCATTTTGGTTGTAAAAAGAACGGTTTTACTAAACAAAAGAAGCTATCGGGTGAGCGAGAGGGTCAATCCCACTGTTCGAGTGAAGCTCGAAGCCCTTTCCACTCTCCGGGTCCTGAGCTGCATCGGTGTAGTGATAAAACGGGGACACCCTTCAACTTGGATGTCGTGCCTTAACACTTTAAGTAAACAAAAGAAGCTATCAATAGAGGGAACATGCTATAAGAAAATTTTTTCTTAAGGGGGCCGAAATATCATTTTTCAAAATTTTTATACAGGACAAATTTTTTTTTTAATTTACATGCAAATTTTTTAAAAAAAACATTGAGCCCCACCTCCCGAAAATTATCTATGTTTTAGAGATGTGGTTTCCTTTGATACCACATACAAGAAGAACAAATATTCATGGCATTTTGGAACATTTTTATCTATTTTTGAAAAATAAGTAGACGTTAGAAGTTTTTTGTTTTCCATTTCTCATTTTCTTTTTTATTACCGGAGGCTTTTCTATTTGGCAAATCATGGGCATTCTCTTCATTTCACAGCCTAGCAAGGGGCAGAGATACACGTGGGTATGTATGTTGAGTCCAATAAAATTTTTCACATTCACATTTTAGTTGATCCCAAATTTTTATATATTTATAAATAAAATACCCCTCAACAAAATATAGACTAACTCTATCACAGAAGAAAGTGGAGGGTACAAGTTTTTGGGTCATAAATAACGACTACCAAATTTTATCTACATCAAATATTTTAAATTGTTAAATCTAGTTAAGATTAAGAAGCCCGGATATTAAAGTACAGAGACCTTACTTTCTAGATCGAGGATGCAATCAATATCATATACACTAATTACAAACCGAGATATTGCCGTATTCTTATTATTGCAGTGTAATTATCAGCATTAATTCGCCGGAACTGGCCTTACTTAATATCCAACTAAAATCGCCATAATGGTAAAATGATTCAATTCCATCGCCGATATATTCAAGAATGTTATCGGTCAACTTTAACAAATGTTTTAAAATATTTTAAATCTTTTTAACGATGCGTTGTACATTGTTTTACATTTATTTATTTTTTAAAATAGGTCTTTTGTACTTTTGACTGGTTCTTAATTAACCTATTGATTCAGCTGAACATGCCTTTTCAAAGAACTGCATGTGTGGTTCACAGGGGCTAGGAGAGGTGCGGGCATAGTGTAGGCAATTGCCCACACAGGCCCACAAAAAATGGTTATTTTTATATTGAAATCTCATGGCTGTTTTTTGAATTTACGTATAAGTGCATCTTAAAAATCTAAAATTATACACTACTGCCCTTTTGTTGAAATTTTCTGGTTCCCGCCCTTATGGTTAAATTCCTACTCTCAAAAATGGTTTCTTGTCTAAGTTAGTGGCGTACCACGTACCGGTATGCCGGTATGGCTGGGTACGTTTGGATCTGGATCCAGATCCAAACTACATTATAACTTAAAAAAATTACTTTTTTTTTTTGTTTTACTTTGACATAAGAAGTTTCATTAACAAAATGAAAAAATGATAATTTATTCATTATGAGCCTCTTTTTATTGACATTTTTGTTACGGTTTAATTATATAAAATAATTATTTTTTATATATAATAGTCGCCGTACCCATACCATGATTTTAAAAAATATCGTACCCGTACCCCGATACCCGTACCCGTACCATTGTGACATAGTTTCTTGTACTTTGGACAGGATAAAGGAGTAAATCATCAACTTGCTTGCCGCTAATGTCACCCCATATTAGATAAATAACTTAAGAAGCATAAAAAAAATTTACATTAGAAAAAAAAAAATTAGTTGTTCAATGTATTTTTTTTATTTAGGTTCTGTTTGGCCCTACCCAAATTTAAGGTTGAACTATTTAGCCCGTTCCTAAGCAAAATCTTAGTTCCGCCCCTGTTTATAGATGCAAAACCTTAAGCTTAGTGGTAACATTAACGCATGGAAGCCGTTTGATAACAATAACACACTCTTAATGTCCCGTAAATTTAACCCAATTAAATAAATAAAGCAGATTCATATTCATAGTGCACTGTAACAAGTATAACAATTTATCAATACTGGCAATGGCCACATTTGCATTGCAAACGGGCTCGGATTTAATATAGTAAAACACACTAGAATCTATATGTAAATTGGATTTGGTTGAGTAGGAGTTGGCAAAATCCTCAATGTTGGATCTTCTCCACTTGCAACCGTAAACCCACGTCTCATTTTTTAAGACAGTGATTACTAGTTACTTATGAACAAATTTATGTGAAATTGATGATATTGAACCAAAATTAAAAAGATGAAAAACCGTTTCATGATATCTTGAAACCCAAATAACTTGCACAAGTAAAAGAATACATTTAATTTCATTCAGGGTGCCAAAATAGAATTTAAGATAGGATTTTCTCTTTGTTCTTGTGGTAAATCTGTGTTTTATTAACATGTAACGTGGATTTAATATCAAAACTACTCATTTATCTTACATTAAGACTTTTAATGCTGTGATACCAAAATCTAAAATAGTTTTAGAATAGTGAAAAAAAAAAGTATTGCCCACAGTTTTTCAGAATTACATGTGAAAGTAGCATCCATTGAAATTATGCAATCGTTGGAAGCGCCGCCTACGGGCCATCACTGCCAGATCAAGGATCTAAAACTGCATTTATGGTGGCATTGAAGCGCATCAACTGTCCACAGGCGTTCTTCTGCTGTATAAGTAAAGTAACCCCATGCAGCCACTCTTACTCCCATCGCAGCGTCCTTCTCTCTTAGGGAAGAGTAGAGCTTTGGGGAGCGAGTGCGTAGTGAGAGTGCGGGGAGAAAAAGAGAGATGGAGAAGATGGTCTTGGTGGTAGCGATGGCTTCCCTTTTGGTGGCGTCTGCATTCGCTAGGGACATGCCGAGCGACGCTGGTCTGAGAGACGAGAAAAACTTCATTGTGGGCAGCGGCATTGGTGCCGCCGGAGGGATCGGCAAAGTCGCCGGAGTTGGCCCGTTCGGTATTCCCTTTGCCGGCGTCGGTGGTGGTGCGGGTGTAGGAGCGGGAATTGGCGCGGCCGGTGGTCTGGGTGGACTTGGAGGGCTCGGTGGGCTTGGTGGTGCTGCTGGAGGACTCGGGGGTGTCGGTGGGCTTGGCGGACTCGGGGGTGTCGGTGGGCTTGGTGGACTTGGTGGAGCTGCTGGTGGACTGGGTGGCCTTGGTGGAGCTGCTGGTGGACTTGGCGGCCTTGGTGGACTCGGCGGGCTTGGTGGGCTTGGCGGAGCGGCTGGTGGGCTCGGAGGTGCTGCCGGTGGTCTTGGTGGGCTCGGTGGCCTCGGCGGACTAGGTGGTGTGGGTGGTGGAGTGGCTGGCGGAGCTGGCGCCGGTGGCCTTGCCGGTGGTATCATTCCTTGAGCGGTGGTGGTTAGCCAAAGGATTAACCTGCTGGTTTTGATCATTTCTATGTGATTTTTTATTTTTTCTCGCTTTCTTCTTCTTCTTCTTTGTCGTTTTTTCCTTTCGGGTTTGGCGTCTGTGAGTTCTTGCACTCGTCTAAGTGTAGGAGCATGCACGCGACCGCAAGTTGTTATCATCAAAAGGCGTTGTGTGTGTTGTCTCCTGTTATTCTCTCGTGAAGTGTAATACTTTTCAAGATTTGAAATATTTCTCCTGCATTCTATATAACGTCGTTTCTCCTTTCTGATCTCTTAAGGTCCAAGCTAGAAACCTTAGTTTGTCTATATATATATATAGCCGATAAAATAAGAATATATAACAAAATTTGGAGACAAGAGGTCCGCTAAATACAAAACAATCCACAAAAAAGACATACCGCAAAAACATAAACAGGAAGAAGAAATATATATATACAAAGTACAGAAAAAAAAGAGAGAAGAAGAAAGACGAAGTGGCACAGTCACCCAACCGCAGACTGACAGCGGCGCTTTAACCGAATGACAAACTGGACATCTCCTTGCACAAGACGAGCCACAAAATCTGGTGAAGAGAAGGTGTCTCTGAAGACCCTGGAGAGAAAGAAAGAGAAATATGGTATATCTAATGAATCTTATTGTTCAATTATTTCAAGAAAAGGGCAGTTGAAAATCCAAAACTTGTTTTAATGTGATTCAAGTAGATCAGATAGGGCAAGTCAGAAACTGTTTTTTAGCAGATGCAATTGCTCGTGAGGATTATCTATATTTTAGAGATGTGGTTTCCTTTGATATCACATATAACAAGAACAAATATTCATGGGATTTTGCAGCATTCTTTTAACTATTTTTGAAAAAATAAGATGTATCAGAAGTTTTTTGTTTCGATTTTTTTTTTATTGTAGGAGGCTTTTCTATATGACAAATCATGGGCATTATCTTCATTTGAAACCCTAGGAGGGGCAGATATATATGTGTGGTGAGTCCAATAAAATTTTCATATTCACATTGTAGTTGATCCCAAATTTTTACATATTTATCAATAAAATAGCCCTCAACAAAATATAGTCCAACTCTATCACACTATCAGAGAATATTTTAAATTGTTAAATCTACTTAAGATTAAGAAGCCCGGATATCAAAGTAGAGAGATCTCACTTTCTAGATCTACCTGGATCCCATAGAGGATGCATTCAATATCGTATTCACTAATTACAAACTGCAATATTGCCGTATGGTTATTATTGCAGTGTAATTATCAGCATTAATTCGCCGGAACTGGCCTTAATTAATATCCAACTAAAATGGCCATAATGGCAAAATGATTCCAACTCCATTGCCTATATATTCAAGAATGTTATCGGTCAACTTTAACATGTGTTTTAAAATATTTTAAATCTTTTTAATGATGTGTTATACATTGTTTGACATTTATTTTTAAATAAGTCTTTGCACTTTTGACTGGTTCTTAATTAACCTATTCAGATTCAGCTGAATACTATAGTCCTTTTCAAAGAACCGCATGTGTGGTTAGCAGGGGCTGAGAGAGGTGTGGGCATAGTGCAGGCAATTGCCTACACAGGCCCACAAAAAATGGTTATTTGTATATTGAAATTTCATGGTTGTTTTTTGAATTTATATATAGGTGCCTCTTAAAAAACTAAAATTATACAACTAGTGCCCATTTGTTGAAATTTTCTGGCTCCGGCCCCTGGTGGTTAAATTCCCACTCTAAAAAATGGTTTCTTGTACTTTGGACAAGATAAGGGAGTAAATCGTCAACTTGCTTGCTGCTAATATCACCCCATATTAGATAAATTTCTGATCAAGTCTCTTGATGACTCTGAACAGAAATAGGTACTGCCCACAGTCTTTCAGAATTACATGTGAAAGTAGCATCCAATTAAATTTTGCAATCGTCGGAAGCGCCGCCTATGGGCCATCACTGCCAGATCAAGGATCGAAAACTGCATTTATGGTGGCATTGAAGCGCATCAACCGTCCACAGGCGTTCTTCTGCTGTATAAGTAACCCCATGCAGCCACCACCCCTCCCACACCAGCGTCTTTCTCTCTTAAGCAGGGAGTAGCAAGCGCTTGCCGGTGAGAGTGCAGAGAATAGCAGGGATACAAAAGAGAGATGGGGAAGATGGTCTTGATGGTAGCGATGGCTTCCCTTATGGCGACCACTGTATTCGCTAGGGACATGCCGAGCGACGCTGGCTTGAGAGATGAGAAAAACTTCATTGCGGGTAGTGGCATTGGGGCGGGTGTTGGTGGGGGAGTTGGCGCGGCTGGCGGTCTGGGTGGACTTGGTGGAGCTGCAGGTGGGCTCGGCGGGCTTGGTGGTGCTGCAGGTGGGCTCGGCGGGCTTGGTGGTGCTGCAGGTGGGCTCGGCGGACTTGGTGGAGCTGCTGGTGGGCTCGGCGGACTTGGTGGAGCTGCTGGTGGGGTCGGCGGGATTGGTGGTGGTGCTGGAGGACTTGGTGGTCTCGGCGGACTTGGTGGAGCTGCTGGTGGGCTCGGTGGCGTTGGTGGGCTTGGTGGAGCTGCTGGAGGACTTGGTGGCGTTGGTGGGCTTGGCGGACTTGGTGGAGCTGTTGGTGGGCTCGGTGGAGCTGCTGGTGGTCTCGGTGGGCTCGGCGGCATTGGCGGGCTTGGTGGCGTGGGTGGTGGAGTGGCTGGCGGAGCTGGCGCCGGTGGCCTTGGTGGAGGTATCATTCCGTGAGCAGTGGTCAGATCGACGTGCTAGTTTTGGCCCTTTTGGCTGGTTTGTCCAACAACAAGGATTAACAAGGTGGTTTTGATCATTACAATGTGCTTTTTTTTTTCTTTTTCGCTTTCTTCTTCCTCTCTTTGTATCCCCTCCTGTTTCTTTTCTTTCGCTAGTTCGCGGAGTTTGGTAAATGGCCTAAGTATACTTGCATGCCAATTTTAAGCTCCTGTTATTCATTAATGAACGCCAACGCATTGAGTTTTGTCTCACATTTGATCGTTCCCTTGAGAAAAGTGTTAACTTCTCAAGGCAGAAATGTTTCTGATCATCCTTTCACGATAAGAACATCATTTCCTTCTTTCGACTTTTGAGCCCGTACTTTGAGGGGCGAACCAGGATTTTCTTCAGGGGCAAGTCGGAGTTCGACCTGAATCCGGTAGAACCAAACCGAATTATAATACAAAAAATACCTTATGCAATTAAAAAATATTATTTTTTAATGCAAAAAAAAAAAAAAAGAATTTTCATTGACTGAGGTGGGGCCATGGCCTTGGCGGCCCCCCTTCCCTCCGCCCCTGGTACTCTTGCTTGTATTGAGAGAAAAGAGCCCCTTTTGCATGTACATCTTTTTGCCGCTTTGTACCAGAGTTGGTCACGTATTTCATAAGGATATGTATTCTGATGCATACGAAGAAACTTCATGCCATATCGTCATGACAATATATGTATATGTTATGAATTATATATATATATATATTATAATATATATAATTATTTTTTTATTAAAATTGAATTGGTCTGGGCTGGGCTTGAGCCCAAGTTTTGGCACTTGGCCAGCTCGGTCCGATGCCCACCCCTAATCACATCCAAGTTTATATAATCTAAATCCAATATAAACCTGCCGTCCAAATTCACATCAGAATCTAAATCTTCCTCTGAAGACGAAAATAAATACAAATCTCATTATGATATGTAATGAATCAGCTTTCTCTCTCTCTCTCTCTCTCTCTCTATATATATATATATATATATATATATATATATATATATATATATATATATATATATATATATATATATATATATATATATATATATATATAAAATAAGGTGTTCATTTAGATCTAAATTTGAATTTAATTAGTCCAACGTCTCAATGCAATGTTAAAAACTTTTTTTTACAGTTCTCTCAACTTTTTGAATTAATCCGATCGACATTTAATCCATTGACATCTCTAATGAACTTCTCATCAACTTTAGACATTTTCAAGACACTCGTAGAACATGCAAATCTTTATGTCATTAAGCTTAAAGCAACAAAGCTGGTTGTATTCTCGATACCTGTGGCTGAAATGACAAAAATATCTTTAGAAATATCCAAAGAGTGCACGTTAAAAGAACAAAATGAAAGTGAAGGGAAATAAGATGATTTGTTGAGGCCGTTGATCGAATTCATCTCATGTGTTTATCGGTCACATTACCACACAGGCAACAAATATACACCAAAAGGGAGATGGAGTATTTTTGAATTTTTTTATGAACTAGTAGACATTTTACACTTTTTTTAAAAAGATTTTTTTACTCTTTAATTTTTTTTTTTGTATTTTAATTAGGGCATTTTGGTCATTGCATATTCCTGTGCATGAAAAAAACCTTAAGGGGTGTGCACCTCAATTCACGCGAGATGAAAAAACTAGACGTCTATATCAAATTTAATTTGTCAAATCTACTTATGAAATTGGAAATTCATTGCTTATCAAACTTAATGAGCTTTCACCGAATCCTGAGTAAGCGCTAGTTTTTCAGTAATGCTTTAAAAAACATTGCAATTCTCAGCACTTGGCCGATCCTACCAGGAACAATGTTTTAAGTAAAAAAAAAAAAAAAAAGAAACCTAAGTGGTAGGCCTGTTTATATCAGGCAAATTTGTTATTTTACTGTCTTTTATTTTTATTCAAATTAAAAAGCATCGGAAATATTATTCAATTTGCAGCAGGAAAAAAAATTGGGCAAATGACACATGTAAAAACTTGATAACCTTATGATAAAGTAACACAGGAACGCTAGCTAAATGACCCCCAAGGAGTAACTGAGCTTGCATGAATCTATCTTCTCATATATCTTTCAGGTTCAATTTTATGTTATTAATTATCTCATCATTTGGGTAAGTGATATTACTTAATGACTATGGGCTTAAGAAGATAATCTCGCTGTAATGAACATTAACCACAAATAGATGAAATATATATTGCTACTTTATTCACCCAGAACGGAAACATGATAAAAATGTCTAGTTTCATTAACATACAACTTTCATTTCTTCGATCGGTTCTATCTATCATGTGCCCTTTTGGACGTTGTCAATTGATTGGCAGCTCCTTCATCATGTGAATCGACAACCAAAACAACTTCAAGTGATTAGAAATTCAAAGATATCATAATCAATTTCCTCTCCCTCCCTCTCTTGCTAATCAACTTCAACACAAGGACAAAGGCCCATGTGGGCATTCGCCCACACAGTCTCACAAATTTAAGTTATTTACATATTGGTACTTTCCAATAATGAATTTATCCACATACTCTGTGCCTCCTAATCATTTGACAAATGAGTACTGTGCTTAGAAAAAAATTTCTAGACTGCTTCAAGATAAAACTTTTTATTAACAAACTGTAGTTCATACTCCAGCAGCATCTATGGCTAAAACTTATTGCGACGATCTCCCACTCCCCACCTTCCCCGGTAGTTCAACGTCGGGAGCATGAAAAGAGTGCAACAGTCTGGAAAAGATAGAAAACAGATGTAGCATGTTATTAATGTACAGACTTTTCAGTCACATTGAGAGCGCCAGTTTATTCGAGATGGGAATCGAGTCAGATGAGAGATCACACCCACATTAATTCCAGAGCCAATGCCACCCCGTCCCTCTAGCTTTCAAGCTGGACCCGCAGATTCCTATGAAATCTGATGATATTGGCCGTCTATTTTTGGTCCTGCAGTTTTATATATATATATATATATATATATATATATATATATATATATATATATATATATATATATATATATATATATATATATATATATATATTCACTTTGAAATTAATGGCTACCAAGAAACACCAACCTAAACTATTTGGTCCATCAAGATGGACAATTGAGAAAAAACAAAAGAAAAAGTGATTGAATTCACATTTTTTTTTTATTTTTTTTTCAACCATCCTATCATCATAAATTGATGGTCCTCATGAGTGAGTTGGGTAATTTTGACTATTCAGAGTCACCATTCAATCGTCCTCTATATATATATTTACAACTTTTTTTTTTATCCAGGTTGTAGATAGAGAAATCCTTAGATTTTTCAAAGCATACTGCCTCATACAATATATTCAGTGATTGTGATTGAACAGTGATCAAGGTGGCAGGAGGAATTCAGCTTTTGAATAATGCATGCATTTAATGTGAGGTGACCGAGCGACCTGAGGTTGAACACGTAGACTTTTAGGTAGGCACGATGCCCCTCTTGGCATCCAATTTATGATCTTTGAGAGCCTTAGGGCGACCATGAATTGATTTGATTTTATGGTGAGGATGTGCTGTAACCAGTGAGAGTTACCAAGAGATAAGGCGATCCAGAAATAGAGGAAACCGAACATGGATGGACTGAAGCTTGACTCAGTCTTCCACTTGCCTTCCATCACAGAAACATGGAGGTTAATGCAATGGTGCGGAGTCTCAACTGTTAGATGAACGGAAACTGTTGCAGCATCAACTCTCTGCGTAAGCTGTAATGTGCATTAGCCTGTAGTGCATTGGGCGCACCGTGCACAGTAAAAGAGGGGAAGACATTTTGGTAATACTAAAAATAAATATCTTTTATAGTCATTTTACTTTTTTTTCATTTTCGATTTTGTTTTTACAAAAAGTTTTCTTCTTTTCAGTGTAAACTAAATGTGTTTTAGTCATTAACCATTAGAAACAGGAGAGGTAGTAGTAGGGTTTTAGTGTCAGTCTCTACCCAAGTGCATTTTTCCAAGAAGAAGACTTCACGCCCTTTATCTTCCCTCTTACTATGTGTTCACTTAACAGATCTGCGTTTTACAAGACTACTCTCTCTGTTTTTTTTTCTTTTTTTGTTCTTCTGGTAAAAAAATTAGTATACAATATTTTATTTTTCAAGCTCTACGCCCAGATCTCTGGCATTCTATTTCTAACATCGACCAACGTGGAATGTATACCACATTACATAACATTTCGTGGTTGTTTTTCTTAAGAACACAGATCACAAGAGTGTAACTTAAGATCTTGAAATAAAAAAACATTAAGAGTAGAACAAATGTTCTGCCAAAAGTTCTGTCTGAACACTGACCTATAGGAGATAAACTATGACGAATCTGTCCTTGCATTCTGATACTTTGTTCGAAACAATGCAAAGATACGCTCTTTAAGTGGCTACAAACCAAAGAATATGTCGATAAAAGAAGAGAAGATCCTTCTTCCATGAACACGCAGAGAACAAACATATAGAGCAGGAACATGAATGACAATACGGAAAGAAATTCTTGGCACATGTTCTCTTTCTTATTCTGACTCCATTTTCCGGAGTTAAAGAAACAAAAGCAGGTGCTGTATCTGTTATCTGTCAAAGAACTGCAGCTGTCCCCATGATCATCTCCATTAGCAGGGTCTGAAGGAGAAAGGCCAATTCTTTTTATCTTGTATCAATATAAAAAATACTGCAGGTTTTGACAGCAGTACTCCCATCCGATCTACTACTTTGTTGCAGAAGACAAGAACCCTGTCTACTCTGTCAAGCTTTACTCCTGTGTTTGCTCCCTGCACAACACAGAACATGACCAATTTCCCACGCCAAATCACAGGTCGGATCTTGTCATCCTCATGGGAGTGACTCCCCATTTCTGGATCTCATCCTTGCATGTGGTTTCGATTAATTTGAACCCCACAAATATAATTCGCACGGGCCCATTTCCTTTGACTTGAGATTCACATTTACTTCTAAGGAAAGATCAAAAGTGAAAGTAAGTTTTGTTCAATAACTAAACTACTCGTGAAAATAGATATATTTTTTGTTTGTTTGTTTAGGTAGACTCACATAATCTTGTTTACGTGTATATAATATGTTATATTTGTTGCAATCGCACATATGGTAGCAAGTTCATCATAGTTTATGTTGCAACTTTTCAGAAGAAAATGAAAATTCTAATTCCTTGAAAGACAACTTAAACTAAGATCAGTGTAGATTTCTCAAGAATCAACTATGGTCTATGTCACTATATACGACACTTTGTTGTTTGTATCTTAGCAAAATGGATGTAATGGAGAGACAGAGATTCGCAAGTCATTCTTACACATAAAAGATGTTAATCAAAAGCTGCCAATAAGGTCATTTAGCTAAATGAGACTAACCAACGTCAGAATGCTCGGTTTCAATGGAATTTCCTTCTTCATACAATCTCTTTTTCCATATCTAACAATACAGAAATGTGTCGTGAATACTGGCATTGTTGTCATGTCCTTGGACAATTTCTCTACACAATGCAGCAGACATATGGTTCATTGTGTATGGGCCCGAGATGTTGCAGACCTATTAATTTGATTGATATTGTTCACATATGTATATATAATTGGATGGCGACTCAGTCATTATTTAAGTTGTTTGATCTAACATGATGAAAAGTAAAAAAAAAAACAATTCACTTCTTTATTTTTCATTCAACCATCTATCCGCTTTAAATGAATGACCTTAGTTAGATGGGTGAGCGACTCTATAACTATAGAGTCACTCATTCATTTACTTACATATTTCTTATATATACACATATAATTTAGCGATTAATGCCTCAAGACTAACATTAGTGGAAAATATATAATATGTAAGTGTAGAGTAAGAGGACTTGACCACGAGTGCGTTGATCAGGAGGGGAGAGTCAATGATTGAGGACAAATGTGCCAGGTTGGTCGCTGACAATCTCTCTGTAAAGTCCAAAGGATCAGGCAGAGGAAACGAGGGTCCTGTGGGACATGGTTTCCGCTGAGCAGCCACCTCCCCTTCCCTCCTCCGATTAAATGGCCTTGCCTTTACTCACCTTCACTGCCATGGACGACAACGGCAGAGCGTTGGCCGACTGCTTCTTTCTCCACATTATATTTTAGAGAGAGAGAGAGAGAGAGCGGCCATTGCCAGCAATACAGTCTAAAAGGCTATGTCACCTGAGTGCGTGGTGCGGGTGCCGGTGCGGCACATCTCAAAAAATTTAGGTGCGGCGGTGCGGTGAGAGTATTTTATTATTTTTAAAATATAATAATATAAAATATTAATAAAATAGCTAAGAACAAAAAGATTAATAAGAAAATGATGAATTTAATCTAATCTTTTCAAATTGAATTATAATTAAGCCTCCCACTGCAAGGGATTTAAGATGATGCCTTCCTTGGCCTTGTTTCTGCTGCTGTGGAGTTGAGCTCAGAGCGACTCTCCTCCGGCGAGCCAGTTGCAGCAATCATGCTGATCCGCTCAATACTAGCAGACTCTCACAGTTTCCTCCATTTCCTCCTGTCCTCACCTCTCTTCCTCCCTCTCCCATCCGTTTCCCCCTTTCCTTCAGTCCTCACCTCTCTTCCTCCTTCTCCCATCCGTTTCCCCCCCTTTCCTCCCGTCATCACCTCCCTTCCTCCCTCCCCCATCCGTTACCCCCTTTCCTCCCGTCCTCACCTCTCTTCCTCCCTCTCCCATCTGTTTTCCCCTTTCCTCCCGTCCTCACCTCTCTTCCTCCTTTGCTCTCCCTCTCCCTTTCCCCCAAATAGTTCCTTTCTCCCTCGGGTGCGGTTTGGGTGCGAGCTCCTCATTGGGTGCTGATTGGATGCGCACCTAGAGCGCACCCGAAGTGCACCAGCACCCAAAGCGCACCCGACGCGGGTGCGGGTTCAAATTAGAAGCACCCAGGTGACATAGCTAAAAGGTGAGTTTCCTGTAACTTCTCGAGATGCTTCCTCTCTCTCTCTCTCTCTCTCTCTCTCTCTCTCTCTCTCTCTCTCTCTCTCTCAACACATATATCTCACCAACAGTAAGAAATTAATACGGTGAATTATTGACGCAACTTGGAAAGACTGACTGTGAACAAATAAATGAGCTCCACAAGATTTGAGTGCAAGGAAATTACGGCATGAGTTTCTTTACGTATATGAAGATTGTGGTTCTTGGTTCGTCATAAGTCATCCGGCTATCACAAGTAGCCAGACATCCGTTATTTTTTGTTGAGGATTCTAAAACTTGCTTGCAAATCATGTTTGATAGCTCCCTACTCATCCCATTGTGAAATACGCATTTTGGGAGAGCCGCTGCCACATTAAGCAGCAAAAACCTCATATTAGAGTTCAAAATCCTGAGATTAATATTCTTAGTTGTATCGGCATTTTTAGTTAACTCAGACTCACGCAAGCAAACATGATTTTAGTGGGCAAACACACACAAACACACACAGAGAGAGACATTGAAAGATATATATATATATATATATTAGTAATTCTAAATCCCAGAGACCCATTAAAATTGATTAGTAAAACAATTATCTTATACGATCCAACATTATGGATATGATCTTGAGAATTTTGGTGAGAAACATATATTAAGTTAATTTTTTTTCGAGAGTAATAATGTTTTAACATAACAGAAAGTGGACGGCTATTATAACATCAAAATTCACTAGTAAAGTTTTTTTTTTTATTAAAACAACTTGAACTAAGAACTGTTTTATGCTAACTTAGTGTTTGTAGACATGATAGAATGTTCATATTTTATTAAGAATTTAAACAGGTCTGGTTTTTATCTCTAATATAAGTGGTTTGGAATACATATGTGTGTGTGAGAGAGAGAGAGAGAGAAAGAGAGAGAGAGTATTTCAGCTAACTGCATCCGGGGTTTTAAGCCTTTAAAATGAAAAAGAAAGGTTTGTTCATATCCTTGACATTGACAAAGCGACTTGTAAGAGACTTTCATAACTTCTTCTCTATCTCGTTGTGTGGTGACAGGCAAGTTGCTGCCTACGCCACCTGACAGTGTAAATGATCCCTTTAAAAACAGCTTTTCAGAGGGACGGATTTGAACTCACCAAATAAGTTTTCAAAATTAAATTTGGTCGGATCACTATGATATATATATATATATATATATATATATATATATATATATATATATATATATATATATATATATATATATATATATATATACAAATTCCAACAATTAATTTATCTAGGGATCAAATGAAAATGAAGATCTAAACAAGCCACCATCACTTTTTCCTCTTGTTTTGCTCTTAATTACCAATCATGGTGGATCGAATAGCTTTAGTTAGATCGTTGGGTAACTCTCAAGACGACTTTTGCTAAACAGTTGAGTTATTCTAAAAATAACCCTGATTACTTAGTTAAATAATTCAAAAACTAAGTCACCGTGTATATATATATATATATATATATATATTGACTCTTTCAATATAACGGCACGTCGTACAACTAAGAGCCTCACAGTTAAGTCATGAGAAACACAACACAAGAGCTCAAACTTCACTATCTTGACGGCAGGACCCATTGCCCTGTCCAATGCCGATGCAGTCTCTGTTCTCAAATACCAATCTAAATTTAATGCAGCCATTTACCATTTCCAGATTTAGACTCCCTGTGATCTGAAGGTAATCTTCTTTGTCATTGTCTCCCAATAAATGGCTGTCATGCCTGTGGATGAGCCGCTGATCGATCGATTCAAGCCTCCTTCTGCTTTGCAGGTAGAAAAGAAGGAAGCTGTAGACCACCAAGTGTCTGCACTGTAGAGACAGAGAGAAAGAGAGGGAGATACTTAACTCGGCCGAGCTGTAAATTGGTCAGTGGATCAGAGCAAGTGTGTGGGCTCATTTATTTCCCCCGCTTCCGATCTCGCACGAATATCGCGACAGCGGCATTTATTCCGGCATTGAAACGCCCCAACTGTCCACTGACCTTCTATTGCTGTATAAGTAAACCAAGTGCAGACACCCGTCCTTCCACCCCAGTGTCTTTCTCGGCTTTGGAAAGCGTAGTCTTTGAGAGCGAGAGAGTGTGAGTGTGACTGTAAGTGTGGAGAGTAGACTAGAGGAGAGGAAGGGTGCAATGGCGTCGAAGTTGGTTTTGGTAGCAGTAGCCTCCCTCTTGGTAGCTGCTGTGTCTGCTAGGGAGATGCCCAGCGACGCTGGGCTAAGAGATGAGAAGAACTTCATCGTTGGTGGTGGCGTTGGAGGCGCCGCAGGAGTCGGCGGTGTCGCCGGAGTCGGCCCGCTTGGTATTCCTTTCGCTGGGATCGGTGGTGGCGCCGGCGTAGCTGGCGGAGTTGGTGCAGCGGGCGGTCTCGGTGGGCTTGGTGGTGGACTTGGTGGGCTCGGTGGTGGATTGGGTGGACTAGGTGGTGGACTGGGTGGGCTTGGTGGTGGACTGGGTGGACTAGGTGGCGGACTGGGTGGACTCGGTGGGCTTGGTGGTGGTGGACTCGGTGGGCTTGGTGGTGGTGGTCTCGGTGGGCTTGGTGGTGGTGGTCTCGGTGGACTTGGTGGCGCTGGTGGTGGGCTCGGCGGCCTCGGCGGTGTCGGCGGTGTTGGTGGCCTCGGCGGTGTCGGCGGTGTTGGTGGCGGAGTGGCTGGCGGAGTTGGCGGTGGTGGCCTTGCTGGTGGTATCATTCCCTGAGTGGTAGCTCGCTGGACGTCTTAGTTTTTTTGGCACTTTCGGTTTGCTTGTCAACGAATTAACAAGGTGGCTTTGATCAATATTTCTGTGTGATTTTTTTTTCCCTTTCTTCTTCTGTTTCTTATTTCTCTTCTTCATCTTCTCTTTGTATTTCCTCCGTTTGCTGGTCCTCAAGGTTTGGTGTATGGGGAGCTCATGCACTCGTCTAAGTGTACGTGCATGTGTGTAAGTTGCTGATCTTCAGGGCCATTCCGTGTAGTTTATCTCTTCTTCTATGAATGCCTGTGAAGCTCTGTCAACTTTCCAAGATACAATGACGCATTTTTAGTAATAAAAGTTGCTTTATCTTTCAAAGCAGAAAACCTGAGTTTTCCTCTCTCTCTCTCTCTCTCTCTCTCTCTCTCTCTATATATATATATATATATATATATATATATATATATATATATATATATATATATATATATATATATATATATATATATATATATATATATATATATATATATATATATATATATATATATATATATATATATATAGAGAGAGAGAGAGAGAGAGAGAGAGAGAGTGTGTGTGTGAGGATACAATTAACATTGTTATACGTGGAACAACGGATTTCAGGCGAATTCTACCGGGGAACAGTGTGGTCTTCAGGCAACCAGTACGTGGTTGGCAATAAAAACATGCCCCATGTTAATCCATAAAATAATCCACAGAATTTTTAAATTGGACAGCGAATAAATTAATATACTCTACTAAGCTTCCGCAATTGTCAGTAAGCACCAGCGTATATATATCCATTCCAGGATTCGTTATCGTCGTTCAACTTCAGATCAGAGAAGCAAGGACATTTTGCATCTTCAAATTCCGAGGCAGGAACTTCTTGTGACTGCCCTCTTCCCTTTACTGTTTTAATTTTCGAGTAATAGAAGCAGCCGTTGACGCGTAACAATTAATTGCGGAAAGAAACATGGTGCAGTTACGCCCGCGACTCGTTTGCTTAAGCTTGGTAACGAGAAATTTGGAAGTCTTTCTCCACATGACCATGCTGGTGGTGATCGAAAGGCATGAAAGCAAGAAATTAGCAGGTATTTAATTTCTTCACGCGATCATGCTGCTCTGATCGGGAGGTAATTTTATTATCGACCAGCGGGGCAGTCAATTTTGTTGTTTTTTACCAGAATAATCGATTACTTTTATTGAAACACAAGAATTTACTTAATTTCAGTGAAAGAACTTTAGTTTTTTTAAAACTGATGTTCATACGACATGCAAGAACACTCTATTCTGAATCTTTGAAACATGATATGATTTTATCGAAGATTATTTTGGTGGACTTAAGAACACCAATCTTTTTTGATGATGTGCTTGAAGAAAACAATTTTCTTTCTGCCAAACAAGCGGAGTTCCACCAGATTATAAGCGGGACTTTCATAAGAATGTTTCTTAATATTACTCGGGTTGAGCTAGCCAGTTAGGGTTGACCTTTCAAAATATAACTGAACACTTATCCAGCCATGGCCACAAGATATACACCTCCACCAATAGTAACTAGATAATGTTCTTGTAGAGAAGAACAACCAGCAACGGAGAAGATGATGCAGAGTTGGAGTGAGAACATAAAAATATCTAGCAATGGAATCTCACTAATCTCTCCACCCTCGATATTTTGTCATGAATGGTTTCTACTGTGAGCTTTGATGGGGTCAGCTTTTGGTGGGAGATACCATTAATGGCGAAGTTGCGTGACCTTGGCTGGCCGGAAGACATGCAGGAAGTGGGTGTCAGATGGCCGGGCCGTCTCAAATGGAGTGTGACAGCGGCAGACCTGTTCTCGAGTACTTAAGAAGGTGAAGGCTGGTTACACTGACGACCGCCCACTGGTTCTGATTTAAGCAGTACACGGTATAAGCTGCCCAACATGGATCATGGAGGACGATCAAGAGATAAGTTTCATATCCGCCATTATGGATATCTGAAGGATCTACCTCCAGGACATGAATGCCGGAGCCAATATGCAAACTGGTTGCAGAGTACTGATATTAACTTGTGGGCAAGTTGTGTGTATACTTTCGCCAAGAGCAGGTGGGTTTAGCGCAACTTTCATTAAATCTGTGATTCGATTACTTCCCAAAGCGTTTAGATAAGGGAACATGCATCAGTTTCTTCTTAAAATTTCTGTCCCATTTCTAGATGGGGGACAGAAGTTCAAAAGTGTTTGTTTACACACAAGAACCATATGATCAGTTTATGTTGTTGGAGACTTTCCATCCAATACATCAACAAACACGCCCTAAAAATTTTGAATGTCTAACATGGGTTTGCCGCAATTGCGCACATAGCATTTTTTTTTTTTTAACGTTGGACATGATTCAAGGCCTTTTGTGTTTCATGAACTTATAATAGGTAGGGAAGAAGAAAAGAATATTTCAGAAGGTGTTTGAAAGACAGAGATTGGGGTACCGCGTGACTCCCTGTCTCACGGAGTCACGATTCGTCGTTCTCTTTTCCTCTGTGTTAGAAATATTATTAGAAGTGTATAGATGTGACACGATCCATTTCACACGGTTCTTGTCTCTACGATTCAAACGCGCCATCAGTTACTTAAGTCCATTTCAATGACTCAAAGCGTGGGATGCTGCATTTCCCTTCGTGGGCTTGAGGAAATTAACATAAATCCTACAGAAACCATAATTTCAAAATTTTGGTTAATGTGGTAACTTTATGGTGTTCGATCTTATGTAGGCCACTCAAATGGCTTCATATTTATTCAATGAAATTAATCTTCATACTGAATCACTTATTTTTGAGTTAGAGCTTATCTACCGAACACTTTGGCATCTAATATATGCGGACTAATTATATGGTCGTGTGAAATATCAGGAGCACCACAATTTTATACCGGAGTAGGGAGAAGGATGTTATCAAGAAGATAATTGCAGAGCGAGGGGGTGAGTGAGTGAGTGAAAGATTAATGCTTGTACTTGGAAGTGGAACACGAATTCTATAGCAAATTAAGGAGCAAAAAACATCAGGGATCTTTCATGGACATAGACGCCATCGACCACAATCCAGTACAACAAACCTGAAACAAATTAGAGAATGCATTGCAGTACTCTGTCCACGAAGAACTACTGTTTATTAAAGCAGCAAAAGGTCGATTTCCAGGCAATCAGTGGCCGTGGCCACCTTTCCCAGAGCTACCGCCTCCGCCGCTGCTGCCGCCACCACCAATGCCAATTCCAATTCCTTCACCAACGCCTCCGCTTCCGCCGTTACCGTAACCGATGCCGACCCCATACCCACCACCCTGACCGCTACCATATCCGATTCCGACGCCATAGCCTCCGCCACTGCCATATCCATATCCTTTTCCAATACCACTCCTTCCTCCCTCGCCTGGCTCGCTACTTCCCCTTGACCCACAACCTTTCCCACATTGATGCCCTTCACCACCTCCAGAACTTCCTCCACCGCCACTGCCACCGCCGCCACCACCACCACCACCACCGCCTCTACCAGGAAGTTGGCTACCACCCCCACCTCCCACAGGCTGCTGTTGGCTTCGATGGCCGCCACTACTGCCACCACCACTCCCAGGCACCTGGCCACCATGACCAGAACGTCCGCCTTCAACTCCACGGCTACAGCCTCCTCTTGGGCCACAATTATTTCCAGAGGGGTTTCTACTTTTTTCTGGATTTGCATGACCACCGCCGCCACCGGTGTGGTGGCCCGCGGCGTTACTTCCGCCACCTCCTCCAGCTACTCCACCACCACCAATACCGACACCGATTCCAACACCAATCCCACCTCCGCCGCCTCCCTGTTCTCCGGGCGTTTTGCACTTCATCTTCTCCTCAGCTATTGCATCTCTGGTATGACTCCCAGCACCATGAATACAAGAAAACAGCAAGAAAGCAACTAAAAGAAATAGAATGGCGGATTTCGTGCTTCTCATCGCTACTGGCCTACTCCTGCAGAATACTCGCAAGGTGCAGGATGGAAGCCCCGCCATGCACGTAGAGGTTAAATAAAAGACGCAGGCCTTAACTAATTGGCTGAAAAGACCAAAAATTGCCGGAATTCCGCCAACTCATGGTGGTAATTTTTAACGTTATCTTCCCCAGACTGGATTATGTTTATTTTAACACAAAATTTCGTTTGAAGATTAATTTATAAAACTGATATAAACAAGGATCATGTCAAGGTAAGTGATCAAGTTTGTTGAGAATGAAGCAATCGATTCGCGAGTAAAAGAAAAAATGTACTGGATTGGACATTCAAGCGGGGGAAGGATCCAATGGCCTCAGTACACGTAAGAGATTGTTCATGTGAAGACTGAGATGTTTTTGGACGGATCTGAAAGGATGTGAGTTTCAGTGCATGAGCACACGGGAATACATTGTAGTTCCAATGCACTTCGTCGCCATACGGGCTTTTTCTTTTTCTCTGTTCTTTATGTTGATATGATCAGATTGGAGCATATGGCACCCGTCAGTTCTGGTTCATGGAAAAAGTTGTTTTGTTTCAAACTTTTGCGCCGGCAGATCTTTTTAATTGCTAGAATTTCCGGCATGTAGATCTGTCTACTCAGATGAGATTTTTACAGGAACAGAATGCGTTTAATACAAATTTTACTTCTTTTACAAACATAATACCATGAAAGTAATGTTTTCGGGGTTAAACATACGGAGTATCTTTACTATGAAATATATACGCACTTAATGATCTCTACAATGTCGGATTGAACAGAAGAATCAGATTTACCTCTCCTGGACTTCAATATGTGGCATAAACCAATGCATTTTCTATGGATAAATATAATTACAACAAAGGATCTGGTTCAGTTGATCCATTGAAATACGGATAGTATGGGTCAAATTGCATCTGATGGCCCGATGCCATGCTCCCTGCTGGAAAGCATTCAGTTGATTTTCTTTAAATGTAGAGTGAGTTTCTCGTATTTTTATTTTTTGTTTACAACCAAACTACTGTTTGAGTTGGTTTATAATATCGCTCCTCTGGGTGCAGAGGTGACTGGTGAGTGCTGCCATGGAACACGTTTAATAAACAAGTGTTCTTGTTTTACAAAGAATGTGCAATTTTAATTATCCAGCATTTGATTATGAAATCTAGGAAAATATTCATGATGAGTTTAATTATGCCTATTGGAACGAAAATATGGTATTCCTGGAATTACATTTTAAGTTCGGAACTAAATTTTTTCTTATCAAACTTTTCTAGTTTCAACAGATCATAATTTTGGACAAAATCTGTGTTCTAATATCCAACCAGCTATTTTCCTCTATTTGAGCCATTTATATTCATGAAACAACGGACATAACGTACACAGGCCAACCCTGAAATTTCTAACTGTTTACCTAGAGTGCAACAGTATGATCAAGTGAAATATAAGGTTGACAGCAAATATTTGAGTAGAAAGTCAAGGGCCCGAAATGATTGAACCAAAGACTTCCTACATCAATTCCCAAGATCACACTCTTATACCTTTAAGCTTTTAACTTGCTTAAGAGCATAAGTAGTCCTACAGTACATTTTTTCTTACTTGGGTGTCATGCTTGCCACCACTTACAACTAGGGGTGAGCATGAGCCAAATCGAGCCCGAGTTCAGTCAGCTAGAACTCGGCTCGAGCTAAAGAATAGCTCGACGGAAGCCGTTCGAGCTTGACTCGGAAGTTACGTGTTGGGCTCGAGCTCAATTAAGACTTGATAAACTCATTTAAATAGAATTGATATTCATCATTACGTGTTGAGCTTGAGCTCGATTCAATTAAAGCTCAACAAACTCGTTTGATAGAATTGATATTCATTACTAGGTGTTGAGTTCGACAAACTTGGTTAAGGCTCCAGTTTGACTCGGCAGTTACGTGTTGAGCTCAAACTCAACCAGTTTATTTGAATGAGTTGACTCATGAGGTCATCTCGACTTATTAAGCAAATGAAACTAACTTTTGGTGTTCATGGCGGTGGAAAATGCATCTCTCGCGTGAGGAGAAGCCTTAACGCTTGAGCAGCAGGCTCCTTTTTCAGCTCTTTCTCATAAGGGTATCTTCCTCAACATGCATGCCTGCCTTGAGTACTCATGGCATTCCTTAGGCTCATAAGTCTTCTCCAAAGCAGATCACACTCAATGAGATCTAGCATGTTCCAATCTTATAGTGTCTCACATGTTGGGGCATTACTCTTATGGGCTGTCAGTAGAGGTGAACAACAGGACGGGGACTCATTAACCAAATGACTCAACTCGAACATGTTAATGAACCTAGCTTTAAAGAGTCGAGCACGAGTAGTTGGATTCAGGGGTGGAGGGAGGCCAACTATTTTTTTTTATACTAAAAAAAAAATTAATTAAGTAATGTATTTTTTGTATTAAAATTCAGTTTGGCCCTAGCCGAATCTAGAGGTCGGACTATCGGTCCGCCCCTAAAGAAAATCTTTGCTCCGCCCTTGGCTGGATCTGTTGTTCACCTCTACTTACAGCCCATAAGAGTAATACCCCAAAATGTGACCGAGACCATGAGATCGAACATGCTAGATCTCATTGAGTGTGAGCTGCTTTGGTGAAGATTTAAGAGCCTAAGGAATGCCATGAGTACTGAAGGCAGGACTCATGCATGTAGAGGAAGATACCCTCATACCCTTATGAGAAAGTGCTGAAAAAGGAGCCTGCTCAAGCGTTAAGGCTTCTCCTCATGCGAGCCATGCATTTTCCACCGCCATGAACACCAAAAGTTAGTTTCTGATACCGTAACTGACGAAGACTGAGTGGAACTGGAAGGTTTCACATGCAGAAGCAAGGCACCGGTCTATTCCTTGATCTTGCGCTTTCGATGGACACGACGAACTTGCTTCTTCCTTGTCCATAAATACACTTGCTCACAAGTTAGGAAACATCACTTCCTCTCCTCGCCTTCAATATGGTTCGTTTTTACCTCCTTTTCCCTCTGCTTCTCTCGCTCCTTTTAGCCCACACACAAGCCAACCTCTTTGGGCCATTCCGACCGCTATTTCCTCATCGACGTACCCAACCACCATCACCCATCCTTACCATCAACACCTTCCTCAGCACCGCCACTACCTTCTCTTCCACCCCTGCTGCCACCTTTTTCTCCACCACCGCCACTACCTTCTCTTCCACCGCTGCTGCCACCTTCTTCTCCACCGTCACCTTCGCCAGCTCCATCACCGTCATTGCTGCCGTCCCCCGTTGCGCCGCCAACTCATTTTGCTGGTGGTGCAGGGGCAGGAGGTGGAGGGGGAGGAGAAGGTGGTTGCACGGGCAATACTAGCTCAGCTAGGGGTTCAGGAGGAGGAAGCGGAAGCAGCTTCGGTGCAGGCAGCGCACCTGGCGGCGGAGGAGGAGGTGGAGGAGGAAACTGTACAGGTGATGGCGGCTCTTCTGGCAGTGGCAACGGAAGCGGCTACGGAGCGACTAGCGGAACTGTGCCTTCACCTCCTTCTGTGGATTTTCTTCTTCACTAGATTGGATCGAGAGTGGGAACGGATGCCATGGATTGGATAAATGCGTGGTCGGGTGTTATGATGCACCTGACTATGTTATGAAATAAATATTAATAAAGTCTCTCTCTTTTATACTAATTGTGTGTTCCTCTTTATATATATATATATATATATATATATATATATATATATATATATATATATATATATATATATATATATATATATATATATATATATGATGCACCTGACTATGTTATGAAATAAATATTAATAAAGTCTCTCTCTTTTATACTAATTGTGTGTTCCTCTTTTTATTTATATATATATATATATATATATCTAAAAGCAAAGCACACTATATGAAATAGTCAAATGATTCAGATTGTTTGAAGGGTTTCATATAATCTGAAACCGAATGCCTAAGTAGGGAAGATGGATCCAATTGAATTGGATGTACCCATCACTTTTCCAAGTTTCCACACGTTTACAAATTTGGATCCAAGACGAATTGAGAAAAATTCTTACCATATCCAAATCCGATCCAAAACAGATATTTAAACTCACAATTGTACCTGAACTGCACTACATATTTCAAAATGTAAGGATATCGGATGAAATCATAACATGTTATATTCATGTTTACCATCAGATTGGACATTTATTTTGGAATGAATGTGAATTCGATTAGATATGATTTCTAAATCTGAATCCGATCTGATTTCTTGATTATATAGTAAAATTTTTAAATATTTGATTTATTTAGAACAGTCAGGTCCATTGGAGATCTAGTACTAATCCGTGGCATACAAGAAGAGACCCCATCACTAATCTGACCGGGCTAACCTCATTTGAGGTTCAAGATTAATGTACCTTTCTTCAAATTTTTCTTAGCTTAATAGATTAGTTTCTATCTAATAACCATATAAAAAAAAAATCTCACTTTTTCATGACCCCGTATATAGTAGCCGAGTAAAAAACTTATAGTTAAAGGACACTAAAAGTTTAAATGTAAAAATTTAAGAGAAATCCGTATGTAAATAAAAAAAAATGTAACAACCCAATCCACTCTCGGGTCCTTAGTCCGATGGATCTCATCCCATCAATCTCATCCCGCTCCCTAGCAGTTTCAATTCTAATTCGAAAAAGACTAGTAACTAAGACAACCAACAACTTTAACAACCCACATTATAAGGCCTTGAAGATTCTCCACAATTTTCAATATGAGATTAAACTTTTGAGGTGTTACAATCTAGCCCTTTTAAGGTACACGTGTCTACATGTGTGTGAACCTAGGTTCGAGTGTTTAACCATGGTCAGATACCACTGTAATGATTCGACCCACTCCTAAGTTCAAACCCTTGATCTGGCGGATCCCAACTCTTGCCCTATCAGTTTCGGCTTGAACTCGAAAAGACTAAAAACCAACCAACTACATTAACAGCTCCCTCAATAATCCCTTGAAGATCTCACACAATCTTTAAGAAAATAGTAAACTAAGAATCTTATAAGGTACCAATGTATAAATACAACACTTTTTATGTGCCCATACATGGCTTTGCCATACCAGTACAATATGTATACTCTTTTTTAGTAAATTTATGATCAGACTTTTGTCTTCCTGTCTATGCGAAATAAATTTTATGGTTAGACATTCATTTTCTTATTGATGAAGAACAAACATTCTCTAATCCACGCCACCATGCAATGACAACAAGTGATCTCAAGCTGAAACTTGACAGTTGTTCTTTGGTGCGTAGTTTTCATTTGAAAACTAAATTGGTTTAATAATCAATGTTAAAGGCTGTTAGATAACCGGAACAATTTCTTGCTATTCCATGAATTTGTGCCCAAATTCATCGAACCCTATAACATAATATTTCATCAATCTGCTATAAAATTAAGGTAAATTCATGAAACAATAACAAATTATTACTGTAACCAAACTACCCTTAAACGAGAAGGATATGCACAATGCTTCGATCCCTCACACAATCTTGTATGATGGGTATTTTGGTTAATATCAGAAAAAGAGGTATTTTGCTCATTTTATAAAAAAAAAAAATCTCCATTTAGAATGAATATGTCCCTTTTTTAAAATGGAGTAGTTTCAGGCCTGACATATAGTGGATGACATTCCAAAACCGACAATGTTTTTTGAGTGCGTTCCAGTGATGTCAAAACTGAGTTTGAAAAAATCCAGTTTTTGTAGAACCTAGTTTTTCTAAGAGGAGTAAAAAACCTGCCTGTTTTCCCAAAATTGTTCACAAATACTTGGCTTTGGGCATATAACCCAAACACACAAACTAGGTCTCTATAACTATTTTTACAAAACCAAGTTTTCACAAAATTGGGTTAAATGAAGGTCTCTACCAAATGAAAACCTTGAAAAACAATTCTACATGACCATTTGTAGCTGGAGGTTTTAATGAAGTATAGAAGGTCAGAAGATGTCGTTTTCAGTTAGGGACCCATTAAATGAGTCTAAAGCTTAAAAAAGATTCTTTGCCATGAAAAGTGTATTATGTGCTTTATTCCAATAATTCATTGAAACAACTAAAAACCTATGAAAATATCTTAAAAAGTTTGCATATATTAAAAAAAAAAATAAAGCAAAGCCACATGTTACCTTGTATCGGGCCCTGCCATGAGCTAGTAAGTTTGCATATATTAAAAAAAAAAAATAAAGCAAAGCCACATGTTACCTTGTATCGGGCCCTGCCATGAGCTAGTTCAATTTGGCACCCTTAGTTTAGACTGCTTTTTTGCTTCCTTTTTCAGCACGGCCTCTAACTCAAATGATGTTGAATAAAACTTTAGTGGGTAGCATTCATGAGCTTGAGCTGGTTTATTTGACTCAGGTTGGCTCTGACTTGACTATATATGCATTTAAATATCATTTCCCTATACTTTTACTTCTCTCTCTATATGTAGATTTTAAAAACTTTAGTTTAATATATATAAAAATTTTAAAAATTTTCATGTTAAAATTTTAAATTTATAGTTCCTATATATATATTGATCGGCATGACATTAGCAGCCAACTCCCTTAAAAACACTACGCCTATTGTTTAGGGTTGGCAGAGGCATCAAATTGAGTCTCCGATGGGTAAGAAGTTACCAACTGCCGACAAAAACTTTGGGCCAACCGAGCCCAGCTTTATTGAGCCTTGGGTCGAACCGGACTGGCCGATGGCCGTCTCTATCAGTAGGTGGTTGGGCGGTCTCGATTCATTTCACGTAGAGTGATCCCACGAATAGAACACTCAATGGCTTTGTAATCTCAAGTTTTTGGACGACCCACCTCTCAACAAATCAAATACATTATCTTAACAGGGAAGAAGATGAGCTCCACCGATCTCACGACAGATCAAGGACCATGAGAATTCGGCACATCCCAACGTAAACCTGCAACTAAGATGAAATGGGGAGTAGGTGGCTAGTGGGCTCCATGAATTTCGGTGCAAAAAGCACTGGTGGGTCTCATGAAAAACCAACTTGGCTCGAACTCTCGAACCTCGACCTGAGATTTCCAATGGCGGTTCTTTGAAGGTCCATGGAGTTCAGTCTGGTTTGAGCAGTGGGGCTCTGCTTTCCCATATCGGTGACTACCCAAAAGGATACGAAAGACATTGGTAATTTGGGAAGGCCTCAAAAGTCTGGGTGTCGGTTTTGGTGCTGACCGTATTTAAAATGTGGCCCTAATCCACAGCGCTTCTCCGCGGCCGTGCTTAGGGTTTATCTAGGGTTTTGGAGGTCCAGGGACGTTTCTAGTTTGGGGCGGTGGGAGAGCAAAGCCCTGAATCCTGTGGGGGAGAGGAAGCCATGGACAGATACCAGAGAGTGGAGAAGCCGAGGCCTGAGTCTGTCATCAGCGAGAATGAGATCAGGATTACCACGCAGGGTCTCATCAGGAACTACACCAGTTATGCTGCCAGTCTCCTGCAGGTGGACCTGTGTGCATAGGATTTTTGGTTTCAATCATTTCTTTGTGTTTTCCTTCCGGGAAAAAATGATGCTGATTATCGTTGGTCGTCATTGTTTTCGTGATTTTCATAGTGGTTCTTGATTTGGGCACTTGGGATTTTGTTTGTGTGTGCGCCTTCTATCGGGGTGTTGGGGAATGTCTGGTTGTGGAGTTGGGTGATGTTAGATTTTGAGAATCTTGCGTCTGAATATTCATTGGGAATCCCCTTATCGTTCTTCTTGCCCAATCTCGTTATGGATGTTCCTCATTCTCTTTCTTGCTTGGTTGTTTCTATGTTGAGGTTGCGGGCGAATAAATGGTGTTTGAAGCGTTCCAGAGATGGTTCAGTAGCATTACCCTGTTGTTTCTTGTAGTTACTTATTTTCTGTTTTTATCGCTTCTTTATAATCGCTGGTACTGTTTCCCTCTTCCATGGTTATTCGTAGGCCGTAGCATCTCTCTATTTCCTTTCGTGCTTTCAGTTGTGGGTTTCTCTTTGAGAATAGTCAAGACCGCCCGTATAAAATGTTGCTGCTTGACATTACATTTCAGCGTAAACTTGGAGCTCTTAGAGTTGGTTTTTGTGGCTGCTCGAAAAGTGTGAGCACGCACCTTCGGGAGTGGTTTGTTCTCCAGATGTTTGAAAATGGTAGTGTCTTAGTTCTTAATCGACGTTTCTTCATTTTTTTTTGTTGCTCTCCCTAAATATATTGTCTTTACTCTTTTCTTCATTTTTTTTGGTTGCTCTGTTCCCTAAATATATTGTCTTTACTCTTATTTTCAGTTTACTGTTTCTTTTCTCCGTCATGAAAGGTTCAGTTTTCCTTAAATGCTTACTTAGCTTGTGTATGAATCAGTGTCAATCTGTAATACTGCAGAATCCTGCTGCTTGTGAGTTCAAAAGAACTATAATTTTTTATCTTTCTATCCGGGAGATAGTCTCACAAGTTGTTGCATGCCTGTAAATCTTCATTGTGGAGAACCACTTTTAGTATTTTGTTTGTTTTCCTTTAGAATGCTTTCTGTGTATTTTTTACAGGTAGAAAGACTAAGCCTCACATATTAATATCCAACATTCAAGTGTCAATTTGATCTGACCGCTTGCAAGTTGGCATGAATAGAACCAATTTTGAAGTAAAAAGATGTTTCTTAGCTGTGAGACGTACCATTTAGAGCATTCTTTTATATGTGGCAACTTGTACTTCATGTAGTCCTATTATAGAAAGGACTTGCAGGCTATCCTAATGCATAGGTTATAAAGTATGTGTTGGGTTATACATTTGTATATGTATGTAGATTTTGGAATGTGCATTGGGATATATGAGTACCACCTGAAGACTTTCTATCAGTTTGACTATATGAACTATATGTTGCCATGTATAAACGATGCTCTCCCTAACTCTCTCTCTCTCTCTCTCTCTCATATATATATATATATATATATATACATACATACATATGTATGTGTGTAGCCCTTCCTTTAGTATGATTACGTGAATTAGAAGTTGCAATGTGTAAGATACTGCTCCAGAAGGTGGACTGCAGTAAATATAGGTCACAAGTAACATCTTTTTCTTCATCAGTAGTTTTACACATGGCAACTGATAAGGAATGTTTATTGTTAATATTTTGATGGGGTTTCTCATTTTGTCCCTTTTTAAGTGTTCTGTGTATGTGATCCTCTTTATTTTCTGTTGCTAGTGGAATCTCCTTATATAATTGTTACCTGTGATGCTATGCCAGAGGAAGTCTTATGGATCCTTGGTCTTTCTGATTTACTTTCTCATCATTTCAGTTTCTTACCATTCTCATTTAATGGTGTTGTTATTTCCTTTTCATTTATCTACTCTCAACTAGTCCATGTAATTGCTAGGATTTGGCTCTCATGCCTGTGCAATAAGCTTTTCATGGCAACTCCATAAAAAGTGCATGGTGTATCAGATTTAGTTATTCACATGAGTCTTTGATTTGTATATAGGTTTTCCTGGTGTATATTAGTTGTCATATTTGTGGACACTACATAGTTATGTACTGACTCCACCCACAGCTTGCACTTGTGTGGCATAGGACTTACGTATTGCTTCCACATGATTTTCTCCAGTTTTATTCCAAATAATGACTTTAGCTGCTAGTGAAGCTTTTGAAATGTTGCCTGCAATACATCTAATTCCCTTCCTTGTGCTGTGAAATTTGTTTTTCATGTCATTAAGTTTACTTTTTCAGCACTTTCTGAATCTTTTATGTGTACTTGAGCTTTGATCATTTTATTTGTACAAGCAAGAACATTAACATGTGCTATATGTGGGACCGACACACCACAAAGTGCACAGATTTTACTTCTGCTGTCATCAGGGCAGCTCTCTAGAAGCTTAAATCAGATGGCGTGGTTGCTAATTCTGATTGTTAATCAAGAAAGAGATGCTTTTTTTGGACAAGTATATCTTTTTGATCTGCAGCTATTGAACTCTACTAGTTTGTGCTATTGTTTTTTAGTTATGACATTATGGGTGATTTGACTGCACCTCTATTTTAGACTTTTAGTTTGTATCTTTTTTAGAAGTAGCTATCTTTAAGCTTTGCAAATTCATACTTCCACCGTGAATGATATGGCTTCTTTAGTACCATAAGAAATGCAGTAACTTTTCCTTTCCATTTTTCCAATTTGTTAGAACATAAGCACAGCATTGATGTTTATCACATTAGCCGATTGCTGCTTCTGTGATGCCAAAGATTAATTGCAAGATTTTAAATGCTGGCTATTTCCTCAGTATTTATTTATGTGCTATCAGTGTCCATGTGCCTGGTGAGAGAATATTATTCACAAAAATCATCTGTCACTGCACAAAATTTTAGGTTTCATATGTTTTTAAGGCCAAACCTATTAACGTGGGGGCTGTGTGGTTTGTTACATACTACTATACAGAGAAATCATGCATGTTCTAATGTTTGTATTTCTGGCAGTTGACAGCTGCATGAAGGGAAAATGAAAGAATGTGTCAATTTTGATGTATAACTTGGGTGTGGTGCATTCATGTCTTCTTGTATTTTGCAATTGGTGGAGGGAAAAACAGGAGAATGTAGGTGGTAGGTTGAATAGGTTAGATTCTGGACATTTGAGCTCCTATTTTCATAGAGTCATCCAAGCCTTTTGATGAAGTGTGTTGCTTGTATTGCGTATTGGGACTGTATTAAATTTCTTTCCTTTCCATTGCAGCAGTCTTCTTCTACTAATCAAGAGTATTTGATTTTATTTCATTTATTTAGGAGAAGCGGGTGAAAGAAATTGTGTTAAAGGCTATGGGACAGGCCATCAGCAAGACTGTTGCAATCGCAGAAATTATAAAGGTCTAATAGATATATGAAAAAATTAGTTGTATCTAGTGTCAAACTTGTCCTCAGACAGTTCTTATGAATTTGAATTTTTTCTTTCAGAAAAGGACTCCTGGGTTGCATCAAGACACTGTTATCAGCTCCACCAGCATAACTGATGTTTGGGAACCAATTGAAGAGGGACTTGTGCCGTATGCTCTTATATGATGCTCATTGTGTTATCATTTCTTTCCTGTCCCTCATAGCAGAGCTGTTGCTGATTTAATTGCACTTGTCATAGTTTGGAGATGACACGACATGTCTCGATGATATCTATCACCCTTTCGACAAGAGAGCTGAACAAGAATTCTCCAGGGCAAGTGCACATCACTTTCAGAACTTTGTTGATGTATTTATATTTCAATGGATCATTCCTCATATGTTATTGGTACATTATATTTTAATGTAATCACTCTTGAAACTTTATTGGAGCTTTTATGTTTTGACATTAAACTGTCGTACCGGAAGTATAGGTATCAACCTCCAGCATCAATAGGGAATCGGCAGCAGCAGCCAAGGCAGCAACAGCAGCATCAGCAACAACAACAGAAACAAGCACCTCCATCATACAATGCTCCTGCTGCTGATGGTAGATATTATGTTTCCTTTTAAGAACTTAGTTTATTGGTTATTGCTATAAAAATAATGCTTGTTAACCACATTCACCTGCAGATTCATATGGACGAGGTGGAGAATCATATGGACGGGGTGGTGACTCGTACGGGCGAGGTGTAGACTCTTATGGGCGAGGTGGCGACTCATATGGACGAGGTGGCGACTCATATGGACGAGACTCATATGGGCGAGGACGTGGTCGGGGCAGAGGTAGAGGCAGGGGTTGGGGTAGAAGCTATAACAACAATCAGGGTACATGCACCTTCATTTCTATAATTTTTTTGTGTACTTGCCAGAATGGTTGCTAAAACCCATTTTGTGAGCAGAAAATGGTGGATGGAATTATGGCAGAGGTGGAGGACGTGGTCGAAGTTGGGGATATCGAGGTATCATTATGTCTTCATCATTTCTACTCGTTTAAATGCACACAAAAATTCTCTGCCCTCCGAATATCTGCTAACTGCTTGTGGCTGCAAAACTTGGCAGGTGGAGGTGTTGGTGGTGGCGGCTATGAAAGGGGAAGAGGAGGACGGGGTTATGCTCGAGGTAGGGGAAGGATGGGTGGACGAGGGAGGGCGTACTGATCACCCAAGTTGTGCAGACGGTACTTTAGTGCTTGCTTGGTTTTATTAGTGAGAATTATGTGTGCTTTAACTGTGGCCTATTCTGAGAAGCAGTGTTTGTGATTCTCTCTTACTATGAACAGCAGGCCTTTTTTCTGGTTGACAAAATGGTCATTATGTAATGCTCCGTTTTTGCCGTCGTCTCATCTTCCCCAGCACCATATATTTATATCAATTCTTCACAATGAATAGTCCTTTGAAATGTTCTATACTCTGTCTCCATAAGATAAACATCAGGGCGCCCCTTGTTGATTTTTATGGAGGGAGAGAGAGATTGGTGCTAGAATGGGAAGAGAAGTGTTGGGGAAAAGAGTCTTCAAACGATACCGAACAAAATTGGGACGTGAAAGATGTATGAAATTGCTTCGGAATTCGAAATCCTGTGCTGAAGAGAGGAATGAAGACAGAACAAGTAGACTAAGCTGATAAATATGTAGAACTTCCAATGAAGACAATCTCTAGAATTTAAGAAGGAAAGAAAGGCCGTGTTTCTTTCTGCTGCCCCTGAGGCGTCTGTGACGATATGTGCTGTGTGCGAAACGAAGAGGCTTCATGCTTTTTTATGAAACAGTTCTGCGTGGTCATACCAAACCAGGAATCAGATTCTTTCCATTCCATCAAACTACGAAATAACATTTCAGGAAACATTTTTCAACCCCATCAAAGCACGCAACATAATTCGAATATGCACCCACTTTTCGGTTCCATTTTTCCATGTTTTTAGAAGTTTCTTTTCATTTTCACTTTTTCAAACCATTAAACGGCCCCTGAAAGATTGCGGCCGACGTATTGCATCATCTCAAGTTTCACCTCCATGGAAAAAGTAGATCTAAAACTCAAACTTTTTAACCCGCAAATGAAAGCTAGCATTTTCTGACAGGCACCACCTGACACAAAAAAAAAAATCAAGAAAATGAAAAGCTGGAGGATTCAACCATCAAACACACGGCCCAGTATGAGGAATATGATTATATAAGAGCTCAATACCCTGCGAGCAGTCGGGTACTTGGCCCATCATCGGCTGGCCTGGGCCATGCTAGCCCGATCTGAGTGAGTGTTAGGGACCCAACTTGGCATGATACACATCTTTAAACTCTGCCTGTCCACTATTTTTATTGTCCTTTTTTTCTCTCCTTACACACAAACATAGACTCTCTCTATATATATATTTGAAATCAGCTGGCTACCTCTAAGGTGCACAGTTGTTTTTATATTTTGTGCCTTTAGCAGCTATCGGGAAAGATGCATTTTGCTGCTAAAAATCATGGTCAAGCAACTAACCATCACCAATGCATTTATTGCAACTGTTTTTAGTAGCACAAAATAAAAAACCATCTGGCCACATTGATTGATTTCAATATATATATATATATATATATATATATATATATATATATATATATATATATATATATATATATATATATATATATATATATATATATATATATATAGCTCCATTTGTCAATTGTCATATGCTGTCTCTCTCTTTCTCTTATACAAGAAAACTCTCGGTGGGTCACCCAGGGTTGCTGAGACATTAGAAAAGAAATCAGTGATGGTTTTGAGTGAGGAAGGACGTTCGGCTACGCATCCGATAGCCATGATGTTGACATTCGGGATTGGCCCAATAGTTAAGGAGGCAAGGCTTCGTCTACAAGCAAAGGTTTTTGGGCTTGCCAAGACTAGCTTTATCAAGCCTTGGCCTGCTTTAATGCCCACCTATAATTTGTGCAGGTTTGTATGAGATTCAAACCTATCAAATTGCTTATTTACATCTAATCTCAACATGGCAGCAACTTCATTGGTTTGTATGAGATTCAATGTCGAGTTGTAGGAGATCATAAGGCCGTTCACGTAATCTCTAAAATTTAAGGGGAAGCTTGTTTGCTTATGTTTTTTTCATACGAATCTCTTGTGTTCAGCCATTGAGGATCCCATTTCAGTACCCAATCAAAGATATGCATATGAAGCTCTGTATATTCACGATGACGAATCATGGAGTCATTTGTGCAAAATATGTGTTAATCCACGTAACGCTAGAAACCTTGCTTTGTGGAGTTGTAGATCGAGAGATTCCCGAACATGTCGACGCTTTGAACTGCTGCTGAATTCATGGGCAGGCAATAGACAACATCGCGAACTGAAACATCTTCATAACCAAACCTGGAAGAGAAATTTCAATTTGCATGATGCGGAAGTTTATGTAAAACACACAGTTAGATCCTACGTTAAAGACTTGCAGATCAAACTTAAACAAAATAAATTTGAAGTTTTTCAAGAGCCGTGTCATAAGTAAGCCCATGAAATTTTGATTATAATCGGTCTGCGTAGGGAGCGATGCACCTATCGACTAGAATGTTGAACATCCACCATTTGCAGTTCAGAAAAATAACAATCACACGAATCAAACTGATAACCTGACTTTCATTGCCGGTCTGACCTGGTACTCTACGAAATTGGCAGTAATACAAGGTACCAAGGAATCTAAACCGTTCATTTGGATTTAGAACTTTTGCTTAACTTAGAATCGTATCGATCGAGTAACTGTGGATCAAAAATTTTCTCTTCTTCTTCAGTTGGACGAGCGGGAGTATGAATTTTTTCTTTCTTCTTGAATTCCTCTGTGTTCCCTCCATTTCACCTGGTTTCTTGCTCTTCTTAAAAAATGGTAGTCGATTACTTCTCCTGTTCACTTTTTCTGGCTAACAAAGGGTGGCCCAACTCTAATCTCTTGGTGATAATGGCCGTCTGCAGCTTTCCAACTTTTTCAAAAACTTGACGCTCTGAAAATTTCCGTTCATCTTCCCAACAAATGTACAACAAGCTTGGTGGTACGTTAGTACATGGATAATTCGTTGAGAATCACTACTTTACAGAGCAGCAAAAGCAATCCTTTGACGTAAGAGCCATCAATCTTTACAGGACATCACTTTACAAAACTAAAATGGCATCTCCATGGAAACATTTAATCAACATCATGAGCTATTTGCTTCCTTCCTGCTAATGGTCCTAACGAGATTCCCCCTCCAAATAAAACCTGTAATTTCTGAAAAGATGTCTGATTATGAATATATTCTTAGGTATAATCGTCGTCAGCTTATGATATTTGGTCTAATGCGCCTATGTGGTGAGACTATGAGCACATATGTGCACATAACTTTCAAAAGTTTGGCATCTTCAGATTCCTTTTCTTCCCAGTTCTGTTCTTTTTAGCCCTGTTTTGACAGGATGGTATCTTTAATTTTGCTTCTTTCTTTTGTTTTTGCTTTTCAAAAAAGCAGATAGATCGTTTTCAATTCCTGTCAATCTGATCAATTCAGATTGAAAGCAAATCGTCGATTCAATGATGCTGGGGGATATCCAACAAAACATACAAGTCACCGAGTCCCATATTCCTTCCATTGTATGTGATTGGGGAATAAGCATCGAGCAAAGAGCTCGAGTGCTGAACAGAAGAGGAAAGTGAAAAAGAAACAGCCACAACAGTGACAATGATATGGCCTTCAGAGGAACCTATCTAAAGCAAAAGTGCTCCATACTACATATCCAATGGATCAATGATAACTAGAGGCCCCTGGCTATTTTTTTAATTTTGTATTGAAGATTATAAGAAATCTTTAAGAGTTTATAAAAAGAGATTTTAAGTAATTGGTTTTCTTGGTTCCTAGTCTTTGTGAGTCAAAACCGAAACTGCTAGGGGCGCGTTAAGGCTAACGCCAGTTGGATCAGGGCCCAAACTCGGCGTGAAAGTGGGTCGGGTTGTTACAAGTTGTGGGGTCTAAACCTCTATGTGTATGACCTAGTCTAGGGATGAGTACTGCCGTACCTATAAGGGCGGGGCTTTCCCGAGGGACACGCCATACAGGGTCGGGCCAATAGCCGATAGGCAGCTGATTCCAGACTCTAGCGATGTGGGTATCAACCCCTTGTGCAACTTCTCATACAAAGATACATTATTAATAAATACAGAATGTCCTTTATTATTGTTTCATTAACTTATAAGCACATTCAGGCCTTAATTTGAGCTTCCCTTGTCATTTCCAAACAACAAAACAATAACATTGGGAAGCATATTCTCTAGGATATACACTCTTGGAGACCTTTCTAAAGCAACAGTGGGGAAAAAAGGAAGAGGATAAACTGGAAAGGAATAGGTGCACATGAAAAGCTATGGAATAGCCTATGGTTTATGCCTTTCTTTGGAGTCTCCAACAGTAGCTGCTTTTGGCACATTGAAGGTATAAACTTGGCATGGTCCAGTTCAGCACTAAGTCTACATCTGCATCCGCATCCGCATCCGCATCCATTTAAGCAAATGCTCATGTGATTCAGTTTTGATGTCACCCAACGTCGTTCTACTTTGCCCATTTTCTTCTATGAGTTTGCTCATATACCATTTTGATAAGCCAGGATGCGCATAAACAAATTATTTTCACATATTACCTAGTAGGTGCGATCATATCAGCACTAACACAACTAAGTGTGACATTCTTATTGATTACTAAGCATAAAAAGATATAAAGACGCGGGGAATTGCGATCAAATTGTGTCACTCAACAAGTTAGTTGGTTTCATACAAATACTACTTATATTGGCTTGCTAATTCATGCTTTTAAGTTTATATTATGCTAATATTTTTATTTTAGAAGTATTTGGAAAATAATTTATGAAAAAGTAGCCGTTAACATGGCGATATTTGTTTTTAAAATAGGTTATATTATGAAAATAACGTCACCGGAGAGACAAATTGGCGTGACATAAGAATTAAACAAAACTCAGGGTCAGATGAGGTGGGCTCCAACCCAAATCTTTTGCTGGCCTCGTCCGTGTCCATTGATCCAAAATTTTCGCATTTTTATAAATTCGGAAATGAATTTAAAATATTTAAAAAATGACCATGGGTGGTTACGTCACTCTGTTAGCTTCAGTTACCAATTTACCCTTCAAATCATTTCGAGAACCTTCCCTTTCGGAAGTCTACCGCCACCGTTTAGGGAACGTCATTAGAAAATTACGTGGGGCCATTTTCGTCAACAAAAAAAGGACCCCCCGTTTCCTTCTCCGCCCCAGGAAAAAGGAGCGCCCCCTCGTAACTCTCGCCGTCTAGGAACCGTCAAGGGCAAAATAGTCAATTAAAAGTCAAGGACTTTTTTCGTCCCGGACGACGTGTCGCTCGCGTCGAGTGATTTGACGCCGTCTACAACAACTCATAGACTAAATACGACGTGGCAGGAAAGGAAAGGGCCGCCCCAACCCCTTCTAACCAGCGATCGCGAACGAGGACGGTTTCCCGTCCAGGTTCATCCTCCCCAGCGATTTATTAAGAAGAGCAAGGGAAGGGGGGCGGGAGATCGCCATTTTCTCTACCCTCCCGCCAGATTAAGATGCAGGGAGCCGCAGGCGCAAAACTCCCGTCTCCGAGGAAGTACGTTGCCGGGCCGGCGAGCCCCACGGACGTAGGTGGACGGAGGGACCTCTTCCATGTGATACACAAGGTTCCGGCCGGCGATAGCCCCTATGTGCGGGCCAAGCACGTCCAGGTTTGTCCATCTCTGCTGATTTCCTCTCAGATAGCGAAGATTTCTGTCGATTATTGTCCGGGTAGGGAATTTAAGTGCAGAATAGACTTTCGCTATGGCTTCGAGGCGTTGTGATTTGTCCGGGAATGTGTTTGATTCTGTGGCATCTTGCTTCGGTGAGTTCTGGTGGGGGGAAGGTCGACTGAAGTTGGTTTTAGGGCTTTTCTTCGTGAACGTTTTTCTCTCGGACTTTCTGCTGAGGTTTTTGATTTTTTCCTTTGGGTTGTGAGCTTTTTTTTTAAATTATGGACCTTTTGTGTGAGAAATCGTCTTCATGTTTTTGGAGATCTTTTTGATGATTTCTTGCCTAAGGACTGATCCTTGTTCTTAATTACGGTTATGGGAAGCCTTTGGAGTCTTTGGATAAGCTTATGCTTCTCCGATAACGACCACGATATTTTGTTCTTCCTCCTCGTTCTTTGGTGATTTCTTGTGTTGTGTCTGGGAAAGTTCTAGCAAATGCCCCTTTAACGTTTCTGACTTCTGAGACTGCAAATTCCTCAAATCCTTACTTCTTGTTTATTTCTTCGTTATACTTGTTTACTTTGACTTAATTTTCCATTCGATGGAAAAATATTTTTTGAATTAATATATAGATTTCTCCTCATTGTTTTTCAGCAATAAGGTGTGATTCGCTGCTTTCTTTTCCGTTTCTGCAACTACTTGCCTTGTAAAATGTCGAGTTGCTGTTTCGTGTTTTCTGAAGTTCCAACAGATCTAGGAATTTTTGGATGCCAGACAGGGTTCTTTTTCTGTAAAAGTGGTCCGTACATGATTCTACTTTAACGTATCCGTTGTGATCTTCTAATTTCTTTGCGTCTAATGATTGATTTGGAGTCTTATTTGGGCACAATTGTTTCATTATTCTTAGCGATCTATATCTTTAGCCCTCGCGTTTGTGGTTTATATCAGATGGTTTTTCTTCCATATGGTTGTTTTTGCTCTTCCCTAACTTAAAGTGCTCAGGGTTCTTCTCTTCTAGGGATAATATTCTAGTTGGTGTTAATTTTTTTTTCCGAGTGCATATCTATTCAAGTCAATTTCATGAAATTTGTTTTATGTATATGGGGTAGAAGGTTATTTGTACATGGACACGGTAGATCAGATTTTGGAAATCATGAACCTTTTACGTCGGAAATGGTGCGTGGAGAATATAGAAAAAAACCCACACTGGTCTTTCCGGCGTCTGAAGACATACTTTAAACAAATAACACCAAAACCAGGTCCTCTGAATTTGTCTTTAAGATTGCTAGAGGGTGGAGGAGGAGGATGTGAGGGAATCTTGTTTGGAGAGAAATAACCAATAAATACAAAATCTACTCTATCAGATGTCGTGCTTCTCCTGCACAGAGCGGATGCATCATTTTTCTTAAGATAGATTTGTGAATTGTGATGTAACTTTGATTTTTCATGAAAAAACATTACGTAAATATTCAGAATGTTTGCGTCGGATATGTGCAAATCAAAACTATTTGGTAATATGGTGCTGAAAATGATGCTGAATCTCTAGAAGTTGAGTCTTCCTTAATTATTAGTATATTGCCGTTCTTTACCCAACTTTTTGTATATCGTATTTATGTTCTATGTTTGACATTTCTTTTCTTATTCGTTTATATGTCGTAGACTTCTTGCTTTTAATTTTTTAAACTATAGCCCCGAGATTTCATGGCGAAGTAATTAAAACACAAGGTAGGTCCTGGTCATATAAACACATGGTGTCTGCAAGGTTTGCTTTTCAAGTGAATGTGGGTCTTAATTTTAGAAATTTGTTCGCCTTCGCCATGCAGAAAAATTTGGGAGGGATGACCGATCTAAAAGGAGTATTACAACCGTTGTCCAAATATCTCAGGATAAATTCCCACTTGCTGCCGGTCATCTTTTCCCATGTACTGAACCTTTAGGCCTAGACCCATTGTGCTGTTTGTTTATGACTAAAGGCACAACATTTTTTCCCATTGTTTGTGTAAAATTTTGAAACTTTCGAGTTGGAGGTGGCGTTTGAATTTCTCGCCCTTCGGCCTTAACGTGGTCTAGACGCCGGTTGGCGTGTGCCAACATGCACCGCTCCTACGAGAACTCAAATACCATGCGTTTCGCCATCTGTTTTGTTAACTTTCGGCGTGATCCGTGCGAAACTGAGGAGCGCTTAGTAAGAAAACCGTGGGAGGAGGATTGCGACAGAAACATGGTCGAGTGAATACATTTAAACCCTTAAGCTCCTCTGTTCTGAGTTTTGAACAAGATCTCAATGCCGGCCCTAAAGACCTTGAAGAGCTCAACAGACTTGTTTTCCTCTTTCTTAAAATCTATGTTTAAATCCTTCAGTTCCTTTGTTCGCAGCTCCGAACAAAAATTTCAATTCTCACAGATTCTTTTGCTTGGCTTTAAGGACCTCAAGGGGCTGTTAGGCACCTAAAAGATTGTTACTGTCTAATGAATCTATCATAAAAAATGGGTTAAATTTATGAAACCTTGTAATATAGTTTGTACATAGCTGTTTCATTTTTTAGGCAGATTCCCTAGACAGTAACAATTTGTTGAAGAGTTCATCAGAAGTGTTTTTTTTTTTATCTTTAACTCAGTGTGGCACCTGCTGCATGCCACTTCTAGTTTCAACGCCGTAATGTAATGAGTAGTGGACTTATGCACAGGGCGATCATGTCATGTGCACTTTGACCTTATCTTTTTTTGTGTCTATTTTAAATTTCTCAAAAAAATGGCACGCATCGTGACGTCGATGGGGCCCGCTCACTTCTGTTGATCAATCGGATATATTGGTGGTGGACGAGCTACCTCGTAGCTGGAACTTCCTCAGTTCTTTGTTGTAGCTTGTCCTTTTGTTTTATGGAGGTCTCTTCTACTCTATTCAGTATAGGTTGCGTGTTCTAAAGACGGATATACGAGCTCCTCAACTTAAACACCTCTCTCTTGTGTTCTCTAGCTCTCTTCTCAGTTGCCTCTTTATCGTTCCTGAAATTTTACGGCCCGCCACATACCAATCGTCCATCGTGAGATGGAAATTCTGTAGTATCGTCTAGCCCGCTTTCTTCGTTGTGTATTCTTTGCTTTGCAATAGATTTGTCTTCCTCTTCTTCTTCTAAATCCCGCCTATTTTTTTTTACCATCTACAGCTGGTTGAGAAAGACCCTGAAGCTGCCATCGTTCTGTTCTGGAAGGCCATCAATGCGGGGGACCGCATCGACAGTGCTCTCAAGGACATGGCTGTCGTGATGAAGCAGCAGGACAGAGCAGAGGAAGCCATCGAAGCAATCAAGTCATTCCGTCATCTGTGCTCGAAGCAAGCTCAGGAATCCCTTGACAACGTCCTCATTGACCTCTACAAGGTAAAGGAAGATGCACTTCTTTCTCGTCTGGCTATTTGTCGTTCGACGGAGTTACGAGCGACTTTCTTTTTCTGACTTCTAGCATTCAACTGGTACAGAAATGTGGAAGAGTAGAGGAGCAGATAGAGCTACTGAAGCAGAAGCTTCGAATGATATACCAAGGGGAGGCCTTCAACGGGAAGCCCACTAAAACTGCCCGCTCCCATGGCAAAAAGTTCCAGGTCTCCATCAGACAAGAAACTTCAAGAGTACTGGTAATTTTCTGACGCCTTCTTTTCCATCTTGTGCTCTATAGTGGAGATGATATTGAGATGTGAACTGCTGTTTTTACAGGGTAATTTGGGATGGGCGTACATGCAACAAATGAACTATGTTGCTGCGGAGGTAGTATACAGAAAGGCCCAGGCGATCGATCCGGACGGTAACAAAGCCTGCAACTTGAGCCTCTGCCTCATGCGGCAGGGAAGGTACGACGAAGCTTGGATGATCCTGGAAGATGTTAAGAAGGGGAGATACGGCGGTTCAGATGAAGGCAAGTCGGCCGTTCGGGCCGAAGAGTTGCTAAAGGAGATGGGAACATCAAGGGGGGAGACCGATAACCGAACCCTTGATCACCAGGATGGGTTTGATCATCTGGAAGAGGTCATCCTTAGCGGTTTAGACATGCTAACGAGCGACTTGTCTCCGGCGACCTCGAGGCGATTGCCCATCTTTGAAGCCATCACGCCCTACAGGGATCAAGTCGCGTGTTGATTACGGGAAGCGTCGTCTTGTGATCATTGTGCGACAGTGTAAATAGTAGGGTTTTGGCAGTTAATCGTGTGTATTCATTAAAGGGCTATGGTGGGAAAGGAAAGAAAAGAAGGACCATGGTTTTAGTCCTTTGTTGTGATTGTAGTCGCCAGGGCCCAGGGCAGAGTCTTGGCAGCGCAGGAAAAGCACCGGTCTTTAATAGAAATTTGTCTGGTTACTTCTCCATTGATGATTGACCCCCCCACCCGAATGCTTCACGCAGAAGAAAAAAAAGAAAGGGCACGCGAAGCAAGTGGGAACCCTCGAACGCATGTTGTCCCGACTGCGCGTGTCCAGTACGGCGCCATTGTCTGGAGTAAGACCGAAGGAAGGCAGGGCCGGCCGAGACGGATGCTTGAGGATTTGGTACAGGCGCATGTGGACGACGACCATTTCTAAGCCATCCTTCGACACAGAGGAGCGGGCCCGGGTTTTGCTTTAGAGGCAAGAGATCAAAATTAGTAAATTACGCTGTAAAAAGCAAGGTGTCGTGGGTGGATGTGTCGTGGACAGCGTCTGCTTTCGATGCGTATTTGGGCTTTTGATTCTTCGAATGAGATCCATGCGGCAGCCCATAGGTTGCCGGACTATTGACAATGTACGGCTTAGCTCTGTTAACTGGGCTCGAAGTTCAATTTACGTTTCACTCTTCAACTTTTTAAATATCTTTGGGATCCGTGGGTAGCCCATACGCTGCTGGATTATGACCAATGTGCAACGTAGTTCTGTAAAGTTGTTCAACTGAACATATAAAAGCCGCATTGCGTATTGTTCAGATTTTGCAGCTTTGAGGTCCTATAAAATTGAAATGCGTGGTAACTGGTAAGGTTTGCTGATTATTTATTTCTTAGAAATTATAGACCACCAAATTATTTTTAAATTCGAAACATAAATGAAGGGCTATGGGCAGGCTGAATAATTTTGCGTCCTTTGTCAATTCTATCTTACTTCATGTGTGCTCGACTGTGCCAATAATAAATTGGCTGCTGAGAGTTAGGCTTCCTACATTTTATTGCAGGAAAATTAAGATATATACAAACACGCCTAAGCTAGCTGCCCAAAACCAAACAAAAGACCAACTACAACACGAGTAGATGCTCCCGACTTAAAAAATACAATACTTTAAGAACAACAGTAGGATTTAGATAGCATTAACCACCATCATCCCTTTCCCCATATCGACGCATCTGCTCACCAACCTCTATCATAGGCAGCTAACAAAAGCACCTTTAAACGGCAGCTGAGCACCATAGTGTGTTGCCATTTATGATTAATCGGCCTTATGCCTTTTAGCCTATCTCCGAGTCTACATTTCCAGCTTTCATTGTTTGCTATGATCCCAAAAATTTCATCAACTCTCTCCATAGATTTCAGCATGTACAATTCAGCCTCTTCGTCCCTAGAGCAAGCTTCACTAAAAATGGCCTCACAAGATTCCATGTATCTCAATTTCCACATGCCCATCACCATGGTTTCCATGCCCTTCTTACATGTGACAATTTGAAGCACATTCACTAGCATGTTTAAGCTTGAGAGACTGCCCTCACGCAGGTCCAGTCAGCAACCAATTCGTGGGCTTTGCTGAGCACCAAACAGTAGAGAAAATCTGTTCAGTCGTAAATGTGGCCATTCTTCTATGTGTCACTACATTTCTATATCACCACATCTTCCACGCCATAATTGGGAAGAACAACATCCAACATTTTCCAAGCCATTTAGCCTTGAAGGGCTCCAAAGCTGCATTTCTTTATCTATACTTTTGCTATGGGAGTCTACTCCTGCCAAACTTAGAAATTGCCTTTCTCCACATTCTTAGCACTACCGAACACTTAAGCAGGACATGCATATTGCTCTTCTCCTCCCTTTTGCATAAGTGGCATCTATTTGCCAAATGCACTTAGTGCCTTCGTAATCTGTTTTGAGTGGTCAATCTCGTGTGTGTCTGGCAATGTAAGTAGTCCATATGCCCTTCCGCCAGCCCTCATAACTACCATCCTGCCTTGTGGCTTCCCAGATCCACTTAGAGATCCTTGAGTTCCTGTTTATTGTTAACTAGTTGGTCAGCTCCACTAGTTAGTTGAATATGACTGCTCACGACTAATGCCTGCTCAGCAGAGCCAGTCTAGCCTCAGCCATCTCCTTTACCTCAGCCACTGATAGCTCGAAGCTGATCACTTATGATTCCATACTTCTCCCCACTCATTGATTTCACCAAAATTTCGTCATGCCACCAATCTACCAAAAAGATTGATTTTTCATCACCAATCTTCTACCTCACCTTGCTTTCTATCTTTTGCCAGCCTTTTCAAGCCCAAGAGCACCTCCATGGTTTTCGCAATGTCCACAAACTCCTAGATTTAAGATATCTTTCCCTGCACCATTGAACAAAGTAGGAGTTGTTATTAAAAGAAGAGCAAAGTTCTGCAAGCAAGTAGGGAATCATTTACATCCTCAAGAGGGTACACAAGGAACTCTAAGCTATTTAGTGGATTTGGCGGTTGTCCTCTGTATCAGCCCAAAGGAAATCCCGCCATGCATCTCTCAAGTTTCTTCATTACACCACGTGGGAGAGAGAAGGATTGCATCCAGAGGTTAGCCATGGAGCTCTAAGGCAGTCATGCTCTATATAAGATAGAAGTTGGGATTTCCACTGAGTCATCTTCTTTTCAAACTTAGCAATCAGCCCTGCATAATGCTTTGCATTTAAGTTCCCAGTAAAAATAGGAACACCCAGATATTCCAAGGGCAGCTCAGCCACCAATGTTGGCCAGCATTTGCTCTAGAGGAGCATCTATATTAAAGGTAAACAAAGAGGATATGGAGTTGTTTATGATGAAGCCCACTCTCTCTTCTACCGATTAAGGAAGCTCTTAATGCTAGTAAACTCTTGATTCAAGTTAAATCATGTATGGTAAGACTTAGACCATCCAAGTTTTCAAACATTGATATTGGGAGTGGAAAAATGGGATAGCTCCCACCTCTCCCATACCACTTTTTTTTTGTCAACTAGTCAATGTCAATATCCTGTGTAGTAGGGCAATTTGGTTTTAGTTTTCAATGTTTATCCAGTCTTATGTGTTTCACTTTTTGAGTGGGACCTAGGAGTGTCCACATAATGCGAACCTGGTTATCCGCACCATATTGATGCGCTGATTTTCATGCATCAGATGACTAAAATACCTTTAGTTCACACCAAAAAAAAAAAAACATTTTGTAAAGACAAATAAAAATAAAAAAAATAAAATGACTATACTAGACATTTCTTTTTAATAAATTACCAAAATGTGTTTCCCTTCTCATGCAATTCTCTCCACATAATGGCGTAGGTTAACCATGTATCAGTCTAGCCAACTGATTTGGAATTGGCACATATATCTATAAAATGATTCGGAAAAGTGTCATTAAGAGCCTGCTTAGCAAAAAAAAAAGTATTTAACAGTTTCACGAATATAACATAAGATTAAGGAAGATTCATGGAACACCTTAAAAAGTGTTTGTGAACCTAAATAAATCCAAATTGTTTTATTTTCCAAACAAGCCCTAAACGCACGAAGAGTGCAACTCTAATTCTTTTGATGTGACTTAGCATATGTAATTGCAGCTCTAATATCTAGTGGAGACCGCAGTTTAATAATTGCATAAATGACATATAAGCGAAGGTGCAGCCAAACATGATAGCGAACGATCTTTTCATATTCACGTCACTATTAGCCAACTTGGCCTGCCATTAATCTTGTAGGCCCGGCACGAAGAGTGCAACAACAAACAAGTTGATCAAAATATTCCACATTTTAGCTGAGGCTCTCCTTCCAGAAGAAAACAATTATTGGATTGTATTATGCACGTAACTCTTCCATCAATGCCAGTACTGTTAGTTTTTTGGAGTCTTGGGCAAGTTTGCTTACATCTGCAACCTTAGGATCAGGGGCAGAGCCAGGATTTTCTTTAGGGGCGGGCGGACAGTTCAACTTCTGAATCTGGGTACTGAGTAGAGCCAACTGAATTCAAATCCAAAAAATACATAGCAAAATTAAAAAATTTTATTTTTTTCAATGTAATTTTTTTTTCATTGGCCGGGGTGGGGCCATGGCCTAGGCGCCCCCCTCAGCCCCTGCTTAGGACCATTGACAAAGACGGACTTTGGCTTATTTTTATTTCTTTCAAATGTAAGAGGTTGTTTGGTTACCTCTGATATAGTTTATCTTAGATCTTGTTCAGGATCTAACCTTAGTGGATTTAAAATCAAACTCTCTAACCAGCTCTGCCACTTACATGAGACTTTTTTGTTGGAGAAAGAATGAGATGGAGATCTTAAGTCAGATCTAAGATTTTAGTTCGACGAAACATGGTATTTAGTGTAGAATCTTTTACCATATGAGCAAACGCGAGCGATGTTGCATTGATGGATTTAAGATGCAATCTTGCCTTCTCCAACTAATGAATCATTTACCATATCATTTACCTTTTTTTATTGGTTCTAATCCATCCATTGATACGAACTCTAAACTCATATATGCTACATGAGGCTTTGTGATTTAAAAGCTCATACTGCATTTGCCAATTATAGATCATCTAACATTTTTTATTCTCAAAACAGTTACTGCACTCATCTATTCTTTAGGTTTTAGTTAGAAATGTATATGAAATCTAACTGTGATTTCAAGATGAAGTATGCTTACGCGATGTCACGATGTCATGATACATAAACCTTGCAATTAGCTTAAGCTTGGCTATGTTCGATCTACACAACTAAATCAGCGGATTGAGACTTTCCAGCGAGTGGGGAAGGCTCTCTTCCGCAGCTCTCACCCAATCTCTTGTCCTCTTATGGTACAAGGCTTGTTTTCAATGTCTTGAGGTGCTGCGTGCACTGTGCTTCAACTTATGCATTGATGATATCATTTTCACAACACAAGAGGTTAATGTCCCTAACACTCAAAATAGAGACTGGCTGCTTACCCCCTATAAATCCAACGTATAAATCGAATCTGAACGGCACTGCAATATGTTTTTCGGAATCTATAGACATTCAGCATATGATATTTGTTTAAAACTAAATCCGACCCAAATATGAATCTAAATTTGACAAAACATTTATTTAAATCTGAATCCAATTTGAATCTGATGGATCAGATGTCATTTCTTAAATCCAAGTCCAATCCGACTTCTTAATCAAATGTTAAAGTTTTTTCATAAGATATTTCTGAAGCAGTTTTCAGTCGAATATCGGGTCCAAATCGAGGTCATTGACATCCCTATCTATTGCTCCATGGGAAAAAAATTGTCAATTGAAGTGTACATGCCTTTTTCCTGTGCAATTTGAAGATAAAGAACTCATATGACATTTATGAAAGGAACCGCAGATCAGGTCAACCGGTGATAATCTCTGCCTGAAGTCCTGAACCAGGCAAGACCGCAAGTTGGTCCTTCTATACCAGCACAGCAAGATTGATGGGACAAATTTGCAGTCGTAGTCATGGTCACGGTCACTATTTATCATCACGACAGTAGCGGAGCTACATATAGGCTGGCGTGGGCAGTTACCCACATCAGCAACAAAAATTTTCTTTATTTTTATATAAATGTCTTATAATTATTTACTTATTTATATATATTGTGTAACCCATCAAAAGTGAAAATTTCTATTGACAGTGCCCATTAACCAAAAATTTCTTTGGCTCTGCCACTGCATCACGACCTCTAGATTAAGTTGCATTTATTGAATAGGTGAAGGTATGGTGGTCGAAGATTCGCTGGACCTTTTCTGAAAAGGGAAGCTCATTAAACATTTCGTCATTGCAGGATGCCAGCCATTGAAGCAGAAGAAAAAGCAGGTGAAGAAAGCTTACAATGGATCTCATGGAAATAGTAAGTGACACTCTCATAAATTCATGAGAAAGAAAGGGCTATCTTAGAAAGGGAGGATGAGTCCCCAAAATTGGTCTTAGACTCTTAGGCCTACGCTTGTCCGATTAATAACTCATCAACAGTTTAATATCGTATTGAAGATTGTGAGAAATGCTCAAGGGGTTAGAAAAAGGGCTGGTTAAGTAGTAGATTATCCCGGTTTCTAGCCTTTTAAAAGTTAAAACTAAACCTGAGAGGTGGTTTTGGATCATCAGAACCAGGAGCTTGAGTCTGGTGTGGGAGTAGGCGGGTTATTAGATAGTGTAAAAATTGAATTTTTTTTTTGTCTTAATGTATTTTTTGATATAAGTTCAGTTTGACCCTACCCAAATCCAATCCACAAAACTCAGTCCCTATTTGGCCTGTCCTTGCGAAAAATCCTAGCTCTGCCCCTGTTTGACAGAGAAATAATCATTTTATAATGCTCCTTCTCTTCTCATTTTATACAAGGTGAAAATTTTGCAGACCTTCGGCAAAACAGCAAAAACGCACTCGAGTTTCAGAAAAAGGAAATTTCATTTACTCGCGGGACTAGGAAATATATCATATCAAGCAGCGGTCAAATGAAAATTTTTGACACTTTAGCACTTCTCTAGTTAAGTCCGCTAACAACCAAGCATTTTTTTTACAGATTCACTAGAAGTAAATTTTATGTCTTTTATTTGTTTACTATATATAATTGCATTTCACTATTTTGCTTTCAATTTTGTGAATATGGCTGCCAATGAACGCCAATACTGCAGAAAAGATGCCCAATGCATATGAATATAACTTGATCTTTATGTTCAAATTTCCTATCATTTAGTTGACTGTTACTTTGCGACTCTCCTCCCACCGTCCCCATCATGTAGTGCAAGGGATTTTCACTCACATTTCCTCTTCATGTCCAGAAGGGAAGAAATATAAGGGAATTCCAAATCTCTCACAGGCTATTTCACTTTGCCTTGTGACTCCTCAACTCTCACTCACCATAGATGTAAAAGTGGCAAACTATACAATTAAAGTACTAAATAGATGAAAGTCATAGATTATCAAAAGATGAAAAGAGAAAAAAATAATAAAAACATGAAACTTTTAATGTTGTGTGGGAGCCTATTTGCGTAGATTCACGATGCAATCACTGGAATCTTATTTCATTTTATGAGCATTGTTTCTAACGCAAAATTTTCTTACCTGTTGAATTGATGCCACAAAAATATTTAAAGGAAATTCAACGACACAAACGGTGGTGGATTTTTTGGAGTCCCGCAGCTCGAGGGCGGAGATGGGGGTGAAGACGGAGGAGAAAGAGCAGCTCGGAGGGCGGAGACAGAGGAGAAGGAGAGAAAAAGAAAAGGCGGCTCGAAGGGCGGAGAAAAGAAAGGGCAAAGGGAAGGGGAGCTCGGGGTCGGGGGTGTTTCACAACATGTTGTTTTGTGCTATTCCGTGGTTTACCATACAACACATTGAAACGCTTCAGCATTTTATACCCATTGTTCTCTGTTCTATGCGTCTTGATCGTTCTCTATCCAACGTTTGCGTCGATTTCACTAAAACAGAACCTGTCCATTCTGTTTCACGGAGTGCAATCAAACGACCTCTTAAGTCATTTAAAAATGAAGATGAGAAAGGCCAGAAAAAATGACAAGTGGATTTTGAACCCAATCATTTAAAAATGAAGATGAGAAAGGCCAGAAAAAATGAGAAGTGGATTTTGAACCCAATCAGGTAGGGTGCCGATCTCAATTGGATCAGCAAAGCATACCAGTATATTTATTTTTACAAGTTTTTTTCCATGTTGTCAATGAATGCTGGATAGAAATCCAACAAATTATAATCCAACTTCAACAGACATGTTTCTATTTTGAAATGGGAATGCAAATCCTCATTCTACTGATTCTAGAATTTAAATCCTAAGATTTTCATCCCAGATTTCAATCCTAAAACTCTACCTAATGGAAGAATGCATGGTGTTAATATGTGACTTTTTATACTTATTAAATACTCCTATTTTTATTTTTTGATTTTTTTTAAAAAGTGTATATATCAAAATAGTTTTACCAATTCATAACGATTCTATTCCATTTTTTTGATGTCTAATACGTGGCTGCAAGTATGCGACGGTGAGCACAAGCGCCGCCTGCGGCACCGTTTAACGAGTACGCCAGTGGATGCGAGTGTATGGATGGTGCGCGGTGAAGACGAGATGCCTCTCCCTTCTGCTCCCCGTTTTTCATTTTTTTTCTGCTTACCTTCTGTTTCTGGACTCTTTTGTATAGTTTCTTGGCAAAAGGGATCTTCATCGGTGATTGATCGGATCATTTGAGTGCAGAAAGGAGCAGTCTCCTGCTGATTCCGCCATGGGCTTGGACCCAGCGGTCATCTCCGACAATGAGGAGATGCGATCATGGTCGCGAAACCAAAGGCGCAATGGCGAAACCATTGCCCTCGTCCCAACTATGGGTTTCCTCCACCAAGGCCACCTTTCCCTCATTGAGGAGGCTAAGAAGCATGCCGGCGTTGTCGTGGTCTCCATCTACGTGAACCCTGGCCAGTTCGCTCCTGGCGAGGATTTGAGCAGGTACCCATCTGATTTCGAAGGTGATCTCTCCAAACTCAGGGAGATGGGATGCGTCAATGTGGTTTTCCGTCCTCACAACCTTTACGAAACCACCACCAAAGGAATGGAGCCGAAGGAAGCCGGAGAAGATGGGTTGGAAGGAAGGAAGAAGGCGGTGTCTTGTTTGGAAGAGGACGGGAAGATGGGGCACCAGACTTGGATCAGAGTGGAGAAATTGGAGAAGAATCTCTGTGGGGGGAGTAGGCCTGTGTTCTTCAGAGGTGTAGCCACTGTTGTTGCGAAATTATTCAACATAGTGGAGCCTGACGTTGCTGTGTTTGGGAAGAAGGACTACCAACAATGGCGTTTGATCTGTAGAATGGTTTCTCCCTCTCTTCTCTGTGTTCACATTTTCATTGGTTTTTTTTTTCTAATAGTTTGAAAGATATGTATGCTGTCGGGAACTTTAATTCAATCACTGCATCTCGGCTTGTAAACTGGTGTTGCTTTTGGTTCTTTGTTAGGTTAGGGATCTCAATTTCCCCATAAACATTATTGGTTCCGAATTAGTTCGTGATGAAGACGGACTTGCGATGAGCTCGCGTAATGTCCATTTGTCACCTGAGCAGCGAGAGAAGGTTTGCCTTGTAACTTCACTGCAATTTATGCTTTTTTCAGTTCATGAGTATCTTGTTTAGTTTCTGATACTAAAGCATGACATGACATGCCTTCTAGCTCTTCTCAATATTATCGCCTTTGTTTGTCTTGGAAATTTTAATTCCTCGTTCTTTCCCTTGGCTTTATCATGAATCCGTTTTCTGGAGGATCGTATTCAGACTAAGTTCAGCAAATAGATTGAAAAGAGAAATGGGCGATTCTGTACGTGTCAAGTTAGATGTCTGTCCGGTAATCTGATTATATTTTGGCTGCCACGAGCTTGAGTACTTTCACAATGTCAAAACATGCCGCCCTCATTCTGCATTACCTACCTTAGTTATGATTATGGAGTTATGGCATTTTCTAAAGATTTACAACTTATTCTCTACCTTGGTTATGGTTCACCTTCTATGGAAGTTTTGAATCATGTTCTACGTGACTGCTTTCAGATATGATCAAAGCTTTGATGAATGTCTCGTGGAAGTGGAACTATATTGATGGCTTGCAGAATGTCAAATGTTAAACTGTCTTAGAGGTTATCTGGAGAAGAATCAAATTCTGAAAACGTGCATTGAATCATCTTTAGAAATCGATTTTTCTAAGAAAAATCCAAATTGCAAAAGAATAGCACACAAGAGTTTGGATGAGCCAGGAGCCAGACTAAAAGGAATGCCTATATTGTAGCATGTATGTGATATAAATAAACAACTAGTTCACATCAGCGTTACATCTATAAGCACGCTACCAATATTTACTAAAGGAAATTTCATCCAAAATCTACATTGAAATCAGAATCATTTAGGTGCACCCCTATTAAATATGACGGAAGATGAGACCTTTATTTGTCCAGTTTTTATTTGCCTGTTCTTTGGAAGGATGGGCACCGTGAGAGTATTGTCCTCAAAGAAAAGTGCATTTGAGATGCTTTTTACAAACTCAAGTGAAAGAGGTGGAAAACAAAATGAAACTGACTGTATGTGAAATATTATCAGTCCCTACAGGCCAACTTGCTACTCCATATTGTGCAGCTTTTTTTGACAGTTACAGATATATTCTGTTCAAAATGATTTTCAGTTGGTTGAATTAGAAATTATGAACAACAGTTTTTTTAGATATAAAGCTGCAATTGTGCCTTACATATTGCTGAAGTTTATTTAACCTTTTTAAATGATCTCACAATAATGAAACTTACTTGGCTCAAGTTTGTCCTTTCCAGGCCTTATCCATTAGCAGGTCATTGTTAAAAGCTAAAGTAGATGTACAAAGGGGGCAAACTTCTGCGACAGAATTGAGGAATGCTATCATTAAATCAATCAGTGAAGCTGGTGGAAGGATTGATTATGCAGAGGTAAGAACATAATGACTGCCATTTCTCAGTCAGTTCTCAATATTGTTAGTTGGCAAACTATTTATCACATAACAGTTTCCATATAAAAAATCTTTTACACAAACAAGTAAATATTTTCTAAACTCATTCATGCAAGAACATTTCATACCATGAATTCAGTAAGACTGTTCATTTCTTTAAGCATGAGTCGTGGTGGATTCTTAAAGTCATCCATGGGGATACGCCATACCCATGGGGATGTGCTAGGCCCAAAATGATAATCTATGATGCTGGGCATCTGTGCTTACTGCTGCCCTGGGCTTATCATTGTTGACAATATTTTTAGCAATTGTTATCTGAATAGAATTGATGTGATATCACAGTGCTCGCTGACTACTTGGAATGCCTGATGATATTTGTTCTGAAGGCTCTGGGAAAATATTGGTCTTTCTTTTTAAATGCCATCTTGAATCTTTAGCCTTGCAGTGTTGATCTCTGTGTTATTGCAGGTCGTAGAACAAGAAAATCTGGAGGCTGTTGAAGAGGTCTGTGGCCCTGTTGTCATTTGTATTGCTGCATGGTTTGGAAACGTCAGGCTAATAGACAACATTGAGATTAATTCATAGCTTTCTCATTTGTTGGCAATCTAACTCATAATGCATTTCTTTTAGAAAATGCAATGTGGTCTTCTCTGATGTATTTTGGCATAAGTTAAATAAAGTGTCGAGTTCACTTCTAATGATTGTCTAGTAACTTAGTTGCATGCTGCATCTTTATTTTTTCATTTATGTCAAATTCTGAAGCTGCATTCGAGTAATCCGTCAGTTCTCTATTAATGTATCATTCAGTTGGCCATGATTATAATGAAAACTTAACAGAATTTTTTATACAAATTCAAATTACTTATCTGTCATGGGTGTCAGCAGAACGTTTGGTAAGTGGCAGGTTCCTTAAATTATCGCTAACACCACCCAACCTGTACTACATGCAAGCTGTCTCACTTCTATCAGGTACTTGGTTTTCTATTCAATAATTCCTTAGAAACCTGCTAACCTTGTATCATCTCTCGTAGTTGAGTGATTTGGATGAACCATTTGTAAGTGAAAGTTGTCATTGATCCAATGTACATCCAGCAGCTTATCTTGATTTTTGAGCGACTAGATCATGTCATCAATGACACAGCATTCTTAAAGAGATCTTAGAGTCTACTTTCTATCCATCTCAAGGATAGGCAGTCACTAATATGGGAAAACTATGAACTTTTTGTTGGGCCTCCCCGCCTTAACATCTATTTGAAGTTATGATTTGGCAACGACATTTGTACATGGTTGGTTTTCATTTAGATTGGGTTGAGGGCCTGATACAGTGCCCAGCACATTGTGCACTTTAGGCTTAGTTAATTCTCCTTCCATGCCGCTGCCAACCGGCATCGGTCATGCTTAAGGCGATCGTTTCTCATGATGCGCTGCAAATTTATGTGAACTACAAGGCTGGTTAGACGCATGAAAGGAATGAAACTGTTTGATCGTTTTAGAACCAGTCGCTGAAATAGCATGAACCTTTTCATCAAGCTTGTTTGCGAGTTTGTAACTATTCAAAGAAACCATCAAGAGAATGAAAGAGATTAGTGAGTAACTGAATTTACCAGCCAGAATCGAAACAAACAAATATCAACCACTGATAGTGCAGATGGACTTGCAATCAATACGCAGAATCGCCATCATCATCATAATAATCAAAGGAATTGACCCAAGGCAAGTAATGGAAACCGATCGAACGTAACGAATTTCATAGAACATGCTATATGAAGAAAGGGTACATAATAATAACGAGAGAGGAGGACATGGTGGTGGCGTCAACAAGGAATCAGGTCGATGAAGAACCAGATGACATTGAGGGGGATCTTTAAGAGATGAACTGCAAGGCTGGCCAACCAGGCGAAGCATGCGCAGCATGGGCATAAACAACTAATCGCCGTCCTGTAACCAAATCATTTAGACACATACAAAAAATATGAATATGATAGGGGGGGAGAGAGAGAGAAAGAGGCCCACCCAATTATCCAAACGACGGCCCCGACCAGTGCAAGAAGCAACGACAGGAATGCGAAGGGCAAACCGATCAAGAAACCGAGAGGCCTGCACTCAACCATTCTTTCTCTCTCTTTCTCTGTCTCTCTCTTCACCTTGTGCAGTTTTCTCACTAATGACCCTCTCTCTCTCTCTCTCCCTCTCTCTCTCTCTCTTATTTGGTTGAATAGAAAGAGTGGCAAGTTCGAACTTGGTTATGCTTTCCAAATTTGGGTTGCTGATAATTGGTCTCCACAAATTGAAAGCTTAAAATGGCCCGTCTGACCCACGTCAAAGTTGGTCGATGCTGTGAAACTAGATCGAGTGACTCAGGTTGCCCAGGTTATACTTGCGTTGAAGCAAGCCAGCTTTCATTTTTCTGAGCCTTTTTTCTTTCAAGAAGGGTAGGCTTGGTTTAGCCTAGATTCCTTCCTGATCCGGTGGACACACTTAATTTCTTACACAGAATGCCAATCCAAAGGTTTTTATCTTCAGATCTCTTCAGGATTCCACAGCTAAAAAAGCAAGGTGCTTTTCAGTAATAAAAGCAATACAATTATCAAAATCATGCAGAATCTCTATACATTTGGAAGGAACATCTCAAGAACTTCTGCCTTAGCACTACAACCATCAAAATCATGCAGAATCTCTATGCATTTGGCAGCTACATCTCCACAACTTCTGCCTTGAAAAGAACGCATTTCTCCATTTTACAATCACATCCATATGGATGATTACATTTGGTTACGGAGATAGCAGCAGAATCTCCATTCGTCAAGTTGAACGCAATTTAAGAGAGCGAGAAAGAGAGAGAAGTAAAAAAGGAAAAAAGATGTTCTCCAAAATGTCTTTATGGAGTTCCACGAAATTTCTTCATGTTCAATCTTCGAATGAGATCCCTGAAGGCAGGGGAAGTACCCAGCCCTTGTGGCTGGAGACAAGAAATGAAAGGACAAGAACAGAAGGCCCTCATAAGAAATTTGGAAGAATGCGCCTATGAGATTTTGCATCGTTGATGGTGCCAATTGGATGACGGTATACCACTATCTTCAAAAAGAACCACAAGCAAAATAAAAGATCGGGAATCCACAATCGAGATGATGAAAAAACCGATGTTAGATATACGGGTAAATGCCAATGATATGTATCTCCAATGGATTAACTCATATTAGTTTGGAGTTTGATCCTATAGCTATAATAATGTCCATAAAGGCTCAATTCTTACAGCGGCCGCAAGGAAGAAGTACAACTCGCACGATAAAACAACCCACCTTTTCTAAGCGCCCAGTACTGGTTAGTGGATATTGGTGAACCACCGTGCCACCATGAGACTGCCTATTACCGTCGCCCTAGCAGGTGACCCTCTCCCGCCCTAGCAAGTGACCCTCTCCCTGTAACAACCCAACCCACTCCCGAACTCGGGCCCCTAGTTTGGCAGATCCCAACTCGCCCCCTAACAGTTTCGGCTCTAACCTTAAAAAGGCTAAAACCAGAACAATCTTCTAATCAATGACCCCTTTTATAAACCCTTGAAGATTCTTCAAAATCTTCGATACGGGACTAAACTTATGAGGTATTACACCTCTCTCTCTCTTTCTCTCTCTCTCCCACACCCACACACAAAAACACAGGCAAACACAATATTTGCAAGCACTAAACAAATCTATTGAAGTTGGAAAAATTCGTCCATCCAAAATATACACAGGCAAAACAGAAAAGCACTCTCTTACAACAGATCAGCGAAAATATCATCCCATGTACCTTTTCATCAAAACTCATGTACACTTGAACCCATGACAGACAGACAAGACAATGATAAGAATCAAGGCAATGATGATACCCAAAACAATCAGTTTGATCTTCATGTTCTGGAACCACATCTTCCTTCGCATCTTGGTCCCTTGTGATCGGAAATCCTGAGCCTGCATCAACAAAGTAATCGAATATTTTGAATTTTCGAGACAGGGTCAGAGGGACACCAGAGACTGAATCTATAAACTGTTTTAAGGAAATAACGGCTGACACAGACATGAAATGAATGCATAAACAAAAGAAAGGTGCTTTTAAGTTGCATGCTACAAAAACCTGTGAGCGAAGGTCTTCAGTTTTGTCCACAAGAAGTTCTATCTTCTGACCACGGTCAAGAACCTGTATATAGAAGGAACACGAGGAACCCATTAGTTCTAGTTGTTCCACCAGAAGGACCAGCAATTGCAAGGTAGACAGCTGAAATTTGTCCAGCCAATTCAACGTGTCTATTTGGTCATACCATTTGGTCGATGACAAGGTAAAAGGCCTTTAAAAAAACAAAAATTAAAAATGAACCCAAGACAACGATAACAGATCCCATCAAAATCTTTCCAAATTCGGTGGCCATTCATAGATGTTAAGATACCTTGTCAATGTTTTCCATCATCACTCCTTTCACTTCTGAAACTTGATCCTTTATTTTTGCAAGCTTGCTTACTTCATCTGCATGATCTACACAGTACTGCATGTGTTCCTTCAGTTTGGGCCTGCAGCATAAGAATTTTAGGAAACCAAATAGATTCTTGATCCAGCAAAAGACTGTTCTATTGTTTGAGCATTAGTTACCCAAATTCCTTGTTAAGGCTGTGTGCAACAGCTGTAGCAGCTTTCCCACCACTGTACCTCTTGATAAAGTCATCCTTTACACGTTCAAGAAAAGCAACAGGCACTTGTCGTCCAACAGACTCGACTGCAACTACACAGAAAGCTGCAATATCCAGCAAGGAGACAAAGTATGAACCATCAACAAAAGAGCAAATTCAGAACCAAAAACAAAAAAATTCTGACAAAAGCCTTCAGAGGCAGCAACTTCTTGAGATGATCTTTATGAAATTAACCGCATAACTACTCCTTGAGCAATCCTATCAAATGAGGGTAAGAGCCACGGCCTTGACCAAATGCAACTAAAATGAATTCCTCCCTCTATGAGGCCATCCAACAAAATCACTTGCAATGCATTCTCCACTACGCTTCCCCTGATCATTTATGTACTCCAAAGAATGAACAGTATTATAATTAATAAAATAGAGACTTGATCAATCTCCTAAATTAAAAAGGGAAACCTTATTCATCCTCAAACATGTAATGAGAAGAAACATAATAAAAGTTACAAAATTTCTTAATCCACACTTTTTTCTCGTCTTATAACCAGTTATCCACCCTGGCATGCACTGTCTGATCAAAAGTCAAAGGCCTCAGATTCTGTTGAAGATGCGATAAAGTGAATGTGTTTGACCAGCAGTGCAACCTTAATCATGTTTGCACACACCAAAAGCACGAGGCAGGACTAGGCAGTGGAATTCCAAAACATTTCTTTTACTTACGCACCTAGGTTTCCCAGTCTACTCAAAAAGATAGCACTTAGGTGCACTTTTGACTACTAAGCATGCACCTTGGGTCACTGCACTCTAACTTGCAATTATCAGGTATCCTGGATTAGGATCAAATGACCTATGTATATGAGAATAACAGATACTGCAAGTTACTTAACTCTCAACTGACACTCTTTCTTGGAAAATATGATTCCAAAACTAAAGGTTTTGGCTTCCACTGCACCAATTGTAGTGTAACAAGACAGGAGCAGCAAGTAGGAGACCATGATCAACCAACTAAGTTCTCAAATGGACACATGCATTACGAAGGAAAGCAGCCATGGGTTTAAACATTATGCTTACTGACAGCCACAGCTATGCCTGGGAACAACCTCAAGTTCTAAAATGGTTATGAAGCTCCAAACCTACACTATTCAGACGTAAGGGAAATTAAGCTCCACTGCATACAACAGATATATTTTTCATAACAGTAAGGGTGATATTTATCAATTTCTTTTTAAAACATTCCTGGAATCCTTAGACCACCAAAGCCAAATATAACCACATGTCACGTGTGTATATATATATATATATATATATATATATATATATATATATATATATATATATATATATATATATATATATATATATATATATATATATATATATATATATATGTGTGTGTGTGTGTGTGTGTGTGTGTGTGTGTGTGTTATTTGTTATATAAATAGTTTTGTTTGTCTATATTTTTAAACTTTTTCTTATCAAAGTTACCTTGAATCGATATATCAATGAAAACTCAGCCAAAACATTTTTCAGAACGGTCAAAACTCATTTGACGTCGTGTCGAGCTGCACCCACACCGATGCGGGTGCGCACCCGTGTGACTTAGGACTTAAAAGACCACAAAAGAACCTCTATAATAACCAAGCTACTGAACATTGGGTTTGATAATCCCCAATCACTATCCAATGTTCAAAACATCCAAAACAAAGCAGACACATACACATAATTTAATCAAGCAATGCAACTAACCAAGAAAGAGAACCAAAATTTTTCATTAAAAAAAAACAACATAAAAAAAACAGCAAAGGTCCAAATTTGAGTTGGTGGAAATTAACCAAAATATCCAGTGCCACAATCGCAGGGGGATTATTTAAGAATCAAGAACTTGGCCAGCTGTGTTGGGAACTGATATCAAGATGAATTATCGAGCTGGACCTTGCTGTCAGGCATAGTCCAACTTCTTCATAGTGAATCCTGCAGTCTTGGAAGGTAAAGTTACTTGTCCAATGTTCACTACTGTGACTCATCCAAGGTCTAAGTGGTAAAGTGACCATTTCAATGTTTACTACTTGGAATGGCTTGAGACCTACATAATCCAGAATACTTGGTCCTTGTCATTCTAGAGAAGACAATTATGAGTCACCAGACTCAAATCATTAGTAATCATAAGGTGGCATGTCCTATGAAGAACCATTTGCAACTTCTATTAAAACCCAGAACCAAGTGGATAACCTTGCTAGACAACTCAGCCCCAGCTGAACAAACCAAAAAGGCCGATATTGACAACATGCTAAAGTTTAAAAAGCCATACATCTAGCAAGATAGCAAGACAGAGAAAACATCACTAATAAATCAACTACACATACATTTTCTGTGCATTTATCATCACATTCCATATGGTCATATGATCATATCCCATATGACTATCAACTATCATGGTAATTCGTCAACTAACTACATAATCCAGCTTTGCTTTGTACTACGAAAAGGAGTCATGACAGAGATTCTGTGTATCATGAAATCCTCTGCATATGAAACTTTCATTGCATAGAACTTCAACTGAAAAGCTATTCTGCATAGCAAGCATTCCATATCTACAATGGAGTAGCAGAACAGTAAGGCAAAGAACCCTCCAATAATCCATTCATCTGGTTATGCAGGTCTTCACCAACTCGCTAGTGTTTCCATAGTAAGCAGTATCAGCGAGCCCACTTTGACCAGAAGGCAGTGACAGTAGCCTTTTCCTTTGTCCAAGGAAATGTTTTAGAAGATTTTCTTCAAAGATACAGAAAACCTTATCGACCATAAGCACAAGGAGAGCGATATTAATTTTAACTCAATAATATCAACAAAAGTCAAACCGATCTTTCGCGCCCCTTTTAAACCCAAACTCTAAGCACTCGACACGACGGTTTCTCCTGATGCCCCCGACTACCAAATCCAATCATAACATCCACAAAACTTCTCTAAACCCTAACGACTTCCAAAACCCTACAGATTTCTACTCCAACCAAAACCGAAAAAAAATGCAGGCAGGAAGCAATCCGCACTAAGCAAAATCAAAATCCATAAAGAGGAGAAGTCTAAAAAGAGAATAAACAGAATCAAAAGAGATGGAGACCGGGAAACATACTGAATCCATCCTCCACGAGATAATTGAAAGTGTGGTTGTCGCAGGTGTAGGTGAATTTGTTGTTGGAGGATGGCAGCTTCTGGAGGCATTGGGAGGCCATGGCCGTGAAATTACCGCTGAACTCCGTAAATTCCGCGAGGATGACGGTCCCCCGAGCTACAAAGCTGTAGATGAGAGATTGCTGACCCATCTCTCCCACAGAATCGACGATCTAGAAATGGAAGAGGGAAAGAAGAGAAATCCCCTAAATAATCTCCGAGAGAGAGAGACACTCGGGGATCTTTCCCTTCCTCCCCTTCTTCCTCTTCTCGCTTTCTTCCCCTCGACGGAAAGGGGCGAGAAGTCGAGAGGTTGCGGAGGGAAAAAGCGACACTGAAAAAGGAGGCCAGAGTTCGCTGTTAGTCGTTGAGATGGTCGGAGAAAACTACCTTAAAGCCCTTTTGATCTCTCTCAATGACACAAAGAAGCTCGCGGCAACTCTTTCCCGGGTTCGGTTGGCGCCTCTAAGATTCGGAAGGCCGAGAAACGGGTCCCAGTTGTTCAGATCTCCGACCCGAATCTGGGTTTTTCATTTTCCAAGCCCATTTGTACGCACATATAAAATTTGATATTTGATGGATACAAACATGTCATATCCATAGTAAGACGTGCGACATTTATATCATAGCCACTATAATTTGGTAGAGGGGCTCACATTGATGGCTGGTAAGCAACGGGTTGCTGATTCAAGCATTTTTGGGTTTGAGTGTGATAGCCTCAATGCCTTGCATAAGTTGCATCAAAGGGCGTAAAGGAGTTAGTCGGATTAGGGGCATGTATAAAAACAGGTTTTTAGTTCGATTTTTATGAGTATTATGTTCTTATGTCTTAAGGTGGTAGGACGCTGCATCCACATTGATTGGTGCACTGTTGTTATCACTAACACTGACATAATTCAAAACCCTAGAGGTAGGAACAATGGTGGGGCTTTTGAGTTTTGTTGTGGGCAGTAGGATGAACTTCTCGCTCACTCAAAAATTCCTTATACAAGTCAAATATACTATGCAGGCAATAGGAAAGGAAAGGGCTGGATGAAGAGTGGTTTAGAGTTGACCAGGTTTGGATTATTAGCCCTAAGACATTCAGTTTGGTTGGAAAGTCAGCCAGGTCCAGTACTTGGATCTGGACCAGGATCCAGTTAAGAGAATGCCTTGTGATCCCGGAATTACCGGATCCAATGCAATGCAAACGAGTCCTGGATTTTAAAGGGGGAGCGTGCCGACCAGGGGGCAGAATTGTAATTGCACATGATGGGGGCCAGCAGGTCCCGCTTCGAGAAGCAGAAACGCCTCGGACTTGAATTTAATCTTTTCCTTTTCTTTCACTTTTTGACGGGAGGTCCCTCCATTGAAAAATTACCAAAATGCTCTCATCATGACAATTACCAAAATGCCCTTATCATGACAACTACCAAAATGCCCTTATCATGACAATTACCAAAATGCCCTCGTGGCCAGCGCGCCGTTCAAGATTCTAACTGACTTAATTATTCATTTTTTAATATATTTAAAATATTTTAGTAAATAGGTATCTTATACAACGCCATGGCAAGACCGATATTGACAACATTCGATCTTTAACCCGTTTGACCGGACTCTGTGCGTTCGGCTCGGTCCATGACCATCCCTAGAAGGCCGTTGACCTTGGCTCGGTCCACTTCACAGACGTGGGCAGTGCCCTCATTTCTAGAAGACCTAGTCGGGACTTTTCGAACATGGTTTTTCAGTAAAACTCAGTTCGCTTTTCATACACATGAACCAAGCTTATGGTAGTTCGAAGCTTTGAGTTGAGGGTACTAATTAAACAGACCGAGCTTACATCTTATATTTAAAACTTACGGTGTTTCAAATTCATTTCTCTCTCTCTCTCTCTCTCTCTCTCTCTCTATATATATATATATATATATATATATATATATATATATATATATATATATATAAACAATATTTTTTGTTGGCAAGTTCAAAGAATAAGGGTAAATTGGTAATTACACATATGAGGGGACAGGCCTACTGACATTCTTATTCTTCAAGCTTGTTTTTATTGGTGGTTTGGTTTTGCTTTATTCTCCGTGGAGGTCCACAAACAATTGGCAAATCCATTTTTGCCTTTTCGTGATTGACAAATTTAACTTTTTTATTAGTTTAACCATGGTTAGTATATCACTATAGTTATTTAATAAAGGGAATTCAAACTTTTATTTATCTCCCTCTTCAAGGATAAACCATGTCACCATTTACAATGATCAATAAAATAAATGACAACGGCTAAAAAGAATTTAAGTCAAGAAAGAAGGTAAGACTTTCATTGTTTGATGACCTAATTTATAGAAAGACTTTTTTTTATGAATAAGAAGACAATTTTTTTGAAGTTTTTTCATGTAGCTCAACCACCTTGGTCCAATGGATTCCGTCACTATATTTATATTTAAATGTTAAAAATGATAAAAAAAAAATGGTGATAACAGGCGCTGGTCTGCTGATGTAGATTTGAAAAGTTGAGTTTCAGGTAAGATTTAGATTCAAACCTATTCTCATTTTGGTTTAGATTTCCAACTTTAGATCCATATGATTGGTACATGTCTTGTGTCATCTCATCCAGTTTAAAACAATTGATTTCATGTAATTTTTTACTTAATGTAAGCTTATAGATGCAAATTTCCCATGTTTATGAACTACGGATCACATGCTAGATCTAATCAAATCCACTAAGTTCAGAAAAATCATGATTTGGGTCTCGTGATTATGAACTTTTATGATCTAAAACAGAATCAATGATTCATCTTGCGCCTCATCTTCATGATTTTAAGATCCATCGTTGTATCTGAGAACCAGGATCCAATGCATGATTTTGACCAACAAACGTTGACAACATGTGCCAAGTTGGATTGGAAAGATGCAACCATTTGAATTGCACGTCCATTTACATGAACAAAAAATTAAGCGCGCCAGAGCGGCGCTTATTAAATTATTTAGCATGTCTTCGGTCATGGAGTTGAGAATTATTGTCTGTAGGGATCTGCAAACAAAAACAGTAAAGGAAATTCAATTGATTATATACGTGAAGTTAATGAATGGTGCTATTGGGAGAGACCCACTTTTGAGAAAAGATTTTGGAATGAAGAATACTTCTTCTCTATTTCTAAACCCGTGAAAACTTCTTTCTAGATCATGCGTCCAATTGTGAGTATGCTAATTTCGATCACGAATGATTAAACACGCAGTTCAGATTGTTTGAGATTTACCTCTAGATAAGAAAACATTACATTTTTTTTCTTTTAAATCAGTGCTGGTGAACAGAAAATTAGCAACTCATCACTAATTTCTATAGTTTAGTAATGATTAGTATTTAGGACTTGGTAACATTTTTGTATTGCGAGCATAGGAATTGCCGGTTGTACCGCGCATTTGCCGCGTCAAATTCTCCGTGAAAATCATCTATTACGAAAATCTTGATCGAGCTCTGTTTTGGGGAAGAAGAAATTCGAGTTGGAAGTTGTTCTGAGGAAGCCTCCGGAAAATTCAAGTTTTCTCTCTCGCGAACTTCTCCCGCGCAATTTTGAGGCAAAGCAAGAAGTCCAACTGAGAGAAACTAGCAGAACCCGAACTCTCCAGCTCAATCGTTTCTCTCCACTCTTCAGCGGAGACCATGAAGGCAATGGGCCTCGTTCTCAAGGGGTCTTCTTCTGGTGCGTCCAAATTCACGTCGAATCTCAACTACACCCATCATCCATTTTCTTTTCGTCCTACCATGTCTTTATTCCTCCTTCATCTTCTACCAACAGCTTCATGGGCGAGATATTGACGATGCTCTGTGTGCGTGTGTGTGTGTGTGTGTGTGTGTGTATTCCTTATCTTTGTTCGAATGGGGAATGAATCTAGGTTCATTATACCAACTGTTGGTTCTGTAATGCTGCGCGACGATGATGTTTATTTTCTGCACTTGATTATTCTCTCTTGGTTTCTGCAAGAACGCTCGAACTTTTAATATGTTATCCAGATTCCCATTCCCTTGATTTCATGTTTACAAATCGTGGATTTTAGATAACTTGATGCCCAATGAATGGGCTGGTTGGACTGAAGTCTCTTGTATGAAAATGTTTCCAAGGGAGACTCCCGTAACACTCAGGACCTGCCGTTGGTACGCTCCTTTGTACCACAAGCCCTCCAAATTCTGTGATGCTTTTAACAAGGTGCTGCAATCTGATGCTGGTGGTGAAAGCAAATTGCAGATCTCACCTTCCACTGCGGGACAGACAACAGAGTCACATCTTTGTGATGGTCTTGCCGACCTTTTCAGAAGCTGTCTGCCTAACTTCTTCTGAGGACGAAACCTCAAATTTGATTAGGTAAGCATCCATCTTACGGGATACATGTTGTGCCCTAGAAAAAAAAAATTATGCTGCAATAGCGCCAAAGTATGTCTTGACTTACTACGAGAATGAGTTTAGAGCATCCATAGGGACAGTTGAAATATTGTTTGTCAAATCCTCAAGAACATATGATGACAAGGGTTCAAATTGTTCTTCCATTTTAGGACCGTCTTCCCTTATCCTTGTAATTGGAGACATGAAGAGACCAGATTCTGTTGGGTCTAGAACTTACTGAATCCAAACTAACTGAATTTGCACCTGGGATTCAAATTCACACGTAGATGATAAATCTACAATGGATAGTAGTTAATCAGATGTAAAATTTGCATGTAAAAATTGCACGATATATCCCGCAAGTTCAACTTAATCGATGCGATGTTTTTTATGAAATGTGGATCTAATCATTACCACCTCATACACCACTTCTCCCATGGACTCTGAATGATCAATTTGGATCTGATTGGACTCTACCTGAATTCAAACTACTCTGATACCTGGCCTTTCAGCCAGATAGTAGGACAGAGGCAATGGCACAAACAGAGGGCAGAAAAGAAAAGGGAAAATTGAAGATTGTAAAAAACATGAATCTATAGTTTCATTACATCTATGTGGTTGCTAGTGATTTACTGGCCTGAAAACAATAAGAGAAGTAAATCTCCATACCTTCATAATCTGAATCTGAAAAGTTCCATCTCTTGTGACGTTTTGATTTTGACTTAATAATTTGGTGCTTAGGCCATTTGATTTGTTTAAAATGTCTGGTGTTCATCATCACAAGTTATTGGACAATGTCTTCCACTTCTTACTTGAACCACAGCTCTTTTGAGTAGTAATGGCATGGAGTGAAACTTATTGCTTCAAAACTGGAATCTACTGAATTTGAACCCTTAAGGCTTAAACTATTGATACCAAGTGATTTTCATCTTCAACTTTATATAACTCCTATCTTGTCATTTTTTTTACTACCATGATCATGACCACTATCATTGTTATATTCACCATGCAATACGTGTCAACATCATTGTTGGCTGTTTCTCTTCATCGTCACTACCCTCTTTTGATTAAACTATTGCCTGATTTTCAGGCGAAGAAAAAGGAGAAGGAATAAAAGAGTAAAAGGAGAACCCCCTACTTATGAAAAGTCATCCTCATTCCTTTCTTGGATTCAAAATAAGTTGTTCTGATTCTGATAATTTGCGGACTTGAGGTAAGTGAACTAGCTCTCCATGTGCTTGAATATTGGTTGCTCATTATTAAAACCTGACAAAGCTTCTTGCCTATTATGTGGATTTGCCTTGCAATCATTTGCAAAAAATACAAATGTCAGTAACTCTTATGTAGCGATAAAATCTACATTCCCTCCAGCAGAACTAACAGAGGGAAAGTGGAAGCATATATATATGTGTGTGTGTGTGTATGTGTGTGTGTGTGTGTGTGTGTGTGTGTGTGTCTGTGTGTGTGTGTGTGTGTGTGTGTGTGTGTGTGTGTGTGTGTGTGTGTGTGTGTGTGTGTGTGTGTGTGTGTGTGTGTGTGTATGTGTGTGTGTGTGTGTGTGTGTGTGTGTGTGTGTGTGTGTGTGTGTGTGTGTGTGTGTGTGTGTGTGTGTGTGTGTGTGTGTGTGTGTGTGTGTGTGTGTGTGTGTGTGTGTGGAAGTTCCAAGTCTTCTGAGGTCAGAACGGTGCATCTGATCGTATCAATTCAGCTTGTTTCTTTCTGACCTGCATGTTATTGATTTTTTCCTTTCAGGTGCAGCATGCTTCATTTCACTGATTCATGTTTCTAATTTCCCATAATAAATGCTGATAGTGTGATTCATGCAGAAGTTTATGCTACCTTTGAAAGATCTTTCCATTACTCTGGATGTTAAGTAAACTATTTGAACTTGATGCAGATTTTGCAAAGATCGCCAACTCTCTGGGTGCTGCAACCTCTATTGAGACAGAGTGTTCATAGTAGGTGTAGCTGAATCATGTAATGGATTGTAAGATTATTCGCTAAATGCGAGCCTTGGACTATTGCCATGTGTTATCTTGCAGGTTTTATGATTACTAAAATAATCAAAATGGTTAGCGGTCGCTGATCACAATATGAATGCCTTACTTGTTTTGAGTGAAGAATGTGGTAATCAAGTCTTTGAAGAAAATTGTCTTAAAAGATTGTCAACCAGGAAAAAAAAATCAAGATGATCTTATGAAGGAGGTCTGCTTAAAACATGGGTCCATGACCATGGGTATTTGAGTTTATTGAAACGTTTACTAGACTTATGGGCCGCTCTGATCATGCATGAGTATGGAGGAAGTCGGATGACTTATTTTGTGTTTCATTGGACCTGCAGTGGCTTGGCATGCTTCTTGTTCTTGTAGCGCTTGAAATCTATATCGTCTTCTAGGAAGTCACCTCTAATCACGTCCTAGTCGCAATATAACATATATCCAATTTGAACACTTGGAGCTTCTATTGATCTTGTAGAGTGCCACATAGTCCATTCTAGTTTTAGTTCCATTTTTTTCTTTCTCCTGGCATTTTTCACTGCATTTAGGACACATTCAAGTGAAATAACTTTTGGCAATTTTGGTAGACTTTGTTACCTTTAATCAGGAAGAAGGAAATGGTAGCAGCAGGTCTTGGTTATGATCCTTGATTCAGTCAAATGGAGTGAAAATGTGAAAGCTAACTATATGATAGATAGCTATCAACTACCAAGTCATAAAAAGTATACCTGGGGCAGTTTTAGGTATTGACTATTTGTGTGTTCTTCTCTTTAGCTTTGGTATTTTGATTTTCCTTCACCCCTTATTGTGCCCTAAGAAACCGTAAGTTCTTATTTAACCCTTTTTTCTCCTTTGTAACTACCAGTAAACATGGTTGTATCATCAGAGCTTTCCAAAGCTAAAGAATGTGGAAGTTTCTCTGTTCAAGCATATTACTAGATGAAGTTTTAATATATAATGTAGAACTTGGTTTACGATATGAATGAAAAGGGGATATGCTAAACAAATAGTTGGCTGGCTGCAGAACAATCTGATTATCTTGAAAGAGGAAATTGACTCAACTTATGGTGAAGACTGAAGACTCCACATATGGATATGGTAACACTCATGTGGGTCTTGCTAGCTGCGCTTTCATTTAATGCCAGTGGAAACCTGCTTTTGTCCTGTAACTTTTTGAAATATGATCTAGATTCATGAGATGGACATGCTACTTTTGTAAGATGTTTGATATAATGGTTGAGGAATATGCACAGTAAAAGCCGTATAGATACACACTTACACAAGTGCATGGATGAGCGTATGTTTATAAGTTGTTGAAAGTTTATTTCAGCGGCAAGCAGCTTGTTTCTTTCTTACCTGCATGTCATTGATTTTTTTACTTTCAGGTGTCACATGCTTCATTTTATTGATTCATGTTTCTAATTTTCCATAATAAATGCTGATATTGTGTTTCATACAGAAGTTTATGCTACCTTTGAAAGATCTGATGTTAAATAAACAATTTGAACTTGATGCAGATTTAGCAAAGATTGCCAACTCTCTGGGTGCTGCGGCCTCTACTGAGACAGAATGTTCATAGTTGGTCTAACTGAATCATGTAATGGATTGTAAGCTTATTTGCTAAATGCGAGCCTTTGACTATTGCCATGTGTTAACTTGCAGGTTTTATGATTACTAAAATAATCAAAATGGATAGCCATCACTGATCACAATATGAATGCCTTACTTGTTTTGAGTGAAGAATGTGGTGATCAGTCTTTGAAGAAAATGGTTTTCAAAGATTGTAGACCAGGAAAAAAAAAAATCAAGATGATCTTATGAAGGAGGTCTGCTTAAAACATGGGTCCATGACCATGGGTATTTGAGTTGATTGAAACACTTACTAGACTTATGGGCCGGTATGATCATGCACGAGTCTGGAGGAAGTCGGATGACTTATTTTGAGTTTTCATGGATCTGCAGTGGCTTGGTTTGGTATGCTTATTATTCTTTCTAGAGTTTAAAATCTATATCGTCTTCTAGGAAGTCGTGTCTAATCACGTCCTAGTCGCAATATTAACATGTGTCCAATTTGAACACTTGAAGTTGAAGCTTCCATTGATCTTGTAGAATATCACATAGTTCCAATTTTTTCTTTCTCCTGGCATTTTTCACTGCATTTAGGACACATTCAAGTGAAATAAATTTGGCAATTTTGATAGACTTTGTTGCCTTTAATCAGGAAGAAGGAAATGGTAGTGGCAGGTCTTGGTTATGATCCTTGATTCAGTCAAATGGAATGAAAATGTGAAAGCTAACTAGATGAATAGATAGCTATGAACTACCAAGTCATAAAAGTATACCTGGGGCAATGTTAGGTACTATTTGTGTGTTCTTTTCTTTAGCTTTGGTATTTTGATTTTCCTTCGCCCCTTATTGTGCCCTATGAAACCATAAGTTCTTATGTAACCTTCTTTTCTCCTTTGTAACTACCACTAAACATGGTTGTATCATCAGAGCTTTCCAAAGCTAAAGAACGTGGAAGTTTCTCTGCTCAAGTATATACTACTTACTAGATGAAGTTTTAATATATAGTGTAGAACTTGGTTTATGGTATGAATGAAAAGGATATGCTAAACAAATAGTGGGCTGGGTGCGGAACCTGATTATCTGGAAAGAGGAAATTGACTCAACTTATGGTGAAGACTGAAGACTCCACATATGGATCTGGTAACACTCATGTGGGTCTTGCTAGCTGCGCTTTCATTTAATGCCAGTGGAAACCTGCTTTTGTCCTGTAACTTTTTGAAATATGATCTAGATTCATGAGATGGACATGCTACTTTTGTAAGATGTTTGATATAATGGTTGAGGAATATGCACAGTAAAAGCCGTATAGACACACACTTACACAAGTGCATGGATGAGCGTATGTTTATAAGTTGTTGAAAGTTTATTTCAGCGGCAAGCAGCAGTGTGGATCTCAGATCCAAGCTGCTGGTCAAAAACCAAGATTTTGAGACCAGACCTCAAATCCATGGGTCTGAGATCCTCTGTGATCTCATATCACAATGGATCTCATAACCACGGTACACGAACATGACCTGAAAGATGGAAACAGCCTTCCTATTCCAGATTACAAAAATGGAAATTGAACCAGTTCAACTCTCGTGAGTGGATTTCTATTAGTTCTGCTTTAGAAGACGGTTGTTTATTTTTTTATATAACCAATTCTAGAGTGTCGATTAGTTTCTGTTAAGTAGCATTATCTGGAGACTTTAACGCTCTCTTTGTGATTTTGTTGCCTTGTCAGGGAGCTGTACGTAAGCCTCTCATTTGGTACTCGGATGAGCAGTACATCTGGTTAGGATTCAATTGGATCAGCAACTGAGAGATGTCACACCACGTAGATAACCATAACACACTCATTTAAAGTTCATTGTACATCTAACTGCTGTTTTTCAAGTTGTGCATCAGAGAGTTTGCTCTTAAGTTTAAATGCAAGTGTAAATGACTACATGTACGCCAGAAGGTACAAAAAGCTGAGTCTGATACACCATTTTGACGGCTGATGATGTTGTGGCTTATTTGACCAAGAGAGCAACTTTGTAATGCTCATAATTGCTTTTCATGATTTACCTGTGCACTGGATATCAAAATCTGGTGCAATATCTCCTACGAGGTTGGCTTTGGAAGATGGTACATGCTTTAATAATGAAACATATTTGCCTATTCTGGTTTACAATGGCTGCATTTTCTCATTGAATATTTTCTTCTCCTCTACCTTTAAAATTTTAGACTAAAATATGCTTTGCCACGTTGGTGCAAATTTGAGCCAAATGACTGCTTCTAGGGAAGTCGAGGACCTTCATGGTGCTCATGCTAACACAACAATTGGGTCAGATTCTACCACTGATGAGCCATTTTTTTATTCACAAAGAGTGATTTCAGACTGGAAATCTGTCTTCACATCCTAACCACAATTTAGGATTCTTTCGATGCCTCTGGCCAGGAAAGAACGAGGGAAAGCCTATGTAGTAGGTGGAATTTGAATACTGTGAAACTCGCTAAAATATGTTTTTTTTGGTTGATGCCAAGAGAAGCGGTGCATCATACACAAATTTTGAATCAGATATGGAATGTGCTACCCTCATGAATTGAACTCCTGTTTCCATTTAACATTGTGAAGATGGTTATGTAGCTATGCGGTCTGGGTAGAGAGAGAGAGAGAGATGAAGGGAGATATATAGCTGACTTGCTCCTAGAGGCTTAACACCCATGGGGACCAAATTGATGACAGGTCCTTTACCTGCCCACCAACCAGTCCAGCTATAGTAAGCCCCTTGGAGAGAGAGAGAGAGGTTCAACCAGCTATACTAAGCTTCTTTGGAGCGACAGAAGGTGAAAAAGAGAGAGAGAAAGAGAGAGAGGTTGATGTTCTGTCAATGGTTTAGGTACAATATCACTGCTTCATGTCTAAATAATCGTGGCATCTCTCTGCAACCCTTTTCTAAGTTGGTGAAGCCTTTAATTCTACCATTATCAGGCTTTATAATACAATCTGATTTGTAGTGACTTGGGTTAGGTGATTAGGTCATGCTCTTATGATCTTTTTAATAGGGAAGAGAAAGGCAGCTGGAATGTTTGGCCTCTGTTCTAGGTATAGCACGATAGCTTCAGGTTTAACATAGAGCTATGGTACCTTCTTTGAATCCTTTGCAGCCAAGTTGGTGAAGCCTTAAGCTCTGTCATTATCAAGCTCTCCAATAGAATCTGTTCTGCAAATTTTCCCCACAATGTAACAACGAATGGATAGCCAATAATTTCTTATCTCTAGGGCGTCCATATCTGAGATGGCCATGCCAAAAGCTTGCTCTAGTTGCTTTTCCCTAGCTCTCTCAATGGTTAGGTATGCTATATTGGTCACACTTTGTCTGAATGCTGTTGAGCATATGACTAGACCGACAACACATTGGACCATTTTAGACCTACAAGCTCAATAACTAGGCACTGTGGCTGAGCTGCTAGGAATCCGCCTAATTTCATCTGCCTACCAGAGAAAAGGAATTTCTGCTTTATTGAGCTTTATACTTTTCTGCGATTACTTAGTAAAAAATTAACGTTCTCCCAAAAGGTCCTTCATTTGGTGCAAATGAGGTGAGACTACGGTTGTCACTTCCTCGATCATGTATTAGCGAGAGTTGCGCCTCTAGCTTTTACAGATTCGCAAACTTCATCCCTGTACGACATGTGGATATTACAGTCAAGCTCTCTTCTACCTCTGCATTCTAATGCCAATCTCTTTATAGTACAAGGAAAGCCATTTTCATGCTCCCTTTTGTCCTCTTGCAATGCCCATTCACATAGAAAACTTCTCTAGTTCAAACTGTCTTTTGGCCCATAGGCCCTACCACAGAGTCAGTCCAATTTGACAACTCACCAGTGGTACTAGCACAAAATCATATTGTAGCATTTCCCAAACAGTGGCTGGGGAAGCCTTGGAGAGAGGCTTTCATCACATCCCACCCAAGTTTTTTCACATTATGCCAAGTAGTTTTCCCTATTAAGCAGAAATCAGATAGAAACTATTGCTATTTGACTTTTTGGAAGCATGAGTAGCCATGATTTGTGTCTTTGGAAACCATTCTTTCACTTGTCATGCAAGAAACTCTCAACACTCATCCTGGTCAATTTTGGCAGCTTCTGCTTTGGTAATTTTGGCAGGTGGTTGCTGTAGAACCCCTTACATGGTAGAGTGAGCCCCACCTTCCTGCAACTGTGATAGACTGAACCATGGAGAAATTAATGTTCCAAGAACCATACTGGCCAAGAGCTACAACACCAATTCTTCTTAGGCAATCACACACTTCCAAACTGTAAGGTCATTATCACCACCATCATCATATCCTCATCTAGCTAAAGGCTGAAAGGCTCCATCTTCAAGGACCCCAAAAAGTCTCTCATTTTTCAGGATCACTGTTTTGGAGCTTGACTAGCCCTGGGCATCCCTACAAGTCCTAAAGCCCCTGCTTAGCCTTTCCCTGCACCCCTGTAAAATACGAAGGACCCTTCATCACCATCATCAACACCACCACCATGACAGAAAAGCTTGACAAGGTTGGTCCTAGTGTGATGTTGATCTTGTGGGGGCCAGAGGCCCTACAGGCCCAATCCCTTCGTGACCCCCCATGGATTAAGTAATATTTAAGGGCATGTCTCCCCATGTACCAACAAACAATGAAGAGGATGGGAGGGTGTGTCTGCTTTTCTCCTCCATGGAAGAGAATCCAAGAGAGGTCCCACAACTGTCTCACTGGAGTTGAAAACTGGTACAGAGAAAACAAAGGCCCTCACCGGCCTTGTCCCCCACACAGTAATAGAATTGAGAAAGGTGACAAACATTAAATAATGGAGGGTCCCTCCCACTGAGCAAGCGTACTTTCTGGACCTGCAATTTTTTTTTTTTTTTTACTGCACTTACCACAATTGCATGTGCATCAGAATCACAATGGCTTCCATTCCTTTGAGTTTGGTGGTCCTCTGCGGACCACCACCAATGGCCACGGCCATAGTGCAGCAGTACTCTGTCCCACATCTGCAGCCTGCTAGTGGATGCGGGACCCCTTAGCTGCTATTTTCTCTTGTATCTTTGCATTCATTTTTTGTGAAATAATTAGTTAGTGCCATGTACTGTGTTTGATGTGGAAGTTTGAAAGAAAAGAGAAACAAGAAGAAAAGGGAAAGCTTGTGAGAAGAATCACTCAACTCTATAGGCCGCTGGCTTCAAAAATAAGCCATGATTGCTAACTTTTGACTTTTTTCTGAAGGATCGCAAAAGCTAAGATCTTTAAACTGTGAATATCTTTTTCCTTCTTGCCGCATCATGCACGCACACACTCGATTCCTTGATGAACATTTCGATGCACAGATATGTAGATCTTTTCCGAGAAGGGATAAGGGGATATTTCTATGTGAAAAAGCAGCAAGCTTTATTCTCATTCACGAGCAATGGAAGACAAGTAGACAGCTCATTAGAGCATGTTGGAGGATATGCTAAAGATATTAACTTGGGGGGTATTAGATCCTCTGAATGCACATATCAACTTTTATGATGGTACCGGCGAAGTTTAAATATGGTTTTGTGAGCACCAACTTGAACATCTTGTATACGTCTCACTATTAATTCCTTGAGCACCTTCTACCTTTTCTGAAACGAAGTAAAGAATTGAAGGCACTTTATCATGTCATATACGTTTCCATACTGTTTCAGATGTGCACCTACCTCCTGAAGAAGATTATGATATTTTACATGGTTCTTTTCTGTTTTTGACAATATCAAATATTTTCAAAAGGTGAAATAGAAATTTAAAGATGAAGAATAGGTTTTCTGTTCGTGCATGTCTTACAGTTCGATATGAAGGATGATTCCCTGAGATTTTGACGGCAAAAATCACTGTTAGAAAAGCTATTGAAAGATTTTCCTAATAGTGGAGCTTGTGTTCTTGGAGTTCCATATGGTACGTTCCACAGTTCAAAATGGTGCCTGGTTCTCGCTCATTGAAGTACTGAAATTACCAATCAAGAACTTGGAGTATTACGAATGACATGCATGCTAAAGTGAATCTTGTTTGAATCGTACGCGTGTACAAACTGAGAAACGTACAGCTTACTATTTTCAATAGTGCCCATCAAAGAGAGACAGGGAGCCCCACTGATTGTATCTATGAATAATTTGAAAGTAGGTTTAACTTTTGAAGGAATAGCATGTAAACTTTTAGTTTGATTGTATTTATGAATAATTTGAATATAGGTTTAACTTTTGAAGGAATAGCATGTAAGTTTTTATGTTCTAACAATTTGCACTTAGCTGCTTGAATTAGGGGCAAAGTTGAAGTTAAATGAGAAGCTAGTTTCCAAATGAAATATGTTTTGACGTAATATTAAGGAATTGTTTGGCATTATGAACAACATGTGAGTGTTTCAGAATCTACTCCAAGTGTCTCATAAATTTATTCCAAAACAATTGACTCATGAATCTACTCCAAAGGAAGATCTTTAAAACACTCACATGTTGTTCCTAATACTAAACAACCACTAAATGACTCAATCATTTTTTATAATTTACAAAAACATGCTAATCAAGTATTCAAGTATTTTTCCTTATCCCATCAGAACGTAAACGTGTTTTTTGGTAAATTTTTGTAAATGAACTTTCTAGAAGAACATGATCAGGTTTGATGAAACAGATCATACGTTTAAGTTTTGATTTTCTTTCATTTAACAACTTGTGTTCTATATAATTTGGGTAGTAAAATGAAAGAAATTAAACATATTTTTGTTACTTCATGAAAATTCAAGCGTATTTTGTAATGCTTCTTAAAATTATTAGTTACTATATTCTTTAGATAATATTTAAACAGGAAAACCACAAAGAAGATGGGACCATTGACAGGCGCTATAATGGAAACGGTTCAGGTGCAGTCTGCCTCAAGACCTAATCGTGTCCTCTACCTTGTCATTTAGACTACAGCAACAACACGACGTTCTATCTCTTGTCGTCCCTTCGTTTCTTTCTCATAGTTATTCCTCTCTCTCTCTCTCTCTCTCTCTCTCTCTCTCTCTACCTGTTAGACAATGCTTGGCCCTGTGCTGCAATTTATGCATGCACTTTCTCCAATATGTGCAACGTGTAAAGGATCAATTATTAATGAATGGACATATCAAGGATTGATAAGTTTATTCTGATCACCATCTTACTTCAAAAAGATAGCCTGACAAATTCCGTCAAGCTTTCCGTGAATATTCTGATGCTAATTTACAAGACATAACATGCCCATCAACCAACTTTCCCGGTATCCTATGCACTTGCTTGCATACATCAGATAACATTCAAGGCACCAAATAAAAAAGTACTAAGTTAATACAACGAGGACCCACGTTAAGTTTTCTCTCTAGAGGGAGGAACTTGAAATTGGCAGATCTTACAAAACTCATAGGCCGAATACCTCTTAATTTGATCTTCTATTGATAAAAGAAATCTAAACTCAGGTGCGTTTTTGGTATGTAAAGAGTTCGATTACCTAATCTGTAAACTTCAAAGTTGGGATTTGAAAAGCGAGAAACTTGATTTCAGAGACCTTTTTCAGGTTGTTTTCTTTCAAAATCACACCTATATGGCAAGTCTTACCAGAACTAAAGAGTTCCTGCTGAGGAACTCTTAGAAATAAAATGAACCAATGAATAATAACAGGCATGTTGCTTATGCCTTCATAATTGCCATCATTAACTCTTAACCTTTTAAAGAACGCCACTAATGCTCTTTTCCAGCCTACCCACAACACCGCGTTCTGATTGGCTTTGTTCCTTCTCCAAAGCTAAAAAATCACGAACACTTTATTTATTCTATACAAAGACTTCCTTGCTTGTATCATGGTGACAACAAAGTGGCATCTTCTTTTTTCTGCAAATCGATAGGTTGGAAGGCATTTCCCAACGATGGCATGTGGCCCGCAATCTGTGCTTCGAATGCCCTTTTCTTTAGACAGCCATCTTGCCAAGGATAACTTGGAAACTATCTCAGAGAAATGACTCTTTATCTTGGGAAAATGAAAGGCAAAGAAGAAAAGGAAGAGACAATGGTGGAGCCCTCTGCTATCTCTTTCTCAATAACAACTGACCTAACATTTGATGCATTTTGAGTGCACACAACGTACAGAAGGAGATCGAGTGGAGTCTTTCCCTTTGTGAAAGTGAGAGAAAGCGTGCCCCACCATTGCCACTAAAAGCTGAGGTTTGGTCTGAGATGGAACCTTTGGTCCTTCTGCTAACTTCACTGTCCACAGTAGCAGATTGACATGACCTGCAACCTTCATTATTTTGGCCTTGATATTGCCGTGGGATCCACGACACCGTGAAGCGCCATTGCCCATCTCTACCATCGTCTTCTTATGAGGACTCTTGCAGGCGATCAGGCCCCACCATGGCTGCAGGTCAGTCTTGCTGGGTCATAAATCAAGTGGGTGGTTGTTTTTTGGTGATGATGTTGTTGTTGTACTCTCCAACTTTTTGCCAGTTAATCAATGCATGGCTTTTTATATGTATATCCGAAGAAATTCATTAAAGAAAATGATGTCTTTTTGAATATGTAGATCCACCTTCTTAATATTTTAACTTTTACGATCCATGCTGTGAATGTTTCTCGCGTTGTTGCATGACAATGAACATGATTTTTTTTCCTTTGCAATCTTATACCTTTTTAAACGTGCACCTCACATTTCTTAATAGTTTTCCACAGAAGCATCCTTAAAGATACAGAATCCTGTCAAATCTGTCTAAAAGATCGATTAATGCATCTCTCTCTCTCTCTCTCTCTCTCTCTCTCTCTCTCTCTCTCTCTCTCTCTCTCTCTCTCTCTCTCATATATATATATATATATATATATATATATATATATATATATATATATATATGTCACGTGAAATGTCCTGTGACACATGATCTCAATTCCGTCAAGAAAATGGTGGACGCCATTATGGTCTAAGGCTAGGTTCTTGGGCATTTCAATCTTTTAGTTCTAAAGGTGCATTATCCCTGCAACGATTTGCTTTACTTCAGATTCTTGAGCCTTTTCAGCTTCTTGGCGACAATTACAGATGTACTATACGTTATAAAACGTCAAACTAAAGCTTGTGATATCTAAAGTTTGTCAATCGCTTATATCGTTAGTTACACGACGCTGAGATTAGAACAAACGTATACTTAGCATTGAAGTTTGAAGGATGGATCAAGGAAAGCGAGTAATTGATTGATCTGGAAATTAATAAAGCAATGAATGTCAAATCTCTTTCGGTCTCGTGAAATTCTTTTATGTCTCTCTAAGAATTGAAGGAAGAGAAGAAACGTTTTTAAGAGTTAAAAGCAATGTTGTATAATCGGTTCAGGTATCGATCTGCAACCCTGACGGATACAGTGTTTCCGCCATTTTCAATTACTTTTCACATTAAATGATTCAGTAAATTTTATTTATATATCGGCCAATATTATTGAGGTGGGCCGTTTCAACTCCTTATCATTTTCATATTTAAGTAATATGCAATGCATCAGGCAGATACGGCACGACATAGATAACATCAATTACAGGGTTGGCTGTCTGCATCATTGGCACATCTCTGCATTATATGCGTCAAGAAAACTGGGATTGATGTTCTTGAATTCTTTGATAATCATCTTATGCATTGAAACTTCTAACCAGACATTATTGCGTTCATGAATTCCACATATGATATATTACTAACTTGATAGTGATAGCTTAATTAGAAAAGAATAATTCCAATTAATTTACAATAACAAATAATGATTTACTGACATATTTCTTCCATTAAAATACTTTTGTTAGTTGCCCAATATATTGATAAGGAAAACGAAACCATCGATTTTTCTGGATGCATGGGGATGTATTGCCAAAATGAAAGATCTGTCGTTATCATGTGACTTTGTAGAGATAAGGTTTTATATGTATAATCTTTAAATTATATCTGTCTCTTTAAGTATGTGTGACCACATGTACACACGCACACACACACACGGAGACAGATCAGTGCTTTAAGTTGTCACTGGTGAAAAAAAAAAACAGTAAAGGCGAATATCTAAATGATATATTGTCGATAGTTGATTTCATGAATCAAGAAAAGTTAAGAGTATTAAATTTTAAAACTTTAAGAAAATGTAATTTATCCGTCTAATTTCCGTGTTTTTTAGTCATGTAAACAGCATATAATACTCTACACCATCTATACAATTAAACTTATGAACCCCACTTAAAGGTCACGATAAGATAGAAAACATGTACATACAAAAACCTGTAGGTACAAAAACCCTACATACTATATTAGACAGTAGACCAAAATCCTATAGAGAGAGAAAGAGCAAATAAATGAGATGCAAAGAAATTATTGTATATTTGTACTTTAATATCCACTGTTTGACCTCCTTACAATTGAAGTCCTAGATGGTTTCCATCAAGTCTGCTGTACTAGGATCTAGTGTATGTTGTATAGAGAAGTTGAAATCCTCGGGTTATTTTGAGCTTCATCTAATTTCATGTAATCACAATTGCCTCATGCAAAGAATCAGGTGAGCTAGATGGAGAAATTCAATTTGTATAGTTAATCTAAAGTAGATAGATGGTTGACAAAAAACAATTAAAAAATTGTAAATTAATGCAAGATTACAAAAATACTCATCACTGTCTTCTCTTCTTTTTCTCTTAACTGTCCATCATGTTAGATTGGACAACATGGGTTAAATAGCTGAGCAACTCTAAAAAACCACAATCATTATATATATATATATATATATATATCAAGAGAGAGAGAGAGAGAGAGAGATTTTGGAGATCTTTAGTATTTCATATTTTAATAGCCTCTACTTGCAAGCTTTTGGCTGCCTCGCCACGAATGGTGGCATAATAGGCTCACTGTTGGCACAGATTTCCGCTGCAGACAAAACGGCCATGACTCAAGAAAACTGAGCTCCACGCTACGACACCCGTGAGCAGCTTCCCCATCGGCCTTCAATACCAAACAAAAGGGGAATAGGAGGGGAGGTCACTGTACTGCCCACAAGACTCGAAAAGGGGTCACGTTCCCTCTGCCCCTTCCCATATCTTCAGTGTCTTCTTTCCCCCCATAATTCTAACGCATCGATTGCTTACGCAGATTGCAGTAGAGGGGCCACCATCCGCACACCACCCTTGTCGCCGGCCACACCTCCCCACTTGCCTCCAATAATTTCACGGCCAATAATGTTTTCTAATCGGAAAAAAAGGAAAAACTTTTCGGTTCCTTTAATTTCTAGGAAAATTTTGTCGGCAGATCTCGAAAAAGACGCTTCGAAAGTGAGAACCTTTAAACCGATGATAATGAGAGGAAAAATATGTATATTTTTTCAACGTAGATCATGTACTTAATCTTTGATTAGAGACCGGAAACCGGCAAGCCCACGGTCTTAATAAACTTTTTCCGTTGCTTAATTAGAATAAGATTAGAATCCAGGAAGTGGGCGCCATATGATGCTGCTAGTTTTCTTGGTCATGTGCTCAAAAAAGGGTAGCTAGATGTAGATGTGACTGTCATTAAATCTTCTATCAACGTTTCCCCCCTCTTTAGTGACGGTTTTTCGGGGTTTTGTAGTATATATTAGGTGTCGGCGATGCCAGAGGTGATATATCTTGGATGGGCATGTCAAACCTCATGTTTTCATGAAAAGATTCTTTGTCGTTACAAAAAAGACCGAGAGGTTTTATATGATGACGATGAAGAATGTGAAAGGAATACTAAGAAAACTAAGACAATATGATGATTGGATTATTGTTTGTCTTCTTTTGATTTAAAAAAGAAACAATGATTAGCCAGAGGAAGAGACGTACAAACAAAGAATTGCAAACGGTGATATGCGCAACACTCAAGTTGAAAAATGTATCGCAAGACCACTCAGGTTCCAAAACAATCTAACTGACCTTTCCTAATTCTGCAAACAAGATGGGCGATTTCGTACCTCCAAACCCAGCGTTGTTAAAATCGGTCTATTCGATGAATTGGTGAAAATCTCGATTCGATTCAAAGACCAATTCAAGGGTGCCATGTGTTGTTTTCTAACTATGATTAAAAATTTTGATGAACTTTCTCATTTTAACTATGTTTTACATTTTTTCATTTCTTAAATAATGATTTTTAAATGTTATTTACCCATTTATATATGTATATGAAAGAAGGCAAAAAAGTAATCTATATACATGTGCAAAGTACTTTGGCAAGTCAGGAAGCCTGTGCTCCCTTTGGCTTATGTGTGGCTTTGCTGCTGTACATGTAAAAAGGTATTTTGCCAAGTAACCTATGTCCCCTTTGGCTTATTATATGATGCGGACCTTGGATACCAGCACTTGTTTCATATTCTAACTCCACAAAATTTTTTCTTTCAAATTAATGAGGTAAAACCTAAAGACTCTCCAGGCAATATGGTAATGCACATAAAAAATGATGGTGTTTTCCAAAATGAATTTTTTACAAAAGAAAAAAAAAAGAGAGTTAAAAGTATCCACCTTTTGGCGCCATACAAGACAAACAAATAGATATGTTCAAAGCAGGCACAAGGATTGTGACTGGTCGCTTGGCAAAGCGCTACAGCTCCTTTGCTTTTTATGTTCTCCGAGTTCAGGATTGTGTCGGTGTCTGGTGCTGACCACTTAACGTACATGAACTAGTAATTAAAATGTAAAGTGGAGTTATTAAACACTTATAATGTAACTCCTACATCATTCTAACACAAAAGAACAAGCTCACAACTCATTTCCAAACCAATCAATTGCCCTAAAGCTTTCTGCCATAGAATTGGAACCAATTAACTATATGAACTCACCATCCTTGCATGAACTAAGCTGAGTGAGCACAATTCATGGTAACTATTTATTTTTTTCCAAAAATATGAAATGGGGTTCTCATGAACTGTGGAAAACTTGGTACGACCAGTGCTCAACTGGTCCTGGTCTGCTCACTTTCTCTCTCTTCCCACATGTTTTCTTCATCTAACTTGTAATGATAGAAAGAGCCAAGGAAAAAGAGAAAATAGTGCTACACTATGCTGCCATAAATTTTGATTGCGCCCTGTCCTTCTTTCTCTCTCTACACTGCTAGAAGGGCTCGGCGTACATGTAGCCTTTGTCACACTCAAAACGAGAGAGGTACGTTGGTCAGGTCTCTTTCTCCAATGAATTATACTATGGGTACAATCTGGAACATTGATTTATAAACCATCCTGACCTGACCTGATCCGACCTGACCTCTCTCGCCTCACCAGTACATGGCACCTTGGATTGCACGGAGGCCCACTTTGGATTATGCAAACATGACAAACGATCCCAAGATACGACGTCAACGGCTTGCTAACATCGAATTACTGACTCATAATCGCATACATTCGGTCCAGGGGCGGTAAAGAGTCATGAGTACAAACTCTAATTAAACTATGTATAAACGTCTTGATCCAAAATTAAACGTAAAGTCCGATCAATATTCTATTTGTGGCCTTTGTTATGATTCGCGACAAAAGTTTAGTTTCGTATTGAAGATTTTTTAAAATTTTTGTGGGTTTGTAAAAATGTTTCAGGCAGGACAATTTATAATCTTTTTGAGGTAAAGATCGAAGCTGCTAGAGTCCAGGTAAAACTGCTATAGTATGAGTCTGAATTCGATTTGGGAGTGAGTCGGGTTGTTGCATTATTTGCTGTCTTTAGAAATTTATGTGCAATTGTGTGCATGAGTAGCTGAATCCACATTAACTAGCATCTCATTAAGTTGGATATGTGGAACACTGAAAGCCAACTTGAATATGACTTCACTCCCCTGTTCGCTTAGATCTCTTTTAAGTGATATTTTCATTCGATCTTGTAAATCTCGGCTTTTGTTTTATATAGAAAGCCTTGAGAATGTATTGTGTATCGAGGATGCGTACCTTTTTGCTAATTCCTTTCAAAGAATAATATTGATGCTAAAATTTGCGATCAATCCTTCTAAACTACCTTTGGCGTAAAACACTCAAGGTTATACTCTTATGCCACCAAGATTATCAATTGCTTTGGTGCATAGGTGGATTTACAATACATAGTTCAACTTCTTGCCACCATTTACAATCCAGAGGAGTAATACACTGGAGCATGACAATAACCAAAATTAGAACTAAACCTAATTCTTAAGCACATCCAAACAAGATTTCAACTTTCAAATTAAGCAAAACAATACTTCAATTAGTATAAAAATGAATATGAAAGGTTAGGTTAACAACTAAAGTAACTCTCCTTGAATGAACTGACAAAATCTAGGTTAGATGAGGATGTCATCCAAATGCCTTTCAATCTTTTTATCACTTACTTTTGTGTCGTTGTTGTTGCGAGTGTGTGTGTGTATATATATATATATATATATATATTCAACTTCTTAGCATGATTAATTAAGAGCTTCACATTAAGAAAGATGGAATAGGGTAAATTTACTCCACTTATGGAAATGAAAGTACTCAAAACTCAACCCTGTTGTGAGAGGCAGTAAAATTCTCTTTCATGCACCTTTGTTTTAACTGCTGGCTGTAGCATGAGAATCATCCTTCCACTACCAATTAAAAAAGCACAAACATGCTAAAATGGCAGGCATGCAACCCAAAAAAAGTAACCCAAAAGAAAACAAAGTAAATTTTTGGATGAACATGGTAAAAACAACAAAAATCACACCTACCTCATCTCATGGCATGCATTGGGTGTTATACTCATTGGGCATGTATGTCTTTGGACTGAAACAAGTCATCCATCCCATACGACGGGAATTTGTACAGGGGGCAATGGTGTAGGACATTAATGTCTTATTATTAAAGGGCATGCACGTCTTTCTATGGCATGGAGCATCGGCTCATAATTGTATCACTCAGGGGTAGTTTGGCAACAGAGACACTTTGTGAATGTTTTATGAATCTATTCTAAAAATTAACATAAAACAATAGTTGTAGTGTTTGATGAAATATTTTAATCTTTAGAACAGATTCATGAGACAAACACAAAGTGTTTTTACTACCAAAAAACTCCATAAGACTTTTGGAGTGTTAAAACTATAAGATATATAACCTGCTCCCCATCATCTTGACTGCATGTGTATATAATAAAGTCTCTGTCCTTGAAGGGCATGTACGTCTTTCTACGGTACGGCTTGGAGCATCGATTCAGAATTAGGATAAGAGTGACGCGTGTCACCCAAGGGTAGTCTGGCAGACACTTTGTGAATATCTTATGAATTTATTTCAAAAATTAGAACAGATTCATAAAACAATAGTTCTAGTGTTCGATGAAATGTCTTAATTTTAGAACAGATTCAAGAGATACACAAGAAGTGTTTTTACTACCAAACAACCCAAAAAAGAACTCCATAGAACTTTTTGAGGTGTTAAAACTATAACATATAACCTGCTCCCCCATCATCTTTACTCATGTGCATGCAATAAAGTCTGTGTCCTTGAAACGACGGCAGCAGTTTGCTGAGCTCCCAACAATTTTAAGAATTTTTTTTATGGGAAAAGAAAATAGTCTGTCGGTCCAAAACTCACAAGCCCAACAATTTTTACTGCACCTATGAAACAGTGGCAACTGCTTTGAGGACAAAATGATATTGATCATTTCTAGTGAATTATTGGGTTCGTACTTTTAAATTTAGTGTGTACACTGCGACAAGATGTCAAGGACAGTATGTCAAACATGTTTCTCTTTCACTTATTTGATTTCCTAATGAGAAGCAAAATCAGTAGTACAGATTAAAATTTTACATTTTTTATAATTTACATTTACATTAAAAAAACAAAATGTCATTGAAATTATGTCACAAACACTTTGCCACATACATACCTATATAACTAGGTACACAAACATACATAAGAGCCACAATCTGAAAGTAAGCTATCACTTCACAGCACAGGTTGATAATGTATGGAACTGCATGTTCTGAGAGTATCGACGGATTTCTTCCGTTGTTAGGATGATCGGACCTTACACACACAAAACCAAGACTCTCTCTCTCTCTCTCTCTCTCTCTCTCTCTCTATATATATATATATATATATATATATATTAGCGCATAGATTAAGCTAAACATTTGTATGGATGGTTTGTGTTTTCAGGAAAGCAATCAAACCCAGCTTTTTGTTCCAACTTTTCATCCATGGCAGGCCAATTTTATATTTCATTGCTGTTTGAAAGTTAAAAAGGAGTTCCTTTGGCTACAGAGGACGTGCTCGTGATTCACTTTTTCAGGCCTGACAGACAAGCACCCCTCGTGGCGAAGTTGCCGCCGACCGATCTCCGGCTACTAGCCTCCAAGCCATCGGACCCTACCAGGGAATCCGGCAACACCGCCATTGATGTCACGATTTTAGAACATATAAAACTCCATATTTTGAGAGAACAGACAGAGATATAATAACTTTCAAGGTATTTTTATCATTTTTTGAATGAATAGAAAAGAATTGTTCTCCTTCTAGTAGAAGGAGAGAGAGAGAGAGAGAGAGAGAGAAAGTCAAGACATGTAGACTTGGACAGTGGCAGTCTTGGGGGAGAAGCAGAGTGGGCACTTCTCCGACCTCCCGTCGCATTCACTGCAGAGGCAGAGGTGCCGGCACGGCAGCACCAACACCGACACCTCCCTCGTCCCGCACACCTTACACCCCATTACCCTCCTCCTCCGCCCCTTCTGCTCATCTGCCTCCACTTCCCCAACCCCTCCGCCTCCGCCTCCGCCTCCGCCTCCGCCTCCGTCGCATCCCGACTTGGTGGCGGCGTCTTTATCGGCCGCCTCCCCGTAGCTGCAGCACTCGCCGTTGTCCCCCTGGCCCTCCTCCAGCGAGGAGGGCGCCTTAGCGTTGTTGTTACCATCGGCGTTGGACAGCAGCAGCAGCTCCAGGTCCCGACGCAGCGCCACCACCGTGGCCTCGTTGGCCTGCGCGAGGCTCCGCCACACCTGCCCCTCCACCAGCAGCGCCCTCACTTTCTCCTCGAGCGCGCTGTTCCGCCGGTTCATGCTCTCAATCTCCTCGTCCTTCCCCCTCAGTATCCGCTGCATCCCCACCTCAGCCGCCGCCACCACCTGCCTCCAGTAGCTCCTCCTCTTCTCCTCCAGCTCTGCCCGTGTCTTCTCCGTCTGTAACGGGAGAGAAAGAAACCGATCGGGATCAGCTCGCCACCATTGGAAGAAAGAAACAGAACCAACTTACTAGATACGAAAGTTGAGACACAAAAAGCAGTCCCCAAATCAACTAAACAATAAAAAATGAGAATATCTTCTTTACGTGACAGTAATATCCAGAAAACGTGGGATAAAGTTTGAGTACAACACAGTGCAGCTGCGTTTTCGCTTTAGTGCAAGAATTGCAGATAAAGCGGCCACAGTTGGACTTCAAAAAACTTATCGATCATGGAAAACACTTGATTTATTTTTTTTCCAGAAAAACAAAAGAAATTATTCATTGGTGGATACATTGGTCATTTTCTTACGTGGTTGTGAGTTCCCACGCTATCTGAGCAGAGATAAAAAAGAAGGCGTGATCTCCCCGGCTACGTCAAAACGATGCATCCGTACGTCCAGACGTGCAAAGTAAATGGGAACCCGTCTTTTTTTTCCCGCTTTTCTATATAAAACTCTGACTGCCTTTTATAAGCTTTTGATTCGTTTATTAAAATGCGATTCTTTTGAAACCAACGCTTATCATGCTCAATTTTCAGCTAACCAACAAGTTCAATCGTATAATCTCCCTTCTCCATTTTCAACTTCTAAGAACATATATATATATATATATATATATATATATATATATATATATATATATATATATATATATATATATATATATATATATAAAGACCTGCTCGAACTGAGAATCTCGTGACTGGTCAGTGCCCATAAATGTCCGGAACCGGAAGTAGATATATCTTAATTAAAAATTAGTAAAACTAATAAAAGATCAAGGGAAGAGAAGGGTGAGAGAGAGGTGTTTACTTGGAGAGCTACGAATCGATCGAGCTCTTGGCATTGACGCTGGACTTTGACCAAAATCTCCCGGTCAAACACCGACCGGAATTCATCCCTCCCGCGCTTCCTCGACGCCGAGAATCCGCATGAGAAGTCGTCGGCTGGGTTCTCCACGATCGGACTGACGCCTGAATGCCAGCGGCGAGAAGGAGAAAATGGAAAATGAAATGATCAGCTTTGCAATCCCGGCAACTCAATGCTCATGAATTCAATAATAAAGGTTTCGATTTTCTCCGTAACGAAGAAAGCTACGGGCTTACTGGACTAGTAGAACAAGAGTAGATTAGTGAATCGACATATATTGGCAGTAGTTTTATTCCTTTTCGACTCACCTTGAAGTATGAACGGAGAGAAATTCGAAGAGAAATTCTGGCCTTCTTGAAGCGGGAAACCGCCGGCGATCGGATTCACGAAATTCCTGAAGCGAACAGCCAGAAGCATTCCTTTCTATTAGACATCCACTAATCATGAATCGACGAACCCAGAAAAACAGAATCCAGAGCCGGAGAAAGCGACCATACCTGCTAGCGATTTCCGCCATTAATGAATTAGTAGGAGCTTCGAATGGTTGCAAAAACATGGAAAACCGACGAAATGGCGAATTGGGTCCTCCTTTGAACTCCAAAAAACGAAGCTGGTCGCTCTTCTTATCCAAGGAAAACCAGAGAGCGAAGAGAAGAACCGGCTTTTGCTTCCACTCGGCAGAAAGATGAGCTGTGAAACGAAAAATGGTTGGTCTCTCCGCCTCGAAACTCAGTCTCCGCACAGAGACACAGAAGATAAAAGAAAGAACATACAGGGAAATCCCTGTTTCCAGCAAAAGATCAGAGGCTCGGTATTCTTCCTTCGCTTCTGCTTCAAAGCAATTTATCGAAAAGCAGAGATGCAAGAAGAGGAAGACAAGCTACACAAAAGAGAAGCAATTGACGGGAATAGCGGTGCTTCTGTATCTCAATCTGTGACGGTGTGGATCTGGAAGGGAAGGACAATGATAGAAGAGAAGGAGCGGAATGGATGGGATCTGGCCTTTGTGGGATTTAAGGGCGAGGTGCCTTACGAATCGGCGTACTGAATGGCGCCATCGTTGATGCCGATGGAACGGTGAAGGCTGAAAAGAAAGTCCAACTGGATTTCGCTATTCGGGTGCTCACTTATAGGGGGAGGAAAGAGACCACAAATTGGAAGAGAGATCTTTTCTTCTCTTCCACTTCTCCCTTTTATCTGTTTTTGGATCCAAAATTAACTGCTATTTATTCATTTGAATAATGACTAAAAATAACCAAGTTGGCAGTTCAAGAAGAAAAAGAAAAGTAACTCATATTCTTGGCACCAGCAATCAGCCGCGTTTATGATCACTAAGAAAATAAATAAATAAAAATAAATGCTGGTGACATAGCACAATTTCATGTCAGTGCTCAGTTAACAAAAAGCCCGAGAAATTTTCCATCAAAGAACAATCTTTTACTCCTCATTTTAAAAAGGATGCACCATTACTAACTTTCTTCAAAACGAGCCATGAATCTTCTCCCAAATAACAATAAAGAAGTAAACAATAGCAGCAGGACGCCAAGCTTATTTGAACAATCAAGGTTCAAAAACAACTTGGTGAATTTTAAAACAACTTGCTCTATTTGCGTTTGGCAATTGTGGGAAAAACCTGGGACTAAGGTTGGAAATACACAAGAAAGTTGGCCTTGAGGGAAAACTTCCTAAAGTTTGTGTGAAGGGATTCAGAGGTTGGCTGTCACTCTTTAAAAGACTCCCAACGTAAATAAGCAAGTTCTGACTCCAAAGGCAAGATGACAATACATGTGCACCTTTTGCCCAATTCATAATGGACATATTAATGCCTTTGGAATGTAGAACAGTAAAAAGAAAGAAAAGTTAAAACGTATTATAGCATTTCTTGTTTGGTGAACTTTGTTATGGATTGCAAGGTGGAAAGTCATTCCCATATATGTAAAAGCAAGCTAAATTGCTTGTATTTTTCGAAATTGTTTATTGACGAATACTTTTCTTTAAAAAGTGCAGGAGATAACTCCCAATCTACAGTTTCATGGATCGATGTCTCCTGCTTTAAAGGAATCTTTTTGTTGGTGTAATGTTTTTTTTTTCTTTGACTTTGTCAATTTCTCGAGATAGATCAGATCTTGTTTGAATAGTTTAGGAGCTAACTGATGTATGGATTCAAATAACAATCGAGTCCTAAATCTAAGGGAATGAGTCTCGAGTATCTCGAGCTTCTCAAAATAGCTCCAATGGCGGTAGAGTCGCGCCCCTGTTTAATTTGATAAATCCAAGTTAGTTAAAAGGATTGTTTTCCAATACTATTTCATGGGATTAGAACTTAAATCACCATTTTAGGCTTCTGGCAATAATATGCATTCTTCTAGAGTAAAGCCCAATGTTTTTTACATTTTCGCATGTTTCTGATAAGAATGGAAGTTTCGTGATATCTCTTTGGTTTTCTTGTCGAAAAAGTTTTGAATACACACACACACATCTATACATATAGGTTCATTCATGTGTTTTTTGGTTAAGCTAAACTAGTTAGTAGTTGTCTTACAATTGATCAAGTAGGAAATTCATATGTGTATTAATGCAGCTATTTGCATGCTTCGATGTGTTTTGGCTAGTCACATGGTTTGGTGTTGCTATGTTGGATGTTCACATATTCGGATTCAAATTTATACTTTTAATATGAATAAAAATGCAAATCTGAATTCACAATCCGGAAAAGTCTATGCCATATCCAAATCCGAATATGAATTCACAATCTGAATCCAATCTGGACCTGATTTTTATATTCACATCCAAATATAAATCCAACTTTAAAACCGAACCCGAACACACTATGATGTATTAAGAATAAACTTTCAAAATGAACATTGAATATAAGATATTTGTTTACAACTAAGTCTTACCTGAATCTGAGTCTGATCGGGCATCTGTTTATATCCACATCCAAATCTAATCGGATGTCATTTCTAAGTCCGAATCCAATCTAATTTGTTAATCAGATGTTAATTTTTTTTCTATATCTGATTTTTTGGAAGTATTTCCGTTGGATATCGGACATCCCTAGCTTTAAGCAATTGAAAATCAGCCGTTCCTATAACATTAAACGTTTGGTGGTAGAAGATTAAGTATTTTCATAAGTTACTTCTTGAACCCAAATGCTTCATAGTAAATAAGCAATTATGAACGCCTATGCACGTCGAGAATAAATTAAAATTATATTTGCAGTTTGCACGCATGAATTATGTAGAACAAAATTAATAGTCAGTTTAAGTGAGCACACAAACTCTCTCTCTCTCTCTGGTTTATCAATCTGTTTAGATCAAGCATTTGATAACGATATTATTTACACAACTTAAGAGCATATGATCACGACAAAAGTATCATGGAATTGTATATTATTGTGGTGCTTTGTCAAATATAGAGAAGCTTGTCGCGGTAGGAAACTTAACCGGCTGGTTTAATATGCCATATCTACGATCGCCTTCCAATGGTATCAACTTTAAGTCCACGAAGAAGTCCTCTTACACACTCAAAATTTTAACTCAGGCAAGCTAGAGCATTACATCACATATCCTGTAGAATTTAAGCATGAACTATCTTGTGGAGTTCCTGACCGACCAGTCATTTTCGTTACTTGAAATCCAGCTTTTAAGTTAATTGGTAGCTAGTCGAGTGACTTTTAAGGCAAGTTTTGTCCATCTAAACTAAACCACAGGAGTCCTATAATCAACTTCGCATTTCCAATTTGCCAAGCCCTTAAGTTGATAAGGGCTTGAGGTTAACATGGATGCACCTCCTTTGAAGAGACTCGGTGGGGTGCGTCATGCACAGGCTTCAATGCATGACATGTGCTTCCCGTGGCCCACTCCTAGGGGTACATGTCATGCATAGGGGTCTACGCGCACAGTATACATGGTCATGCACATAACCAGCTTCGTACTTTGAACTTAGTAATCTTGTATATGATGCTCCGTTGTTGCGAGCAACTCTTACAGTTAATCATAAGGCTTGGTTGTCGGAAATCATCTAGATTAATTTGCCTCAAAAAGGGATGGAAGCATATTCATAGTTGGCAAACTTGTGAATTGGACTCGGATAGATTCCGAGAATAAGGGGTTAATGATCAACAAATTGACTTGATGGGTTATTCTGGTTAGGTCATAAATTTTTACGGTGTAGCTTTGCTACAAAATGATGATAAATTGAACACATCTATACAATCAAATGCCTATAGTTTACGATAACCGTGTGTCACATTACTTTATTTCTAATGAACAACTATGGCTTATTTGCCAATGGGATTGATAAAGAGTTAGAAGTGGTACTAAATGAAACAACTCAGAACTGGGCCAACTTAAGCGGATCCAGCCAATACAAAGCCGAGTATTTAAGATTAGGCTGCATTTATAAGGGCAGTGCTTGACTCATGACCTAGTCTCTCGGGGATCCAAGCTGACTGGGGTGACTCCAGAGTCAACTCACCAGGTTTACCATGCAAAGTATATAAGAGAGACGCCTCCAAGAGGCCGAAGCCCCACCACTTTTCCTCTACCCTTAGGGTCTATAGTTGTTTTTCAAAATCTGGGTGGAGAGCAGGACACCTGTCAATTAGAATGTTGTACACCTTGTACATCTACGATCTGTAGTTCATATAAATAACACCGACGAAAATCAAACTAACGACCAGATTTTCACTACCAACCAGTAAAACCTGCTACCCCATGCCCCTCGGGCCCATGCAACTATATATGGGTTCATTATAAGTAATTCAAGTTCCTTCCCTGCCTCTAATAATAGAACCCATGAATATGCATGTGTGCCCTCCTCCTGGTACAGTGAGGCCCACCCAATAAACACTACTTGTGTAGGGTATGGAAGAGTACTCAAGCACTCGGTTCGAGCACTAGATCCCACCACCTCCATTAGGTGATACGTCCATTGAAGGCTGGTTCTCGACAAAAAGAAAAGAAAAGAAAAAGAAAGTGGGGAAGAAACAGTTCTCTAAAGAGAGAAAAAAAAAACTTAGATTTACTGTTTGCGATCCCATCAAACATCAAAGAAAGTTCTCCGGAAAATAATTCAAGAGTTCAAGCTAAATTTTGATGTTTGCAGGATCATCACCCCATAGTAAGTTAGTAACAACATTAATGCCAACAGTAACAGACCATAATCGTATGCATAGATCGATACACAATGGACAGGAAATTAACTAGCTATCAAACAAACGACACGCTAACAAAGCAAAGGACAGAAAATCACGTGGGGAGGTTCGAGAAAAAAGAAAGGGAGCACCAGAGAACTCCATGGGCCGACTAGCTTTCTTGATTCGAATCATTAGGAGAGGAGGTTCATGTCTACTAAGCAAACGATGCATCGGTTGCTGCAAACTAAAACAAGTTGCAGTTTCCAATGGCGGAATCATATTTCCACTATCCGATTACTTTTTCATAGCTCTTTTATTTGTTGGTTAGTTTATGTTTTATATTTTAGTGATATTTTTTTTTTATTCTTTTGTTGATTGTTTGATTGGAAGGGGAGGGCACCGGCCCCTAAAAGCAATGGACGTAAGAAAGTTGTTGGCTTAAAAGTTAACGAGATGCCAGCATTCCACCACACTTTCTCCGTGAATTAATCTCGCTTTTCTTTTTCCGCTTTTGCTTTCCTTTTGTCTTCGAATGTTGTTCTCACCGAGGGGCACACTCAACTAAGTGTTTTGCTTTACCCGATGGCTATCCCACCTCTCTCTCTCTCTCTCTCTCTCTCTCTCTCTCTCTCTCTCTCTCTCTCTTTATATATATATATATATATATATATATAGATAGATAGATATATGTTCATCTCCACATTCGAACATGTTTCAGAATAAAAAAGAAATTTTGCTTTTACAATAGATAGATCATGTAAGGACGGAAAAGTCAGTAGTTTAATGTTCCTAGACATGAATTTTCTTCTATTGCAAGGTTTCCAAGCATACTGATCGCATTCACATTCTTTCATATATTAACAGCGAAGTCATCTACCAAGGAAAAGTTGTAAGTGGAATTCCTTGTATTTGAGACTAACAATCTATTTGACGGATCCAACAAAAATTTTAAGTGAATTCAATTCTAAAAGAAAATATACTTACTATCATTCCTTTGGCTCATGTTAATTACTTCATACATGTATCCCAAGTTGTCTGAAATATATGAAAGTCTAGTCTATCAAGACGTACGGATGAGGGTAGGAATAGACATGAACGAGTCTTAAACCAGTTTCTGGGTTTCTAAGTTTTCTCATCTGAAAATCAACTAATGTTAGTTTGAGGAGAATGGTTCTCTACAGGAATAATGAATTGGATAGAGAAAAAGTAAGTTAATGGGTGAAGAGGGGAAAAAGAAGTGAAAAAGCAAGTCTCTTTTTGAAAGTATATAAATCTACCATATGTCAGATGGTTTTGGATGCCTAAAAACTAAAAATTTAAAATCCATTATTGAAACCACTGTAAACTATTCTTACAGGGCATCATATATCGTTGTTACACCATAAACATTGTTAATGCTCTTATGACAACTATCTTTTATTAATAATTTTTTAAATTTTAACCATCCAACATATATGATTTGAATCTCTCTCTCTCTCTCTCTCTCTCTCTCTCTCTCTCTCTCTCTCTCTCTATATATATATATATATATATATATATATATATATATATACACCCTACTTCTTCATGTCAACTTTTTTTTGTTTATATATATATATATATATATATATATATATATATATATATATATATATATATATATATATATATATATATATATATATATATATATATATATACACCCTACTTCTTCATGTCAACTTTTTTTTGTTTATTCTCCCCCACTTTTTCGAAGCCGCACTCAACCGCCTGAGGAGCACTAGGCAAGTGAAGGAGGCTCAGTCAATCTTGGGAGACAACGAATCCAGATAAACAAATAATGCAGTGAGTAGGTACCCGTCCTCGCCTGTAGGGGAGGATCCACTGTTCTCCTGACCCACACTCAATACATAAACATATAATCTGTCCATGGTCCACCTCAAGGCAAAAGATGGCAAGCATGGGCCCATGGCCGACGAGTATTTTATTCCTTCCTCCCCTTCACTCAGAGTTGCAGAGCTCCACCATGTGATCCCTTTCCACAAGGCCCAGCAGCTCCCACTTTTTCCATGCTTTCTCTTTTGCGTTTGTTCCTGTTGCTCCTGCGCGCGAAGCCCTGCCACTTTTATCTCCTATGTTTATATTCTAGCATAAGTGGGCACCCCACTTATCCCCAGATACTTGATCTTTGCACCTTTTCTTTTCTGCTTCTTTCTCTCTCTAGATTCCTGTGTGTTTGACTCATCTCTCACAGAAGCCTACAACCATGTGAGGCTTGAATACGTGTGGTTTTGTGGGCAAAGGTGTTTCCCTATGGGATGTAGACGGAAGCTTTATTCTATTCTCTCAAGAACGGGTGGTGGCTTCCATCAATGGCCACACCACCAACTCCCCACAAAAAGTTTGAGTGCTTTGTAATTGACCAAAGCCTTCCATTCTTATCTTCCACGACAACTGACTCTATATATATATATATATATATATATATATATATATATATATATATATATATATATATATATATATATGTAACTGACTACACATATGTATATATCTATATATACATACAATTGGCTATATATGCATATATAAGTGGAGAGAGAGAGAGAGATGTTCATCTGTGAAAAGTTTGTCATTCGAGCAATGCTGTTAGTTTCATGATATGAGAGAATCCTTTTTGTGAAATGAAGATATGGAAATTAGCCCATATCGGCATTGGCAAAGTGTTTGTTTAATTAAGAAACGTGAAAAGTAATTTTTATTATGCTTGAGATGTTAAGTAAAGGGCTAATACAGGCAGAATGGCATGATTCAAACACCCATTCAATAAAAAAACAGCCTCACAGAGTCAATATCGGCTGCTGCTATCGTTCCATTTAGGGACTAATAAAATAACCATCAGCACTGCAACACACCATGTTCATAAGGTTGCGTCTTTAGTAAAATTGGTATTACCACTGTGAGAAAAACTTAAAACATATATATAAGTTGTGTCCATGGCGATGTTCTCCTAAGAGTGGTGGGTCTCACTTTAATCCATTTAGAAAAGTGAGTAAAAGAAGATGAAATTATCAGTTAAACAGGAAAAAAAGTTCAGTTTTTGTTCTTTTTTTCTTCTCTTTTTAGCCAAAGGGGAAGAGAGACCATAATGATGGTTTGCATTGGCTCTACTTAATCTTTTCCAGAAGATAGGTGACACATCCCCCAATAATATGGTGAAAAAGCTTATCTCATAGGACCATGTAGGTGCTAAGATTGATGCTTTTGTTATATCGATATCAGAGTCGAGCACGTACAAATCCGGCCCCCAGTTCTTTAGAACAATTGTGCTAATCATAGTCACAAGTGTGACAGACACCAAGAAAACAGTGTGGTTTTAACTTTTGTTATATGATATTTGTATCTTTTTCTTTTTCTTTTTTTTTAAGTAAATTGCACATTTTCAGAAACTTAACGCCATTTTTGCAGAAAACAGTTTTTCTACGACATTATTAGGGGAGTATTTTTTCCTTCATCACGTTGCAAAAGTGGTTGTTATGTTTAATTTGGAAAACTTTTCTTTTTTCCTTTGACCGGATGACTTCAAGAAGCAACATGTTTTAGGTGGCTTTTCTAGTGGGCAGTTGGTGGGATTTTTTGATGATTACTTCTCTTGAAGGGAGATCGTCAACAAGACGTGAACTCATTTTTTCACCACTTTGCACGGCTGCCTTGACTCACCATCGGCAGAGAAAAAGAAGAAAGAAGATCTGCGGAAAAAAGAAGTTCTTGGCTCCTAGCCCTTTTGCTTTTCTCCCACTGCGGAAAATGCGCCGCTACTGTCTAGGAACTTGGTGAGACAAAAAGGAAGAGGATTTGAAGATCTAACTTGAATAACTTGGGCCATTTATTTTGAGAACCAAGATCAGCAGTCCACAGCCTAAGCCAAGTTGTTCCGAATACAGCAAATTCTACCAAACAGTGTCATTTTATTTGTAGATCGGTTTCCAGGAAGTTGGTGGTGTATTTGTTTTCTCTGTGATTCAGAGATGGAACTCCAAAAAACAATGACAAATTTTTCCTTCAAAAAAAGTCCATTCCAACTTTGTTTCTCGAGGAGACCTAGCTTCCTTTTTTTTCTGATCTATTCAAAAGATGCCTCTCTTCACAGACAAACTGGGATATAGAGTTAACGCATCTGTGCTGACAAGTCCTACAGATTTAGACTTGGAGGCATGTCATGTAACCAGGGCTTGGAAACACGACAAGCAGTATACAGCTCAGCCTGGCCGGGCACTCATCTTATACTAAAAATGTGTCAGCAAAAAAAAAAAAAAAAAAAACAACAACTATGTTGTCGATATTGTTAAAAATACACCTGATATTTCCCATGGTTAAATGAAGAAATTACATAAGACTATTTCTATCCAACTAGTTATTATATCAGTAAAAGGCTACCTGTTTACCCACCCAAAAAATGACATGCAAAATATATACGCTTGTGAACACGCCTAGGTTTTCGATGAACAACATTTTAGCATTAATTTTAAAAAACTATTTAACTGTTTAGACATTAATAAAATGGTTAACTAATCTGAGTATAGTTTATTGCATATTGATATTATTAGGTAGACTTAAGTTGATAAAACAAACTAATAAAGTTGAAATTTGCGCTGTTATTGAGGGTATTAGTGTTTTACGGTGCAAAGCTTACATGTGTTTTAACAATATGTAAAGATGAGGTGTGTTTTCATTATTTTCAATTCTTTAGGTGTATTTTTGAAATTTTCACACACACACATATGAAAGTTTTTAAAGAATCCGTCTATGAAATAATGAAAAACATGCCTCCTCTAAAGGAATAGAGTACTATGTCCCTTCGTTCGATGTTAACTTACTAGAGATGTTCTCTTGTTATTTCTTCACCCATAAACATGAAGTAGATTACCTTGTACAAAACTTTTTCAATTTTTTATTCCCAAAATTAGCGCTATTTCAGCTTCTGTTTTTCTTCTCTTTAAAGAATATATGTTAGCATAAAAAATGGTTATTTTTTAGTGAATATCTCTCTAATAATAGTCAATGACAAAGACATGTCCCAAATGAAATTAAACCAAAAACTTTGCAATTATGTCTGCTTTGGGCCTGAGCAGATATCACTTTTATAGGGAGAGGCTAATGAGAGGACTAAGGAAACGCAGTCTAAAGAACACCTTACACGCATACACACACATTTATAGGTATAGACGCAACATTTAGCATTTCTATGCATCTACTTTTTTTTGCACGACTGCCACTAGGAGGTCCCAGTGTTCTGCCTTTGTCATAAAGCAGGCGTCGCTTGGTAATACGATAAAAGCGCTGATGCAGTTAGTGCAGAAATATAGGTTGTGAAGTCACTTATTCGCATAAAAAGCACGCCATCTCCACTCTTTCCCACTTCTCCAGATTATGATGTAGAGCCCCTCTTAAGAGTCGCTATCAGGTGCAATGGAACAGATCCTGTTCAAGTAAAGTCGTCTGCCTGGTGTAATAATATGCAGCATCCATGCTATTATGAGTATTATAGTGTCAGCTTGGACACCCAGGGTCGAGCCTTGAAGAGAAAGCTTCGTTCGGAAGGCAGGAAGTTAAAGGTCATTTCCAGTCTGCTGAGAACGACAACCCCAAGGCTAGGAATGATTCATTGCAGGCCTTTGCAGCCAACAACCCTTCTTCAAAAGATGGGTAAAAACCAGTAGGCATCTAGTGGTGAAAGCAAGGATCCACTCAGGAGATATTCTCGTCTGCCTTGGTAAAAGTGCAAAGCTTTTGGATTTATTGCATAGGAAAACTATACTCAGATCGAGACCGTGTTCCTCGAGAAGTGGTATATAAGATCCTGGAGCTAGTAACCCTACCATAACATTAGTAGGCAATTTTGGTCCTTTCACATGCGGTAACATAGTCAAAGCACATCTACCAACTTCTCATCTGGCGGTGGCGGTGATTAGGATGTCCATAAACCCACCACCTTTAAAAGAGGCCCAACCCAACCCACCACCCCCAGCGTTACCTTTTCAGAGCCAACCAACTACATTATGTATCTCCTGAAACCAGCTTCCCATGTGTATTTAAAAAGTACGTTTCCAAAACAGTGTCATGGGAATTGGTTACACCTGCACTGCATCATAATATGTCGAAGATAACTTTCAAGAATTAGGTCTTTCACAAGGGCATAGACGACGCTGAGTTGACCTTCAAGGCCTTGAAGCAGAATGGAAGTTGGATAGAACATCAGTGATCCGAACGCGCCAGCTAATCTCCTCCGACACAAACCCACGACACTACAAGTGGCGCTGCAAATGGGTCAAACCTGGGTTTTGACCTTTTTCCGGCGGGTTGAACTATATGCTGATTATTTCTTTATAATATTGTGGCAGACCATGAACAAAATCATGTCCTATATTTCCGAAGAACTTCAAACTAGCAAGTTGTGCATACGATGCATATCCTCTAAATTAAATTTGCAAAAACTGGCGGAGTCGCATGGATCTTGCAGCCATACTGATGTCTTCGTTATTGTTAAAACTGCCTTTAATCAAGAAACGTATCACAGCATTCAAACCTTGGGAAGCTTAAAAAAGGAAATTAATAACCATATAAACAAGTAACAGCCAATGAACCACAATATGCCAACGGCAATGACTTATTAATAATAAATTAAAGCACGAATCCCCAACAGCTAAATAATTAACTTCATCTATTAAAATTCGCCTTAGAGATTTGTTTTCCCTTTACCACCAGCAGCAACACGCCGTGTGAGTGTTCGCATGGTCACAAACTCTTCAGCGGCTGATGGGTGAATACCGACCTGGAATAAAAGTATGCAGAGAACAAGACATGTGAATTTGCTATATTGCATTCTCCAGGACAAGAAAGAATCTTTCTGTATCTTAGTCATCATCCATAAGTAAATAAATGCAAATAGACTCACCGTGCTATCGAATTGTTCCTTCGTTGCACCACATTTGAGTGCAACAGCGATACCCTGTTGTAAGCAAGAATATTATTGTTTGTTAACATGTATCAATTTCCACATCACAAGGGTACCGAACTGAACCTGAAAGCTGTCTAAAAATAACCCAGGCTATAAAAGGAGGCGCGCGGAAATTATAGCCAGTGCCAGCACTTGAACTAGCCAAGTTATGAAATTTTAAGATCTTTAACACCAGCTACCATCGAGCCCAAACTTCAGATTTGGGACCTACTCATGCATATCAATTTTGAGCAACAAAAAATGACAAATTCCACCCAAGATTGCAGCACAGGGTGGTACTTGAGCAAGTCAGATAGACAAACCTTAATCCTATGATCTGCTTGAGCATACAACCCGAACCGAGCAACTCACAATTTTATGAAGCCAGAAAAGACTCTGACCAAGCTTGGTATATACTATATACAACCTTAATTTATTTAAAAAGGCATCAGCAAGGAATATTTCAAGTTCAATTTCAGTTGACTCAGTTCACCTTTCAATTTTGATCGTTGAAGCAAGCTATCTCTTGTCATGTAATTGAAACTAGCATAGGAACTGTGGTGAAAGGTTGCAAAAGAAATAAAGATGACAAACATAATGGAGAATGTAAATGACACTAGCATGTGAACTGCAGTGCAAGGTTGCCAAGGAAATGAAGATGACAAACATAATGGAAACAAAAACAGGAAGTGAAGTCTTTTGAGGCTTATGTAATGCAAAAAGCAAGAAAAAAAAAACAAGTTGAGACATGACGTTAGTAAAGAGAAATGTCATTCAGGAAAGCACTTTGATTTTTACTTTTTGAGACACTCAAAATTTCAAACCAAGTTATTAGAATGGTATGCAGTTTTCTCTTTCTTTTCCATTCCATTTCCCATCAACATAATACTACGAGGTGAGCTTTACATATATAAGAGACACCTCTTTCCTATATTAGCAAATTCATTTTTATGAATGATCACTTGACAAATTTTCAATCAGAACATCATTTCAGTTGGGTTCATGGAGGCATCTGTACACTATACGAAGCACAATTAGTCTACATTAAGTTAACTTAGTACATATTCAAGTACCAGACTGACACAAGCTCCAAAAGAGCAGAGGTTATCCAGTTCATCTCTCATTGGTTTCTCGCCTCAAAAGAAACCACTGACGCTGGTGAAAGCGACCTCATCAAAAAGTGAAGACAAAAGACTCCATAATGTTCCTGATGGCCGCAAATGGCTGTAGGATATTGTGAACACCACACGACTACCTTCGACCCAGAATAATGCCTCTAATCCTACCAGAGGACATAGAATTTAGACATTGAGTAGCTAAGATATAGTAGATTTTAGAATGGATGAAATACTGTAAAGCATGAATTCGCTCATTCAAAAAACCAGAGGACATTGCAAATTTAGTGAAGTTGGAAACCAAAGAATTTATATTACAATTCACAACAACAAAGCCTTACCTGCTCCAATTTGTGGAAAGAAAAAAGATCTAATTCACTACCACCAATTCAACTCTTTCATAGTTCGCACTATCCTATATAATGGGTTTCTAGACTGCAAGTATCAGTTCAACACAACACAATCTGTTAATGTGTCCAGGGTTTAACGTTTCAAATCAAAAAGTTCAAGCGGGAGCAGTTTTGCATGTGGATGTTTTTTTTCCTTTGCCAATCCCTCTCAGCAGCTCAACAAGAACAGATCTTGTTGCTGTTGCAGCATAAACATCCTAGCTGTTTTCAACAGTATTTGCATTCTCATAATGGACAACTACTTTCTTTAGTGCATTCAGAACTAAATAAGAAATGGAGGACAAGTGAATGAATATGTATATTATAACGTTATTACCTGCATGATCTCAGGTGCATCTGGGCCACACATTGATGCACCAATCACCTTGTCAGTTTCAGCATCCACAATAAGCTTCATTATTGTCCTTTCTTGCCTCCTAAAGAGCCACAACATCTCAAATGAATACAAATGCAATATGAAGAAAGCAAACTCTACAATTAGTAGCATTAGGGATTGATAATGCCAAAACTCATCATGATCTATGAAAGCCAATTCTTCACTGGCCAACCACCTGGACATCCTATAGCATTGACTCACCCGGATATAGTATTCTTCATAGGATTGAACGTGGATGTGAAGACCAAGATGTCACTATTTGCTTGCTTTACAGCTTCTTGTTCGCTGAGGCCCACAACAGAAAGAGGTGGTACACTGATAAAAGAAAAGGAGAAAAGGAATATGAACTTAAGAGGAATTTCAGAAATAAATTAAGAAACGTTTAAAAAAACTAGATAACCAATAAAACAACTATAGCAAATGAAACAAATCTAGTTGAACATAATCTCCTGCAGGAATAAAGTATAAACAGAATAACAAGTTGATTCTCTGGCTACATGAATGAAGCAGCACAGGGTAATGCACAAATAAATGTCCACAGAAATCAATGCTTTTCAATGTTCAACGTATTAGCAATCTCAGGTAAAAAAATTGAAATGACATCAATCACACCTGAAGAACAACTCCATTTTCCTGCCTAAATAGTTTTTTCACATAAACTGATACGGCAAGAGATAGTACATAAACTTCTTTCTGACATGTATACTGTATACTTACTGTCAATATAGAACATAAAGACAGAAAAATTGTAACCCACTAACAAATTTATAAATAAAAAAATGGACTAATCGGAACATGAACCATGTGACAAATCAAACTTACCAGAATACTGCACAAGGGACAAACTTGTAATCAGGCATGGTGGGTTTCCCACCAAAGACAGTCTTCTGCATGCATGAAGAGTGGCAGTATATATGAACATCAGAACCTCAAAGAAGGAAAAAAGGAAAAGAGTTAAACCACAAAAAACGAAAAGGAACAGCTTACATACCGAAAAACAAGTCCCTTCCAATAAGGCAACAGGAGTAAGGTTTATTCTATTGGTAACATCACCAACAGCATATATGCTAGGAACTGTTGTTTGAGAATATTCGTTCACCTGTAAAATTGTAAATAGAAAGCCGATAAGTATTTGCAAGATATTTCACAAAGACTAGGTCAGTAATATAGCTGAAGGCCTGAAAATATCGATCTTCAATGAATTTATATGCAACACTGCCTTCAGAATTATGCAACATTGACCTTAACAGCTCCTGCATTATCAAGTTGGACACCAACAGCTTCAAGGTTCAGACCCTCCGTATTTGGTTTTCGCCCTACACTTGCAATATAAGCACAGAAGCCAATCAATTCAATCATCTTAACTACTCATGCCAAGATCATTCATCAAGATGAAAGCCAACTGAGATCAGCACCAAATGACAGGATCTGGAAATCATGGCTAACAAAAGGGTTTGAAAAGCACCAGTTTAAACGGAAAAGAGCAAAGCACAAAAAGAATTATACAATATGAATTTATCTTTAAAATTAGCTGAACTGTCAATTCCATGATCAAGATTTACGAAGGCAAAACACTGTGTATGTCATTACTTCCAGTCCTTCAATCAAGATAAGCTACTTCATATTCCAAAAACACCAGCATGTTATGCTGCATGGATGTGCATGCAAACATAAACATGAACAATTCCAAAAAACTTGCACGCAGTGAAATAACTTCATGTTCAGATGTTTTTTATGTGCAGGGCCACATGTGTGCATGAGTGTATATGTGTACAAGAAAATTATGAACTAAATCTGATCAATTTACCAGTGGCAAACAATACAACATCTGCAACTAATTCATCCCCACGATCAGTCCGAACTTTTATACCATTTTCTGTTTTCACCAACTACAACCAAAGAAAGAAATTGTTAAGATTTTCTGAATGGATCGCTAACAGCACTTTCAGCATGAGAATAACTTTGCACCTAAGGTACCTCAGATAAGTTTGTTTCAGGATGCAGTCTGATGCCCCTGCCTTCCAGATTTTTGGCAACTACAGCTCGCATTTCATCGTCAAAACCTCTGGAACAAACAATTCAACAATCATAAATGAACAGACATGGGCATCAGTAGTTAAAAAAAGAGTTGCTGACAATCATCTCCTCACAGGATGCCTTGATTGTTATGCTATATGAAGAACAGGTTCTCATCCCTTTATCCAAAAATAAGTATCCTTCCGGTATGGAGGCAAGGAAGTCAAGCTAGAAAGAAAGGCATCTATTTGGCAAGTCATCAGCAACTGAAGATTTTAAAGAAAAGGCTGGAGACACTTTGGGTGAAATAATATAATCTAGGATCCCAACCACATGGAGTTTAGCTCCTATTTAATACCTCCCTTGCTCAAAGGTCACAAAGAGATGGATCACCAAAGTAAGGGATACAACTAGCAAGGAACCCACATCAATATTTCATATTGCTTTAGTTGTCATGATTCCATGCCCAATTTGACAAATGGAAGATGTCTCCCAAAGTTTGGAATGTTGAGGGATTAAATTCAGCTATATAATGAATCTCATCCTTAGGGGCAACATACCATTCTCAGGTTGTTAACTTAAATGATAAGAAAATGCATTGTCCTATTTGTGCACTATAAATGGTCATTCAATCTCTGTCATGCAACTCGAATCACTAGAATAAAAATAGTGCACTACTACCTTAAAATATCTCCCATGCAGGAAACTGTGACACATTCATTCATCATCAGAATCCATTGGGTGAGACCACTCTCCTATACCTTCTATTTGCACATATGCTATGCGCATCTCTCAGTCAACATTAACATCCAGACCATGAAATTGTCGAAGTATTTAATTAGCATGTGGGGGCATTGAATTAAGCTTGATAAGAAGAATTAACAAATTCCAGGCAGTCAGCCAAAAATCATGACAGAAGAGAATATAATTGAAAGAACTTCCACAACCTTAATGGGAGGTCCTTCCTGTAAAATAGGTCCACTGTAGCACCCATTCCTCTCCATATAGAAGCAAATTCAACTGCTATATACCTTTATAACATGAGATGGCATGTCAGTTAACATTCCAGAAATTGGCTACAATGATGTACAAGCTGAAAATTCTATCAAGAATGGTGTACCCTGCACCAAGGATAATAGCATGTTTGGGCACCTCATCCAAGCTCAACGCCTCATCAGAAGTAATAGCCAGTTCCTGAAGATCAAATAAAGTGATAATGTAAAAAAAAAAAAAGGCAATATAAAGAAATAGAGAAGAGCATTGATATTCAAAGTAAAGCTTTTTTTTTCTCCAAATTCTAGAGAATTTTGACAAATTTGGAAAAAATATAATGTTAAATAAAAGAGACTTTAATATAGAAAGGACGAGAATGAGAATGTTAAATAAAATGCAGATTTAAGTGGTCATGATAAAGGTCAGAACCATGCCAAAGCACAAAATGCACTAAGCAGCACAGGGATAAAATGTCATTTAATCAAATGCCACAATCACAACACAAAGATTCACATAGATGGACTTGAAGACAGGTAAAGGGTCTATTAGTATATGACCAAAGACAAATGTAACCATACACCAAACTGCCACTAAAAAGAGAGGCAGTTCTACGTTGTTAAATAACCTAATACCAAACTCCGCAGTTCCTGCAGCAGTTTGGGCAAGAAGTTCTCAGCCTGTGGTGAGCTGCGGAATAGCCCCACATGTCTACCACTTTGAACATTGATGAACGTTCTCCTTAAAATCAACCTTCTAGCATTTCGCATTTGGGAACTTAATTTAAATATTTGAGCATGTTTATTGCATTTTTCTGAATGAATGCACGAAAGTATAATCAAGTTGAAGTTCTATTCAAACATTACATCTAAAACATAAAATATTCAGGCAGAACGTTATCATGCACAATCACTCTAAATATCACGATATCTACACCTTGGTAGATACACAGGATTACTAAACATGCACTGAACATTCTTCTGGATTGAAAAATGTACATTGAAACATACAGAAAAATATCTGAAGAAAAATCTAGTACCTTGCCAGGAATAGGCACACGACTTGCTCGACTGCCAGTTCCAATCAAGATATATTTTGCTGAGTAAATGGTCTTGGTTCCATCATTCTGGGCAACCTCAACTTGATGAGGATCCACTATCTTTCCTTTACCTTCTAGCAATGTGACACCAGAATTTGCCAGAAGCCTTTTGTATACTCCATTTAGTCTAACTATTTCTCGCGTCTGCAACATCCAGGAGGAAGATTAAGAAACGGCTAAAGCAGAACAGCTAGCAAAAGTCAAAGCCATGCAACAAAACAGGATCTGACAAAGAAATTCATAATTTTAGGCAAACTTATCTCTATTGTGTTGCCTTTAATTTGAAAGAGAAGAAAAGTGTTGTCTAGCAAGAAACAAGATTAAAGGTGCAAAGCAAGAAGCTATGAAGCAGCTAATCTAAAACATGGAAACCCCCAATAATACTAAAATATGTTTTTGCAGCCCAATCAATGTCTGAACTAGTACACTTCAATTTAAACATATGTCCAAAGAAATAAATTGACTGAAAACATTTCAACTGCTTTATTATTTAAAGAAATTGACTCTGGCCATATAAATCATGAAGGTTTGCAAGATCCACCACCTTCAAATCCTAAACCATCTGCTGCCTCTGTCTCGAAAAAGATAGTTGTAGGCATATAGGTACCACACAGATTCCTTCTCCATTGCAAACATGGGACCCATGCTAATTTTCCAGATGATGGGCCATCTTTTCAGGGCACAAATACAATAGTTTCACCTAAGTAGTCTTTATTCTTTGATCTTCTTTGTCCCTGCCAATGTAGGAGCAGCATGACCCAATGTTAGAATCAGATCCAAAATAGTTAGCATCTGATCCAAACTGGTGAGGTCCAGGGTCGTTAGTTAGCAGTAAGCTGGGGATGTCCATCTCAGAGTCAGGTAGGGTGGAGGACTTATTCATGTCATAACTCATAAGCCACCCACAATACTGTTTAGAAGCCACGGAGTTTACCCTAATTGCAATGAAGAATTCCTGATTAGAGAAGGCTGGGCTTTCTGTGTGTGAGTGTCTAGTGTCTCGAGCTCATATTTGTTAGCAGGCTAACATACAAACATGCCCCTATGAATATTTTATGTCTGGGATTCTTTGTTTGGTCCACACAAAAGGAATCTCAAAAGTTATACAACAATAGAAGGGGAAACAATTATAGATTTAATGGAAAGGACATGCATATATATATATATATATATACACACACACACAACACACATATATATACATGTAAAAGACCAATAGGATAACAATAAGACATGAAAAAAGAATATATGAAGGACCAAGAGGATAACAATATGGCATGATGGGTATGCAATAATCTCTAATTAAAAGAGCAAAAACTCCTAGGAAACAAAAAATTTCAAGCAGCCATCTTTACCTTATTTTCCAGAAGCTTTTTCCAATTGAAATTGACCTCACCAGTTTCCCATCCAAAATTCCTAGAATCCTATACAATGAAGCACATATGTCAAGCAGCAGTGACAAACAACTGATTGAACTTACTACATAATCAAATGTTCAACAGCTTCATCTTTCAAGAAACGACCAAAGAGAAAGAATGACGTCCACAGCCTGAAAATGAACTTGAAAATCTATTGGATAATCATGACATGACAAATATGGAAATTTTCATCAGAAGTGCGCACTGTTCAATTTTTCATTGAGGCCTAATCCTGCAGTAGAGAACTGAATTCATGATGAAAATTCAGGAAGTATACATGACACAAGTAGATAATGTTAGACGAAAACAACTTAGGCTTTTCTCAATAAAATTTCAAGAAACCAATTTAAGGTTACCAATTTTCAGCAGTAACATTATGTTTCAAACAAAAAACTTGAGAAAAATGCTACATTAAACGCACATATTAGACACGTATTCCACTGACTGAGAAAAAAATCCACAATATATATCTTTTGTTTGTGCAAAACCAAATACAAGTTGGCAGGCTTGTGCATGCAGATTTTCAAAAGAAAGGATAAGTTGACAAATGCAACAATGCCCAGTTCTAGAATCAACAGTGGCATGGACTCAGTAGCCTAAGACAGTAGAGATCCGTTCCCCAGCATTCATGCATGACAGTCACCATTATGACCAAATGCCATTTAATGATGCAAAACAAAGCAAAGCACAAAGAAATATTCACCTCAAATTCACCTCTAAACGATGCTCCATATACCAAAATCTTTTTAGGAACACAACCGCGAATAACGCACCTGCCAGAACAAGTATCAAAATATTAACTTCTCGACACAGATACATAAAATTATGAAATGGAAATCAAGCACAACTTCAACTACTATCTTACATATGCGTCAAGTGTTTAAGACAGACCAAGCTTCATCTATGGCTAGTACAATGATCAATGAATAGACTCAGAAGCAAAAGCCTGGAGACTTAACTGAATTTTCTATGTTGACTAATCTAAAACAGGTCAAGAAGTCAAGAACAAGACTAAAGCAAGATTACCTATTTGAGGAGCATAAGCATTTCATAAGTAATGAGACAAACTTCCAAATTATCACACCTCTGCTTGACACATTCAACAATACAATAAAATGGAAACCACTGAAAATAGCTCTATTAAATAAGTAAAATAACATTTGTCAACTCAAGAGTAGCTTCAGTCTCTGCAACTTTGTTCATGACATTATTTGTCTTGATGAACATAGATGGCTGTTCAAGTTTCAGTTTCTAGAAAAATTATATATTGGAACCAGACAGCTTATCTTATTTGCACTGCAAAATCACATGCTATTGAGTATGAGAAAGCAAGCTAGATGGCCTTATAAATCTATTAACAAGTAAAATCACGACGTTATCCACCACATAGAATGTGCTTGTGACCTGCAATCCTTACATCCAAATACATGAACACAATAGAAGTATCCATCAGCTGCAAAGATAGTGTAACGTCAAGAAGTCACTAACCCTAGCAGTAGAATTCCACAGCTTTCAGCTAGAGAAATTACATGTCGATGAGAAGTGAAAATGGTGAAAAGGTGAAAACTTCTCATGATCATGCAAAGCATAATAAAATCCATAAACACTTCACATTTTTAACCTGAGCTGGTAATTATTCCAAAGAGTACGACAGGTTTTAGGTCTTTAGCTGTATCACCTTAGCACTCAAAAGCGCCCCTAGGGGCACACCCCAGGTGCCCACCTTTTCGACTAGGCTGGGCCATCTAACTGCAGCCAAAAACATGTTATTAAGGGAGCATATGGCACATGCAATTAATTGCATCTCCAATTGCCAAAGGGACAAAAACAAGCAGGTTAGCCGAGAATTGAGGTCCACTGACCACTAAATGATAGGCAAATTAATTTTTTTCAAATGAAACCAAATCAAACAATTAACATTTTATACATTTCAACTAATATATAATACATTAACATTCATTACTTTTTTTAGCTTACAGTTCCTAACTGAACACTAATTATTTGACAGTTTGAAGCTTCCAAAGCAACACAACTTTAAATTTTTAAGAGACCACACAAATTCCTCCTTTTCAATGCATGACATCATTCTGTAACATTATCTACCATAAAATGCACACAAGTTCTTCCTTTTCTCAAGGCTCATGCTCTCAAAACCTATCAATATAATATATACCCCAAAAATTTCCCTTACACATAGGAACCATGTTTACTATATGGGAAATTGTCCCATGGCAAGACATCATTTTACAAGAAACTTGGCTTTCACTATATGGATCACATTTTTTGGGTCGGAAATAAATCCTAATTACTGGGAATTTTTTAAACATTTTCTTTGATACTGCTAACTGGGAAACATGGATTGCATTAGGAAGCATCCATGACCTGTCTGAAACTCCAAATGTTTGCTACCAAGAAGATAAAAGAAGATGTTTAGTTTAACATGCATACAGCTATATGACTAAATGATGGAAGTACCTATGCAAAGTTTAAAAACCTAAATTTGATGTTACTTCACCAAAAATGAATGAGCACTCAAAAAAAGAAATGCTCTTGAAAAGATGGAGATTAAGCAGATCCCTAGCTGACACCACAGGAACATGATGGTATTAAAGAAAGATCAAAGACCAGATACTACAGGGAGCTCCTCCTATTCCATCAAAATGAAATAAAGTCAATGCAGGGACGCACCAAGTAACAACATTACAAAAAAAAAAAACAACAAAAATGAATGACAAAATTAACATTTTGAAATCAATTATGCAGGAAACTTACGTTCCACCAACTCCTCCAAGGTTTTCTGAGCTGACTGGACTAAATGGAAGCTCACAGATTGCAACCTTAAATCAAATACCATAACGATGGTAAGGTAAATCACATACCAACAAGCAAACTCATGGACATACTTTGGCTAAAGGAAGCAATAAACAGAAAACAACAAAATAAAAGTAAATCCCAGTAAAGACTGAAAGGGAGAAAGGCAAGCCTTAATGAAAGGAAGCAGCAGTTTTAGTCATAGAAGAGTTTTGCCAACGATTTTCCACATCATGGTTAACAACTACAGGCTCAAGCCGGGTACACATCATTAGTCATTGGTGGCAAAGTGCAGCTTGCTCTGAATATAAGTCATGAGCTTTCAAACAAGGTTCAGAAAAAAATCATGTTATAAAACCACGGAGGCTGTGTGCCATGAAGAATAAAATTAATATTAATAAGGGTAAATAACAAATCACTGTTCACCGTAAAAGAAATCTGCATTGTGAACCATCTAGCAAACTTTTCTCCCCATAATTACGCCACAAACGCACTCATCCAAATCCATGAGCAACATTGACCCATCAAAGGGGCACATCAAACAGCATCTTAAAAATTTAAAATTTCACATACTCTGTTCACTATAAAAGTACAAATAACAGCAACAGTCAACATGAAAATTTTCAAGGACTAAAATGAGATTTCACAAATGTATGCCAGAAATTTTGTTTGTTACAAGAACATATACATTTGTTTCATGTCAAGCTCCATAATTCAGCTTTTTTGTTCTATAAAAGTTGCAGCATCTCATAAAATTTGATAAGATCTATAAAATGTTTGTGTTATTTATATGCCAACAGGGAAATTTATGGTTGATCCACGAGGAACACACTCTTAGGTTTTGTTTCCTTGCAAAAAATACTAATATTTATTCCGTGTCAAACACTGGAGGTTTCAGCTTTACCATTCTATAATTTTGTTTTTTCTTGTGTTAGCATTTACAAACCATCCACATTGTTTTAGTGCCTCCAAAGAATATATGATGGCTGAAGCTTCCGTAGGAGAATAAGATAAGGACCTTCAAAAGGTCCCAAATTATGAATTCCTTAAATAAACAACGATACGGTTAGAAAAAGAAATGATCCATAAACCCTTTGGTTCAAAAACTCGATCAACGGGAATACAACGGGCAAGTATATTTGCCGATGCAAAAGCAACAAAGTCAAAGAAGAGATAACGCAACATAGACAACAAAGAATTCGCTAACTTATTTGACCTTTAACACATAAAAGTCGTCCAAATGAGCAAACAGTTAAAAGCGTAAGTTAAACCACGTAGTCTAGCTAATCCAGTAAAAAAGGAAATACCTACGGAAGCTACCTACACGCTTCCCCCTAAACATTTCACTGCTGTTCTAGCAGAGAAACAGAGATTCAAAATTACCTTAGCTCCAAAGCCAGCCGAAGTCCTCGAGGCCCTAACTCCACCGCTTCCCGCGCCAATGACGAATAGATCAAAATCATATTTCTCACTCTCCTTAGGACCGTCTTCACCGTCGATTAGCATCTTCCTCGCCATATTCGCGCAAGAAAGCACCTGAAACGATGATGAAAACATAAATGATCGAAACAGAAAACCAAATGATAGCAAACAAGAATAAGATCGAAGAACCGAACCGCAAAGAACCATTCAAAACACAGATAAAAAAGCAATTCAGAGTTCTTCGAGAATCTCAGTAAAAACCAGAAAACACCAATCAAGAGACGGGATAAAGTTCAAAACATAGATAACAAAGCAATTCGCCGAGTTCTTAGAGAATCTCAGAAAAAACCAGCAAAGATCAATCAAGAGACACGATAAATTTCGAGACTAAGAGCAGAGCTCGCGAGAAATGGAAACTGGCGGGAAATGCGCGTACCGGAAACGAGATTGGATAAACCCTAGAGAAGAGACGACGTAGGGAAGGAGAGCTCGCTCCTCGCCTTGCAAGTATGACGAGAAGCCCGCGGTGGGAAGCGAAGGGAGTCGGCTCTGGGATCGTTTTAAGACGCCAATATCGATTGGCCCGTCTGCCGGTCCCTGTTGACAGATGAAGAGGAAAAGAAACTTTTCCATATAAAAAAGTGAAGGAAATTAGTTCAACCAAACAAATAGCCCTTTCTACTTCGAAAACCTCAATAATGCCACCATCTTCGCGGGAACTTACGGCTGCGGCTGCGGGTCTCTTTTTGCTTCCCCGCGGGAATATCCCCCGCACCCCTTGATTTTCTTCATAATTCTTTACGCGCCCCAAAAGTTCCTTCCAACTTATATCTTATGACTCTCATCGTGTTGCGCATCTAAAAAGATCAAAACGCCCTTAAAATAGATAAAAGTTATCGAATTATATCATATTAATAACATGACATAAAATACTCATCCGGATATCAGCAGCAGCATACATCAGTGACCCAGCAGCCATTAGTCTACTAAGGTCCTGTTTGATGTACAGAAAAAATATTGCTCATTCATTCTACTAAGGTCCTGTTTGATGCATAAAAAAAATATTATATATCGTGAAAACTTTATTCCATTCGTACAGTTTTCTCCTACAGTTTTCTCCTACTTTGTCATACACATGAAATTTTACTATGTGTTTTTCACTGAATTTGAAGAAAAAATCTTCCACCAAAAAGTCAGACCTCTTTAGGTCTGACTCTTTTCTAGGTAATTTTCTACCGTTCTATGCATCAAACGTTACCTAAATGATGGTGACTTAAGGGGGTTAGGGCATTCTATCTATGACAGTAAAAGTCGATTGAAACATTCCACCATCACAAGTAAAATGCTATAACTTATTCTCCTATACTAAAAAGAATACACTTCAAATTAATTGAATTATTATTTCGAGCTCTTTGCCGGGAAAACAAAATTTTAGTAACCAGCTACCAACTAGGTGGGTGCAAAAAGAGCCACTCAACTGTCAACTAAAATTTAGGGCTTTGAAGCTCACCATGTTAGTGGACTGTCTGGTGATATCAGAGCCATGGGTGACTACGTGGTCTGCCTAGTGCCAACAAGCAGCTGACAGGGCGCGTGAAAAGTAACAATCGTGGACCATATCTTCCTGCCTAATCCCATATGGGACCTTACATCTTTCCGTTACCTTTCTTTCTTTTGTTTTACCTTTTGGAGGTACACACTTACTTGGTTGCAGTCACAAGGGATTCGAGAGAATCGTTGTGATTTTGCTCGATGTAAACGAGACTTCAATGAAGGTGAGTGAATCTTACTGAAGCCTAAGCCTCTATTCACCTTGTGTCAAATCCGGTCTGAATCGGCCGATTCAAATCGAATCCGTGGCAAGTTCATTTCACTTGGAGGGCAATTCACATGCGTTAGATTTTAATAGTTTGTTAATATTAATATTTTATTTTTTATTATATTGGTTTATATTTTCACTTGTTTATAAGGAAATACATTTTTGAAACATTTTCACAATTCGATCAAATTGGCCTCTAGGGACATATCACTCCTAGTTGAGCTAGCAGTCTATGGCAGGTCTCGAGTTTGATTCTGTTTAGAATTACGTCTTTGTATTTTAAATGGCGAGTGGCAGAATGTGTTTTTGATAAAATAAATGGAGGGCAGAGAATTAAAGAGTAAATTTGAGATCTTGAAGTCAACTTTATGAGAGCTGACAATGCAGCCACCATTAAGAGGCTCCATTTAGATTCCTCTTTGTTGATCTTGTTCACACTGGAGCTTTCAAACACCCTTCCATTCCTTGCTGACATGATGAGACCAAGGATGCTTTTAGTTGTAGGGATGTCAATTAATTCGATTTGGATCGGATATCCAACTGAGCTACTTTTAAAATAAAAAATATTTAACACCCAGATAAAAAAATCTGATCAAATACAGACTTAAGAAACGTTGGATTTAAATAAGTATCCGCATTGATTTGGACTCGGATTTTCTAAATTGGTTCTTAACATGTTGTAGTTGGAAAGTCGTTTATAAAGTTAAAGTCAGATATGGTATAAAAATCTTCGGCATTTGTAGTTGAATATGACTATATACGAACATCCGATGAAATGAATACTTAAAAAATATTGTTTCGATTCCTATCCATCATTATCAACGTATCTATTCGGTTGTAAATTAGCAAAAGATATTAAAAAATCCGAAAAAAATGTTGAAAAAAGTAGTAAAACCAACAAAACATCTATTTGGTTGTGAATCGGCCGAAGCTATGTCACAATGGTACGCCGTTTTTGGCGTCGTACCCGTACCGGCACGCCGGTACGTTTGTGGTACGTTTGGATCTGGTTCTGGATCGAAACCAGATCCAAACCAAACCGAAAAGTAAAAAATGAAAAAGAAAACCTAAAACGCATCTTCTTCTCCCCGACTCGACATCGTTCCTTCCTTCCTTTGGCTGTTTGGCGGTGACGACTGGTGAGCTGCTTGCAACTTGGGCAGTGGCGTCGGACGGCGGCGGCGGACGACGACTGGACTTCGGCGACGGAGAACGGTGGCTGGCGACGGGCCGACGGCAGTGTTTAGGGTTTTACCGGTACCATTGTGACATAGGGCCGAAGATATTAAAAACAGTCCCAAAAGAATGTAGGAAAAAGTAATAAAAAAACAAATGAAGCAGTCGTTCTCATACTTGCAAAGCATTCCTAATTATGCAGTAGAAAGAAAAGGGAAGCCACATTTGAAATTATTATCTTTCTCTTTTCTAATGCATTCTGTTTCTAGACTGTGAGAAATTTCGATAGCAAAAATCAGTCGGATCGGCATGCAGTTGAATTGTAAACGAAACTCTAAGTTGAGAGAACATGGAAAGTAACCAGCAGGAGACGGTTCGTTTATTATGAAAAAACAAACGACTGATGGTCCACTTCTTATCTTCTATGAACTAAATATCTTATCATAAAAATTGGTTATATTTTAAGGGGAAGAATTTATGAGTTTGTTGCTCGTTAAGAGCAATCTAAAGATTGAAGAAGACAAAACATGCTGTACCGACTGCTGCAAGTTCGGGAGCGAGTTGAAATTTTAATTACATATTAAAAACATTTATTGATTGCTTTAAATACAAATATCTCCGATACCGACTATAATATCGACAAAAGAAGAAAGAAAGCACGATCATTGGGACATGTCTCACATAAATGCCAAATCTTTCGACATTTTAATATCAGATTGCAAGTAAGAACTTTATAGTATGCGGACAATTAAAGGAAGGCAGGTTGTAGACCTCACCAATTAATTTAAAAAATGTAAGCACACAAAATGAATATATATATGTGAGTCTACAACCTGTCTTCCTTTAATTGTCCGCTGAAGTCTCTCTCTCTCTCTCTCTCTCTCTCTCTCTCTCTCTATATATATATATATATATATATATATATATATATATATATATATATATATATATATATATATACTGCAGAAAGCAGCATAAATATAGTGCTTAAAATCATATATTGTTTGAGTGGGTTTAGATGATGATGTAAGGGATTACGTGGGGAAATGCATATCTTATTGTTTCTGTTTTTTTTTCTCTGAAATTCAACTTTAGGCTCATTAATATTCGAGATATTTTCTTTCGTGCTTTGCTGTCACGATCAAATTCATCCCGTACGTCTGCACTTCTCATCCAGATTCGATCTTTTTGCTATTATTGCAATTGATTATAAACAGCAACCGGCAGTTTCATGACCAACAAATTGAGTTCGTGCGATTCAAAATAAGTTAGCTATATATGATTCTACCGACTCCGTTTTTTTCCTCCTCTCTTTCAAAAACAAGATCCTGACGCCATGTAAGGAACATAATTTCTTGACAGATGTAATAACTAATGAGGACCAATATGAGATGCTTAAGTAAAAGGTATGAACGATTTGTCTGTAACAATAAAATAGAGGTGAATATATCAAAAAGACCTATAATATAAGAATATACGCGAAGGAACTTCTAACATTTCCCTGAAACGAGCTTTTGAACGCTTACTAAAACAAGCTAAAGTTGTGCAGCCATATGTTATAACAATATTATTATTATTTTATTGGGACCCTACAGTTGGACCAACAAAATGGAAAATAGTGGAAGTCACGTCCTTTTCACGTCTATATCTTTAACGGAATATATGCATAAGAAGCTTCTTTGTCATTATGACGTTAACGATTAATTCAGATTTCAGTTCAAATAATAAGGGTGCATTTGATTACTTCATATTTAAAACCCACGGATCTCATGTGGTAAGTCTTTGTTGATCTGTTGATATGGCAAAAGGTTAATGGTAAAACCTATGGTTCATCAAATGAAGCATTTTAGGCCAGACTTAAGATTTACAGTTAAAATCTTTACTTTACTTTTTTGTTTCGACAAAATGTTAGATAGTTCATCAAACTGAGCATCTTAGGTTAGATTTTTTTTTTTTTTTTACATTGAGAAAAATTTACATTTAATATCGGATGAGGGGGGGTCAGATCTTAAATCCACAGTTCTCAAATCTTGAAGATTTTAGATTTGAGAGAATCAAACACCCAACCCCTTCAACCCCCCAAAACGGTGAAAATCATGCTACTCACAATAAGACGTGCTTTATTAGATTTATTTATTATTATATTAGGTTGTTAACCAATGGATTATATTATTTATTGTTTTCGGAGAAGCCATTTTGCCAAGAAGAGCCCACGCACATGGGCATAGAGCCAGCGTAATACTTTCAACTTTAAATAGTCAAAAATTAAATGCATTTGGTGTCTCTTAGAATAATTTGGTGGGCCAAATAAAAAACGAGTAAAAATGTCATCAGAACAATCCTCATCAGCGTTGTCAACATTGTCGAGTCATATTGGTCCATTGGAAGAACCAGTGTTGTAAGAACCGATTCATGAATGGAATCAGTGAGGCTGCAGATTCAACATCGACCGATTCATTGATCCAGCTGAATTGGTTTTGACTCGGTGAAAAATATTCTAAAATCAAAAGTTCATTTTCTTATGTACATATAAGTTGCAAAAGACGCCACGTCTTTGTTCTAAGGATCATTATCTAACGTTTAACTGTTAGATCTAAAAAAATACAACTATATGGAATAATATTCACAGAAACACGAATATTAATGCTTTTGAAACTTGTTCTAGAAAAATATGTTTACAGACAACACGATTATTCTTATCAACTGCTTTTTTTTATCAAACAAAAAGATGGTCAGAAGCGCCATCAATTCCGATGCAAAACCAATTTAAACGAGATGAATTCGGAACGGACTTAAAAAAAACTTATTCCAGAAACCAGGATTTAGACCCGACTCACGCCAGTTCGGGGCAATCACTTCAACTGGGCACACCAACCCATTACAACAAAATGACTCCCATAGCCAGCATCAATCAGTGACTGATCTCGAAAATCAAACCATGAACACTGCTCGTCTTACAGCCACGGCCCACCCAATACGCAAATTTTTAGCTCTAAGTGATCAGACATTTAAACAATCGAAAGACTTGCTTCTTCCTTGGGGAATCTCTTGAACTCAGAATAGTCAAATGGTTCTTCAATTTAAGGATCCGTTTTCAATAAAAACAGTAAAAATTTCTTCACTTGAAAAGGTTGACGGTAGTTGCATTGAATTAAAATAATAATAATAATAGTGCTTTTTCAAATGATTTAACACCTCAGAAAAATAAATAAACTTCATCCAATCTCATTACCAAAAAAGCCGAGTTAGACAAGTAGTGACTACCGTTACTGCTGACTCATGATTGGAACTACAGAAATACTGCCTCATCCAAATTTAAATAAACAGATCAACAAAATTTTAATTGAAGTCTAAATTACAACATTACGAGGGAATACAGACCTCCCTAAAAGAGTTACATCCTGACCTCAATGCCTTTCTTCATCAAATGCTGTTTGACAGAAGCAATTGGGACCTGCAAAGTCATAACATTGTACACTTAAAAAGTTTAACAGGTTGACAGGCACCCGATACACAACGGAAGATAACTCCTAAGCTATCTCACACTGACAAAGCATGTTTGCTCAAGCTTGTGGATTAAACATAAAACTTTTTTCTCTTAATTTTCCTATTTCCTTTTTCATATGTCGACTGCTGTATATTTAGTTCTTCGTTTTTGGTGTCAGTTAAATATCTTTATCTAAACTTACTCTTTAATTTTCATAATATGATCTAAGAACTCTTATTCAAGACGTGCACCGGAGATGGTATTAGACCTTCGCTGCTTTTATAGACGAAAGGGTGGGGGCGGGTGTGTGTGGGAGAAGCGGGGTTGATTTCCATATTGTATGTATAAAATTAGGATTCCAAATGAAGACAATGTCAGCTTTTCTGCTGAAAACTGTAAGATTTAGAGGATGGAATAACAAAAGAGCCTGGAGATCTACCCATACAGCACATAATCAAACTTATCTTTACCTCCTTTCTGTGAAAAATGCCTGCTGCAAGGGCAGCTGAAGCATTTGTTTTCTCAAAAACTTCAGAGAAATGTTCAACGGCACCAGCTCCACTGCTTGCAATGACTGGGATACTCACAGCATCAGAAACCAACTTAACTAAATCTATGTCAAACCCTTGTCCCTGACCTGTAAAACAGCCAAAACATCAACAATAAATAGAAAAAATCCACGTGTACTTGATCAAGGAAATGAAATGATTGATAAACATCATAGTGATAGAACAGTTAAAAATGAACCAAACTGAATGGAAAATATCAATTATACAATCCTAAAACTGCCATCTTGAAACATAAAAATCAGAGGTGGTGCCACCTAGAATGGAAAAGGAAGCAAATAGATTGCTTCAATACAAAGCTCAGACTTGCAAATTTCCACATCATAATTCATATAGGATCTTGTAAGTCATATTTTTGCTTCCACTAGATGATCATGCATCATAAGGATCATCCTTAGTAAATGATAGGCAGCAAGAACACTTAATCTCAGAAGGACAATGAAAATTCGGGAAGAAAATCATGCTTCAACAAGATTAATATTGTAAATTTCTAAAAATATATTATTGACTATGGAAACTGTAGAAGTGCAAATTTTTTATGTATAAATTCCATGAGTATAACTAACAATATGGTTGTCATGGCGATTGAAATCCACACATTTATGCCTTGTATAATGAATATCTTAGGAATTAATGGATGTCTTTACATGTAGAATTATGCCCTCATATGGGTCGCATTTTATCAAAATGCTGACTCTTTATATGCTGGAAACCTATATTTGCATTAAAAATTTGTTGTCGTTCCATGTTGTAATTAACGAACCACTTCACCGTAACATAAAAGATAGGTAAATCAACACATTAACAATGAAAAAAGCTTCTTGAACTGCTATTAATAACTTTATTCCTGTTGTGAAATCATTAGCATGGGTTAAAAAGCCCTGCAACACTACAGGCTTTCAAAATGAATTAAATATGTTACATTTAAAACCTTAAGTATTTCTTGATTCTTTGTTATTGGCAAGCCCATTGTTGGGCAGATCCTACCAGATTATGTCTGGAGGTGCTTGATAGATATTGAATCTTGACCTCATTCAACTTGAAAGTCTCAAGCCCCGTGATCAGTATTTGTCATTTTTGCTTGATGCCGAATCCATGCTATTATACTGAATATGCTACCTTAAGACCGAAAGGAACAGCACCTGTAGATCATAATGCTTACCTTGAGACAATGTTCACCATGGGGTTGTCAAGAACTGGAAATGAGCTAGCAAATTTTCATGGCTTTAACTTACGGCGATGTTCACTATAGGATAACCAGACAGCACAGCTTCCTAGCCTAACATCTACAACTATACAGCGTCGTCTTACCATCACAATCAATGCAATTAAGCAGTATTTCACCCGCTCCAAGCTCCTCAACAGCTTTAGCAAGCTCATAGGCGCCAATTGGACGATCCTCTCTACCACCACTAACCTGACAAAAAAAAATGCGATCACCCAAAGAACCTTAAATCCAACATACTTCATAAAGAAAGGCATTCTGGAAACAGTAATTTTCACGAAGAACCCCACTAGAAGGCTTTCAAGTTTCAACCCTTTCAGCTACTTTGGGAAATATAAACTCAAGTGATCAATTGCAGTCACCTTCCCCGAATCATTTATGTACATAATCCAGCAGCTCATTTTCTGACAGGGATGCTTAAAGATACTTGTGATACAACATGATATACCAAGTTGGACTCATTAAACAATAAAGTTGACAAATTCCTTGCCAAGTCCAATGCACACACGGAAAATAAACACATTCACCTTCAGTGCCACTTGAAGGACCTTCTTTAAATATTTTTGCATTCACAAAAGAAGCAAAGGCCTCAAAACATCATTCTCTGCAGTATGAAGCTATATATTCAACTTGTGCAGCAAGAATGTCAAGAAAATCATGGAAAAGTAAAACTATTCAAGAATTTATAGATTTATCAACATTGAAATCAAAACCATACAGCTTCAGGAAACTTTTGAAGAGAAGTTTGGAGGATCTATGACATGTAACTGTATCAAAAAAGCATTTCTTAGCATGTGAAAGCCAGACAGAGAATAGAGATAAGAGACAAGTATATCTATAAATTGGCAATTCTACCATGTCAACATAGTCAAAGTCAAACATAAACCATGGAAACTTACTGTACATTGGTACCATGCATACTCCTCTCCATTGGGACCTGAAACAACATGGAAAGTATTAAATAGTTATTATCTAATCATGATAGAATCTCTGTCCTCCAAGAAACCACATACTTAATTTCATCCAATTAACAAGCAAAGACAAATGTAATTCTGTATAACTACCTGGATTGGACACTCTGACTGCCTTGAATGGAACATCATCAGGACTCTTCAGGTATACTCTTCGTGGATCAATGCTCACAACAACTGCCTATAGTAGGGAAAAATGGTCAATCAAAAGGTTTGAATTTCACTTAAAGTGAAAATATTTACAAGTTCCACATAGCCAAACACTCCACTATACTTGGATCTGTTTGCCAAAACTGATGTTTATTTTATCAGGTAGTCCATAGGTGCCCTAGAAAATTGTCCAAGCCCAATGATGGCAAGAATCCGATGGCATAACAAAGCAAAAATATCCCAAAGATTTGAACATTCAAAGATTATTCAAGAACAGATAAAAAATTGAACATAATAAAGCAGCTTTTATAAGAAAACATTTTCACCATTGTATCATACACAAGGATAAATTGAATAAACTAAGTTTGTTACATTACAAATTGTAGCAGCACACACACACACACATATATATATGTATATATATATATATGTACGTATGTATTATATATATATATGTATATATATTACTGCAGACAACACTTGTGCCACGGAAGCACTTGGCATGCGTTTTCATCTGTTTCTCGTAGTCATGAGACTAGACAAGCTACAGAAATAAGCCCTATGTAGACCAACAAATCCGTAACAGAAATCCCAAATTTCATACCTTCTTCTATGAGCATCATCCTTTATGGTATATACTGTTTCCTTGTTTTATTCTAAAACATGTCAGTACTTATATGCATTTGATATATTAATTAGAATCTTTTGAGGTTCTTGGCTTCAAATTTCTGTATAGAAATTTTCAACTAAGATTTCATAATCTATTCCATTAGATTAATAATATTTTGAGATTAGTTGTGTTTGTTGCTTAATCTTATTTACCTAGACACAGTTGTGTTCCTTCCTAGTTTATAGAACTTCCTGGTGACATTAAGTTACATTATGTTGCTTTCTGCAGTACTAGTGACACTCAAGAAATACAAGTGATGAGTTGGACAGTGAAAAAACCTGATTCCCGTAAACACGAGATATTTGCTCCAAGCTGCTTTTCCCTGTCTTCACCTTCAGAAGAAGGCAATTTATGAGCTCCACAAGAAAAGCTACACCAGCAAAAAGCACACTCTGATGTGTTCCAATACTTACTCCTGTTCTAATGTATGCTTCAGCAGCATAAACTGCGTCACTTCCAATTGAAATTTTATCTGCTCCAGACCTAAAATACTCTGAAGCAACTTCTAGGCTAGAGTAGTGTCTGCAAGTATGGAGCATAGTGCAGGTCACATTATGGAACATTAACAAATACGTACAGCAGAATCATAACTTGAGAAATCCAGTACCAGAAGCTAATAAGTAATAACCAACAGGCACCATAAGTGGTAACGTCTATGATCCAACATTATGAGTATGCAATAAGGTGGGTTTTTTTTTTTTCCAAAAGGACACCTCATTCTTTCTTTCAAGAAGAATATCATGCACATCTGAAATCTTCTCCCTTTAACCTAAGATAAAAGATATCCCTTTTGATGACAATATATCTACAACAGATACAGATTAATGGAGAAATTGAGAATTGTATTGTACTATACCTCCCATTTCCATCTGTGAAGTCTCTAATGCCTCCACCAACTGTTAATGGGACAAAAACATTTTCAGAAGCATATCGTAGCACCTGAGATATACAGATAAAAGGATTTTGTGAGAGGAAGCAAGATCGTTGCTAAATCCATAAACTATGCTTCTTATGAGCATATGCTTCTCGCAAACGTGAGCAGACAGGGGTAAGCCAAAACCTTCAACATAGGCAAATCACCAAGAGGAAAATCTCGGAAGCCTGTGATATTAAGAAAGCTAACCTGCAGGAGTATTTTACCCAATCACGGCCTTCCATTTAAAAGCTAAAATATAAGATAACCATCCATCCAAGAGACAGAAGGAATAACATGCGCACCTCATCAGCACCATCTTTGTAATACTGTCCAGCAAGATCAACTGGCTTGCCAAGGTTTCTCACCTTCAATTTATAAGACGTAGCCATAAGTCAAAAAACTACAATCCTAATGCAATAGGGTAAAAGCACAGAGAATGACAGCGACAAAATAAAAAATGAATAGAGATGAGTCCGAAGAGAACAAATCTGATTCATAACATGTAATAGGATACAAATGCAGGACACAAGCAGCATCTGATAATTAACCAGATTGGGCAGTTTTATCCAGCTTGGAATCTTTCGGATATCCAAGCCTAGCACGGTGGGGCAGATGCATATTTTCAACTTTACAACCCACAGCCTACTGAACATGTAATATGCTCATTAAGTGTCCATGCCTCCGTTCTCCATACCAACCTTCCCATCAATCCTATCTTCAAATTGAAAATTAAATTTTTATTGGAGCACAAGTACCCCCAAAGGAAACATCAGAATACCAAAGATGATGCTTACAAACACAACCAAAAAAACATACACCAGAATCTGACAGGTTCCAGATGTATGACTGATGAAACATTAAAATCATCAAAAGGAGAAAGGGCCTGCATGATTCACATAGTTGAGGCCATGAGATAACAAAGGCTACAGTAATTTGAAATTGGGCTTCATACTTTGTTGGCTAAAGTCAATGTGCAACTTCTTTGCACCCTTAATAAGCAAAGACTGAGAAGAGGCTGTTAACCTGAAAGGTTGGAGAATACAATTTTAGTCAGGTGAACTTAATGAGTACAGCTTATGTAGGTTTCATGTGTGCCTTGGGCCAAATTTACAACTGATTAATGGGCAGGCATGGCAGACAAGATCAACCCATTTATCTCTAGAAGAGCCATTTAAGAACAAAAATCCAAATTGTGACATCCAAGTTTTAACTTCTAGCATTGCCCTTGTATCTCCAAATGGGTTGGTTCAACTTCCAAACAACAGTTTTCATGTGAATCTTATATGTAGTTTCAGAGGCCAATATTACCCAACTAATAGAAGATGGCAGACAGTCCATTTCTGATCTCATACAATCATTTAAAACGAAAGTTCATACAGAGAAAAATCTAGCATTGTCCTTTGCATCTCCTCCTCTTGTGGTTTCAACCTACAACTTGAAAAAAAAAATTGGAACAAAATTCAACTGACATCAGAAAACCAGTAATACCTCATTCTCCTTTGTGTGCTCTCTTACATCATACTGGTCACCTTTCGTCACAACAAGGTCTCCCTTGTCATTGGTCCGCACATCAAGACATGCAATTACCTAGATAATCAATCGAAAAAAGGAAAAAATGTTAATTCCTCGGCAAAGTTGCTCCTAAAGACATAAGTTGCAATATGACAGCCCAAAGGTCTCTGACATGAAGAAAAGAACAGCATAGCTTAATAGAAAAGAAAACTGAAGCCAAGACAAGAACAAGAATACAAATTTAAACTCCTACTCTTTTAGCAAGTCTTGATGCCATACCACGAGTGAACTTCTGCAACCAACAGAAACTATGTAAATTGCAGGAGAAATAACAAAGTAGGCAAAAACCACAGAAGAATGATTTTGAAAAATGCAGGTATCAAGGCTCCAGCCCACAAACCTTCCTAGTAGATGATTTCTGGGGGTGCAAGAAATTTTTCAAAACAGAAAGTCCCACTTCTGCAGGCACATCATTAGGATCACAAAGGAAAGCAGAAAGAAATCAGCTTATAGATAAAATCATCGTCTTCAAATATGAACTACTTGCAAGCACATAATGCAAGCAAAGAAAAGGCACACACTCCAATAATTTGTTTACAAATGCAAAGTGCCACAAACTTTTGAGAGAGAAAGAGGGAGAGAGAGAGAATTGCTTCATGAATAATACACTAGAAAGAACAGCTTGTTCAGAATTTATCGAACACACAGAAAATGGAACAGATACTGTGCATAGTCCCTTACCACCACTCTTTTCAGGATGAAACTGGACAGCATGTATGTTTCCCCTACTGATCGAAGAAATAAAATTTTCTCCATAGTTGCAAATAGATGAAATCCACTCTTTGTTAGTCAAAGACTGCGATAAATAATAATAATAATAAAATAAAGTTAACTGAGGAAATGAAACAGAGACTGTTGTGGTTATAAATGTTCCAGGAATTTCACAATACCAATGAGGATAGTACTAAGCACATACTGGTGTTACTCGGTAAGAGTGAACAAAATAAACATGGCGTCCGTCAATGTCCTGCAAAATTTCTGAATCATTTTCTATTTGCAGAGCATTCCATCCAATGTGAGGCACTCTGATACCACTTGATGAATCAAAACGGCTGACCACACCAGGAATGAGGCCTAATCCTCTCACTGAGAATCATAAGAGTACATTATTAACTAGCAAGCAATACAACTAAAGCTTATGCAATTTTAACCAGAACATGCTTACAGGATATTATTGGCCAAATTCTCATCTTTCATCATTAGATATCACTCCCAAGTGTTTGTGGAATCCAAACTCAACAAATGATAAGCTTAATTTCTTATCAGTGTTAACTCTGGCCCATAACAATTGCATGCATAAAAAATATCCCCAAACAGTTAAAAAGGACAACAATGGCATGTAGAAAACCAAATTTCCAACAAATATGCCACGCCAATCACACATACTTAAGTTCGTATGCAGGGAATACCATGACGATGTAGAAGAAACTCGATGTCTACATGTATGAATGAAAAGTGCTTCTGATGCATTACGCTGATCAAAATAAAAAATGTTCCATCCTGCTAATCAGCTTAGAACTTAGAAGATGAAAATCAATTAATTCCTACTTACTTTTTTTTGCTGACACGATTCGCTGGATCCATCTTAAGAATCAAGTTCCAAGGAACTCATAGAAATTTCCAAATATTTACTTTCTTTATCTCTTTCATCCACCTAACTTTCCAGTGCTACCAAATGTCCAAGTTATTCTATGAAAGCAAGGGTTTAATGAATAAATTTCTAAGGTTCATCCCATATCATAAATGTTCTGAAGAAACCAAAAAACAAATGTATTTTAGATCCCTAAACATCTTCACATGAAAATAAAAGTAGTATAACAACACAATGTGTATTAGGACCACTCATACACTGGTAATGGAGTAAACTGCAAAAAGGCATGCATTTGAAATCCTTCTACTCATGTCCTTGAGCTGTTATAAACAGTCAGCGCATGCAAAAGCAGATCAAATAACAAAAAAAGGCCTAACCAGATGCAAAATATATACATTAATTTGACATGACAATCGAAAAATGTTTAGATGATCGAGTACAACAAAATGGACATCTTATACACTGGAAAATGAATCAAAAACATTTTTTTATCTTGATTTTTACATAAACATCCTATGAGTACATTTGTGTTGTCTTTCAACAAGTCGTTCGTGCTGCTACCCCACAAAGTATTGAACAAGATCAGCATCCATGATAGCATAGGAAAACAAGATTAGTCTTAACTCTATAGGAGTACATGACCTGGACTATAGAGTGCATCAATGCAAAGTGTCAAGTGAAATATCTTTCAAGCCACTCCCAAAAAACACATAAAAGGGATTCCTTCTTGATTCTGTTTCTTTCACATAACGCTAAACAACATTCAAATTTGAATGACCGGAATCTCACATAGATTCACACCACCAAGAAACGTGAATCATAAACATCATGAACTTTCACCTGGACCATTTTCCTCACTGGACTCAAAAAGTAACTGGAGCCCTAAGCAAATTCCCAGGAAAGGCCTATCATTTTGTATGTATGTAGAAAGTGCATCAACCAACCTGAACAGAGAAAGATAGAGACCAAAAGAGTTTGATTAAATATGGCATACAGGCCACAAGAAGAGTACAATCTTTCTTTACAGAAAAAAAAATGATCGGAAAGGGCATCAACATGCATATTGTACATGGCTTTCACAGTTTCACTATATATGTACTTGAAGAAAATCTCATAAAATAATTGATTTCCCCTTCAATTAGGCCAAAAATAAGTTGAAGCTGAGAGTTATAGATGTTATCCTTCACAGAGGATAAATTTTTTGTCATGTAAGTGTGTCATTTTCTGCAGATCAGATACTGTTGTTGCATTTCTGGCTCCAAGTGTATCCATCTCCATATGTGCCCGTGAAAGTATGTAATATTTTGTATGCACATGTAAACTGTAGCTGATACCCCATTAAGTCAGTTCTATCAGCTTTTATTGTTAAACATATATTGGGAAAAAGAAAAGAAAAATGTTAACATTATTCCAAGCTATGACTTTAAAAGCATAAACTTAACAACTATCATTGTCATGTTCACCGACTGAGATGGTTCAGAAAGATTGTTGGCTATCACACTTGACAATATTATGCATAAGTCACATTGAATGATAATGCTAGATCCTAGATGACAAAGATGTAGAAGAATAATGATGATGAAGGGATAGACTCTCCACTTCTGTTCCTTGATATTAGGCTTCTTCCTTCTTAATACAAATGGCCTAACATCTCAAGAACATTCAGGATGGCCTAGTCAAACCACGTTTAGGATAGATATAGTATCTGTAAGGGTAGTAACAACAGTATCAAAAGATCAGCTTCTGAGTAAATTGATGCACATACCCTCGTTCGTTCAGCACGTCCATTGCTGCTGCAAAGGCTCCCACACCAGGAAAGACAAGTCGATTGGCATCAAGAATATCTTCTGGCCTTTGTACCTGAAATTAGAGATGAGTGAGCCCTTAGATCTTTGCCAACTCACTAGGGTTCCTGTCAGAGTGAGTCAAATATTAAATTTATGGTTGCTGTCATGATTCACAACTTGCTCTTTAATTAATTACCCTCGGTATAAGCAGTTGTTTAGATACCTCAATCTACCAAGGATTTGAAGCAACAGTTTGAGCCAGATAAGTAAACCGCCAGGACAAAGCAAGGGGGCAAAGAAAAAGGAACAAAGTTCATTTTTCCAGGTGTCCTTACGGAAAACTATAACATCAAACATAAGAAGGTGGACAATATATTCATGGCCTAGAAAAACAAGGTCATCAGCATATTCTTCAACCAGGACCAGTACAATTGACCAACTGGTTTGAAATTCAATATTCATTCAACAACTATGAACTTATTATTTTCTTTACTTACACTTTCTGAAACTCAGATATAATGTCTATTCAGCTTGAACATCATGCCGGTAAAAACTTTTCAAAGCAAAATTTTCCTTGTGCAATGAGAACAAGCATACTTATGCTAGCTCAGGAGCACCTACCAGCATGACCGAAAGCATTATTTATTGAATAATTTAAAATAAATTGATTTTTAACAGAACCTGGATTTTCTTTCAGGTAAAATCCTTTTTTATATGAAAACTGACAAGTTGCACATCCAACTGAAAGAAATCTCAGATGGTACACTTCAGGCATGCCTGAGAACTGATCAATGGTGTCCTCCACAAGTCCCCATAGTTGAGTAGGCGGTTTTTTAGTGTCATTATTTTTACATGTCTCTGTCAGTCCATAGTACTTCATTCTAGCCACTCCAAGGTGAGCTCATTTTCATACACGAAGCAACATTTTCACTTAAATAAGCGTATCAGATATAACTATCAGAACTAAAGGTTGATTTCCTTGCCAAATGCATGAAAGATGAGTGGGAGTATCTTCCACGTAGCTTCAAATGGTCAATATAGAATGATACTTTCCTAAAGGTGTGTTTCTCACAGCATCTAATCGTCTGATATGGAGAAAACGAAAAGTTCTAGATCAAATGCTTTTGGCTCAAAGTAAAATGAATTACTACCTTTCTAAGAAAATTAGTGTTTCGAATTTAGCCAACCGTTTCTTTGACGAATGCAACTCAAGTGCTAGAAAGGGTTCACGTGAAGATCTGATAGATAGATAAATAATTAACGAACTTACATCTTTGATCTCGAAACCGAGGGACCGAATAGCATTCCGCACGCTCCTTACGTTACCAGCACCGTAATCCAGCAAAGTGACCACTGTAGAATTTTGGAAAGAAATGTGGAATCATTACGAAATAGTTGCCGTCATATCGATAAGGAATCAACGTCAATACGAGTAACAGATTCCACGTCAACATATAGGTATCGAATTGCAGATATCGGCAACAAGAAGAGCTCAAAACAAAGAACTTTGACCTAGACTAACAAGCTTAAAAACATTACATGATATAGTTATCGAATAACGAAAAAATAAAAATAAAGCATATTTCAGAAAAAAAAAACAACAATGCCGGAAGCAAAAATGCCTCCGAAGTAGTTTCAGGAAACCGTGAAAAAAAAGGTGAAATGCGAACGAAAGAAGCAGCACATTAAGATGAAAACACAGAGATAGCTTAGGAGGACCAACGAAGCCTTACCTGAATCAGAACTTGCGGAAGCACGGACAGAGAGATTCCGAGGACGGGAACGGGCAAGAGGAAAGGTAGTGAAATCTCCACAGCGGGTGAACAGAAGGGATTGGGACGAAGACAAGGATGAAGAATTGAGTACATAAGCCATAATCGCCTCCATTGGCGAAAAAACTCGATCGTAGCCAACAATCAAGAGAGTGAATGAGATAGAGAGAACAAGAAAGCGAGGGAGACGAGGGTGGATTCTTCCCTCCAAATAAGCGGACAACTTTCCGACTGAAAACGACAAAAAGGAGAGCGAACTTTAAACAAGCCTCCAGCCAGCTTCGGACGTGAGAGGACCGAGGTTCGAAGCCGGACAGCACCCCTGTCATCGTCTAAAGACAAGATGCTCCCGAGTCCCGAACCAAGTTCCGATCAAGATCCGATGAAATTGAAACCACGGACAGCGGCGGCGCAATAATGAGTCTTGGTCCGATGTCGACCGATATGATTCACGTGGAATATCAATCTATCAATCAAAATGCATCGTATGAAATGAACAAAATTCAGATTTAATGGTCCGAACGGATATGATTCACGTGGAATATCAATCTATCAATCAAAATGCATCGACAAAATTCATATTTAATAAATAACATACAATCGGATTGAAATTAATATGATTTCGATTCAGATCTCATTTCAAATAACTATTCTATTTCCAACACCGATCGATTCTTTACATATTATCATACAATTTGAAATTGGCTGTGTATTTTAAAAGCCGGATTGAGTTTGAAATTGTATAAACTTTTTCCTTTCGTACTGAAATATAAATATGTGAACACTTAATAAATTAGATATAGTTAAAGATACATCTGATTCGAATCTGACCTGTTGAATCCCTAATCTTGTTGTGCATGAAAACAGTTGATGATTCAAAATCTGGCAGTGGTGGAGCCAGGAAACTTAGGCTAATGGGCACTACTTCAAGAACACCCTTGTTGATTCGCACCACCCACTATATATAAATGAATAAACAGCTGGATGCATCAATATTAAAAGATATAACTTTAAGTATAATGCATATATAAGATTCATGCTATTAAGATCCTCTATTTGTTTAAATGAAGGTTCTTACACGGCACTCCTTTTAATGCTGCATTGGATCTGAGATCCAAGACTCACTACCTAAGATTTGTGTCACTGTACCAAAACCGACAAAGATTTCGCATACATGCATTCATGTTTCCAAGGTCTTAATATATAAATGTCGTTTTCCAACGTTAACATCTACCATGAAAAAAAACTTATGATTTATTAAACCCAAAGTTTCAAATAAACCAATAACCCGAAATCCATAACCAAATTGTGCCGACATCCCCAACCATCGTGAAGCCATCTCCTGCTGCATATATGGGATATGAAGGACTTTATCATATGAATTCCCAGAAAATGCGCCATCGGAAACTTTGGTCCAGGGAAAATGAAATGTCAGATCCAAATTATTTAGGAATCCAGTGATATTCAAATTAAAGATAGTTAGAATCATATCACGAGTCACGTGCATACCGTTTCCCTTCATGCCTGCATGGGTCTGATATCCAAAATCGCCAGTTTCTTTTTTCCTCAGGTGCTTGTTTGATTACCCTCGGAAAATTTGCACTCAACGAAGCTTTTAAGGAAAAATATGGTATGCACTCCAGAAGAAAGGCCCATAAATATATGAGAGACGTGTTTTCATGCAAAGACATGCAAATGTATGGGGACTTTTTTAAATTTGATAATTTTCTCTCACCCTATTTGCTTGAGAATATTCTTATGTGAATGGTTCAATTATAAATAGTTTTCTTGAAGGGGTGTTTGGCAAAAGGAACTAACATAAGGAGCATTTGATAGTCTCAGACTTAAAATCCAAAGATCTGATGTAGATCTGAAGTTGCATGAATTCCTGATGTCACAAAAGATCCATAGTAAAATCTATGGTTCATCAAACTAAAGATCTTAGGTTAGACCTAAGATTTACACTTTAAGATCCTTATTCTGTTCTGCATTGTAAAAAAGTTTGATTTAAGATTGGAAAGCGAATGGTATAATATACAGTTTTCAAATTCCGATAATCTCAAGAGGCTATCAAGCGCTCCGGTAGTGTTTCATGAATAACCATGTAACGAAATAATCATATAACAGGATTTTCAAATAATAACTATGGTAAGAAATTACGATGGGAGCAGATGATCAGAAATGTGAAGAAGAAGAAGTTGGTTCGCAGTGACATGACAATTGCTAGGCATTTATTCCCTGAATCATGACCTGTACACGTGAAAATGAAGCTACAGTTGCAGGAGACTTGCACTCAAAATTGTGCATCAGTGAGACGATGATGATTGGTATCGGAATATGCACATATACGAGAAGAAACGGAAATTCACAGCAGGAAATACGAGAAGTCGAAAACATACAACCGACAAAAAAATTTGATCACGAACAAAATCACACCACAAGAAGTTTCCGGGGTCGACGAGAGTTGAGAAGGGGCCTTATGTGAACCTCAGGCATGCAACACCGGTGAGGGAGTCTGCTGGCCCACGCCGGAAGGGGCCGCCACGCCATCTCCGGGTGCAGTTCCGGAAACGTGAGAAGGATCGCGATTGACTGCACGCGCCGGAAGCAAGAAATCAATCGAAAGCTGGAGCTTCATGTTGCAGACCAACTCGTCCCGAGGCGAGAATTCCCGCTTGCAGCCGTTCGGGTCGGAGGAGGGGTTTGACATCGGGCCAACCGGTGCGGCGGAGACAGAGACGTTGATCTTCAACGTGGGTTGGCGGACGGAGCAGAAACAAGCGTCACGCAGGGCAGAATTCGAAGAGCGAACCGCTGATCTGTTGGTTCGTGACTGCTCAGTGGGGTGTCTAGGAGGGCTCACGGCGCCTGCTGGTGAACCCGCCGAAGGATCGCGACCTCCGGAAGAGAAGTTCATGGCCAGAAGCTCTCTCAGGCCCAGACCTTCTTTTCTTGAGTAACTTTTTCTCTCCATTCTGTCTTCTCTTCTTGTGAGGAAGATATCTGTCTCAAACCGAATTCAGAGGAGAGAGCAAGAGAAAGGGAGGGTGCACGGGAGCTTGGTTACGTAACACGTTATTTATCTTGCTCGATAATGGGAATTTGAATTTTGAAAATCCGGGCAAGCTTGAATCATCATTAACGTAGAAAAGCTCGGTTTGACGCAGGTTGAACCACTTCTTTCTTGCACATATTAATTTATGGCGCCTCATGAACTTACTTGTACCATTTTACTGAAACAATGTTTGGTCGTATAATCTCCACTTATCCTTTCTTATGACAATTCAAAAAAGGCGAATCCTTCTTAGTTAACGTGCTGTGATGTCCGAATCAGCAACTTGCTGCATATTCTTCAAAACTCGGAATGCCATTTTCATTTTAAAGTGCACAAAATACCACCATAAAAGGAAATAATTAGAGGGAAAGAATGAAGCTTATCGCATTTAAAGATTTCGGTCAAGTTCGACAGACTTTTGAAGATATCTTAACTATAAAACCAAGACACTAAATTTTATGAGAATTGATTAATATACAAGCCAAATTCAGCTACATTTTCATCTTTTCCTCTTCTAAACAACAATGAAATCCGTACCATGACGCTAGGAGAGAAGCAGGGCCGTTCAAGTCTTGGCCTACAACTTGAAGATCTTATGTCTAACCTTTTACACATCAGCTAAATTCGCAAAAGGCTGACTTTGAAATGGATACAACGCAACAACGGGAAATCTCAATCCTTCCAATCCACGTCCTCATGTGGGGGGAAGGGGGGAGCGAGGTAACTGCCGACTCGTTCTTGTCAATAGACTCAACACTTCTCGACAACCAAATTCCTAACTTTTCATATAGAGATGTGATTTTTTTTTAGATTGGCCAGGACGAATTTTATATGGGAACCTAATTATTTGCAAGGAAAATATGAAAGCAGCTCGCATACCATCTTAGCTGGTGATCACTGTTCATGAAAGCAGCTCGCATACGCGTACAGGTCTCTTGACAGCATTCGTGAAACCCTGCAAATGTTAGTCAAAAGTTAAAGACGATACAGAGATGGAATTTGTTGCGAAAGGTTTAAATAATTATGTTGGAAATTGGAAGTGAATCAAGCAACTCTCTTGAGGTTAGAGAATTGCTCTGACCGAGTTTAGAAAGCTTTGAAAAATGGGTTCTCAAGCGACACAAGTCTGATCATAAAGACGAGATGGCGCAGGTTCTATAGGAAAGGCCAAGTTCTTTTGCCTTTTGATCCTAACTCACAAGAAGAAGATGCAAACTTTGCACGAATACTCTCTGCAATTTGAGTGCAAACCAATTTAGCCAGATTTCAATCTACAAGTTCCACAAACAACTAAGTTTTAAATAATTAAACAAAAACACTCTTGCCATAAAACATAAAGGCATGCTTAACAAATCTACATCCTATTAAACTTTGTTTGGAACATTAATCTTGGAACCAGCTTAGTTTATTCATGTTTGCATTTTGTTAATGCAATCCTATTGAATTTTAGACCAGTTCTGGACAATAATTTTTAGGATAAACTAGGTCATCTAACAATCATTCGGCTTTGCTCTAAAGGAAGTTGGAAAGAAGGCATTTCCTGTCTTACCACTGGAACATCCAACTTATGAGATTTTCCAAACTATCATATGATAATATCCTTAATTTTTTTAGAACTTTGGGGAATCTTGCTAATAACAATTGTTAAAATTCCTTTTCCTTTGCAAAGACTCAGTTGAAATCAGGACATCAGACTTGTAAAAATCTAGGGCAACATTCACTGGTCCATAATAAATTTGATTGTAACTTGAAGGAACTAAAGGTTATAGAGATGGATGTGAATCATAACTTGTTCAGAAACAGGTGTGTTTCTTAGAGCAGATCCAGTTGGATCCAGCCTAAAGAGGCTTCGAGTTAACTAGACCAATATGAATTGGACTCATGCTCAGATCACGAGTTGAGTAAGCTCTAACGACCTGAGTCCAAGACTTCGCTTCGGCATGCCATGAAAAAAATGCACAGATGGCCTTCACATGAACATGTAAAACCACCAACTCAGTATTTCAATGCAGCCTAGCAGGTTGGCACTTTGGACAGAATGCATTCCATCTGAATTCAAGATTACCAAGTATAACCCGAGCATATCTGGACTCAAATTTGGAATTTGAAACTTTTAAAACCAAATTCATACCCAACTGGCATGAAATGTTGACTTTTATCTTGCAATCAGACTCTGGTACCATTCTGACTGAGAAGTGAACTTAGATGCAATGCTAGATACTAATTTCAGAACCAAACGATAATCATAACTCAAATGAATTTAAAAAGAGACCCATTGACATCTCACAGTCATTTGGTTAGACAAGAAAAGGGCTTAATCCAGTAACAAACAGGTAGAATGGATATTACATGCAAAACGAAACTTGGTCCAGCCTGAGTAGAAACGAGAAAAAGGCAATAAAGTTCAGAGTGCACTTCCCATTTACGAGGTAAGGTCCTAGTATTTGAGTGTAATCCTAGAACAACAAGTACGAAGGACAGCAGGAAACACAGCTGGTCGAGGTGATAATTGAATATGTCCAATTCCTATCCTATGCGATTGTTCACAAATCCTTATTACCCATGCCCTAGCCCCAGTCCTGACTTAGCACGAAAAGACATATCAAGACAAGTCAACGTGACAACCCTATCCTTGGATGCCCAATCCACTTCTCCATTGATGGACGTGCATTGGGCCCACTCTCAGTCCTCAAGATGTCTAGTAGGCATTGGCTATAACTTTAGCCAGTTATATTCATCATAACCTGATCTGCTCTTCAGCCAATAATGGAGGTGGAATATGGATTACAGATTTTCGGCAAGAAAATTAAATAAAACTTACCCAAAATAAGCTTAAGTATGAAACTAGAAGTGGCATAAAAAAGAAGACAAACCTCATTAAATTTGAAAAGCAATGGGCGTGAATCTCTCTCTGAAGTGGCAGACTGCTGCGCAGAAGTATTGGCGTCTGAAGATCCTCTACTACTAGATTTTCTGAATCTAGAATTTGGAAAGGAAAGCATGTAAAGATTAGTCCAAGAACTAAGTTTTGATTATTTAGAAAGATAAGATTGTGCAACTAGGTAAAGGAACACCAGCAGTTGCACCACCAACATAAATATAGCAAGCGACACAAGCTAAATTCGAACCTAAATTAATTGCCACATTCTAGTGCAGCCCGTTAAATTTCTCAGACACCCTTATTACCCACTCAAAGTTACACGTTTTGTAGGACTTTCAGTGGAGCTTCCCATGAGATTGCTCCATATGACATATGACATTTCAAGTAACAACCTGGCCCACTTCCCCGGGGCTCAGGCTTCTAGTTGGTGGATCACAACCCTCCTCCTAATAGCTTCAGTTCTAGCATGAAAAAGAATTAGAAACGAGGACCCAAATACTTAACTACATGGTGAAGCTTTTCAACTATCTTCAGTATGGGACTAAACTTTGTTGTGGAGAAGTGTTATCATCCACCCATTTTAAGGCACATGCATTCACGTGTACGGGGCTCCAGGCCTGACTGTTGAAATTGGCTCTAATATCAATTGTAACAATTCGGCCGACTCTTCATGCCTATAATAGACTGTTACTGTAATGAATATGTAGATGGACCCTACAACAAATAACATGGTTTTCAGCACACCAGGCTTAGGCCCCTGGTTTGGCAAATCCCAACTCACTTGCTAGCAGCTTCTATTCCAGCCCAGAAAACCTGAGAAGAAAGGTAACCAATCACTTAACCTATCTCTTTATAAGCCCTTAAAGATTTTCCACAGCCTTTAAGATGGGACTGGACTTTCTCTAATGGAGTGTTACATCTCATACCATTACCATAAGTATAATTCAACATGCACTAATTTTGAGCTTTTTACCTATTATAAGTCAAATTTGCATGAAAGCAGGGACATGCTGGACTATCAAAAGTGAAGACAGTTTTAGCCATATGCCTTAGATTTGCAAGTAGCAAGCAACAACTACTATAAGAAGATAATATCCCTTGGACACTATCATCCAACAGTTATGCCAAGGAGATTGCCTTGATCTTCAAATCAGACAAACATGTGAAAATATCAGATGCTCACCTGTCAAAAAAATTGAAACTACTGCAAGACCGCTTTATATCATTTGACTTGAAAGAAGGGGCTGATGAGCTTTTATCAGACGCTGGAGGAGGATTTTGCAACTGCTTGTGATTAGATAAAATTTTTGCTGAGTTGCTTGCACAACCAGACATGGCATGAGAAATTGCTTCAGGTTTGCCACCTTCAGCTTTGCTTTCTGTGGTTCTACCAACACTTTCACGCAAAATTTTTTCTTTCTCAACCTGCAAGAGAGTGATTAAGAGAAGCATAAGTTGCCATTTAACTGAAAACCAGTAAATAGATTCAAACGGTAAATGCATCAGGTAAAAGTTTTTGCAAAGAGCAAAATTTTGTGACAACTGATAACCCACCTCATGAACCACAACTTGTCTCACTGCCAGAGGAAGCCCAGGGTGCTGGCAGCAGGAGTCCTTTCAGAAACAAAGGAAATATAAAAAGTTAATTATCATAAATTTTTATGCATAAGTTTCTTTAATCAACCTAATCCTGCACAGAACTTCATCGGACCTTGTAGTTGATAAATTCAAGAAAAGGCGGATCCAATGTCAGGGATGAAGCTTTCAGAATTACTTCATTTGCCAGGATATTTGTTGAAGTAGGTTCCTTATTCTTATAGTTAACAGAATAAGAAATCATGGTATCAACCAACTGTTTTAGATCCTCTTTTTCTCTCTCTGTTAACAAGTGCAACGCAACCTGATACAAGAATCCAGTTACAGCATCAATAGATCCTGAGTGGAAAAGCACCCACATCCAGCAACGGATACCAAATCATGTCTCAAGAGAGCAATGGATAAAGTACACTACGAATGCCAACTAGAAGCTGAACTTAGAAAATGGTCTTCTTGCGATGAATAGCATTGAAGCACTTGCTAATTATGTTCACAAATGAAATAGATGTTTGAAGGAGTGACATTCAAATGTGCACATAGGAAAAAGAAAATCTAAATCAAACAAGTCCCCCAGTTATTACAGTTGAACTTAATAATGCAATTTGAGAACAAAATGTAATCACCAGATATTCATTGCCAAAAATAATTATTTGATTATGCCAACTAGCAATAAGCAGAATGGAGTATTAACAACATTAAGAGTAGGGTAATGAAGCCTACTGGTCTCAGAGTTGGTGGAGATAGAATGTGCAATAATGGAGAAATAACATCTTCAATAAATGATTCAGCTGACAGATGTCTCGAAATAACTGGTAGAATTTTGCTATGCCAATTTTTGAACATTTCCCTCTTCTCCATCAACCCTGCTCGGTACCTGTACAACTTCATGAAATGATCATTGCCATAACATTGGCATATTTTTTCAACAAAGATATACAGGGGCTTACCTTTGGTAAGACTTCGGCCATTCAATGTTCGGTTGGTCAAGCTGTGAAACAAGGCTCCGAATAGCAATCATAACTGAAGGCTGATATGCTACAGAATTAAACAGCGGGTGTAATTAGTCTCAGACATGTAGGTATTGCCATTTATTATCAAGGAAAATACTCAGATACCATATAGTGACATCTGTTGTGTTTGCATGATTCGCCGAAATATTAGATCAGAGGATCCAAGAACATCGAAGCATTTGACCTTCATGAGAAACACATAAGTAATTAATAGAAGGACGATAGGCACTTCTCAAAAAACAAAAGATCGTTATAACATCAAAAAGGACATTAAAGCTTACAGTCTTTTCCAAAGCTGGATCATGATAACGGAGCTGTAGGAAATTTTCATGAATACCATCCACAGTCACGTCATAATCACCGCTGTTAATGCATCATGGAAATGTCAAGCAAGACCATTAACCAAAGGAAGCAAGAATATGAATGGTTTGTCTGGCATACCCATTCGATATAAGATTGTGCAATCGGTCAAAATCAGCAGGTTCTGGGTTGCAATTATTCAAGGCCACTCTTTTCCCTTTACTTTTTCGCCTTTGGAAAATCTGCATAGTGCAAAAGAATAACAGTAAGAAAACTAAGTCAAAGACTTAAAAAAGTGCAAAAAAAAAAACATCGAAGTGTGATTCTACCTCCTTCCATGTTTCAAATATGCCCTTTGATATGTCCTTTCGACCAATAACTTGAGAACCAACATCCAACTAAACAAAAATGGGAGACTGTTAAAAAGCTTTTCAGGCCACAAGTTTGCTTCAATTCAAAGTTCAAACTGATGAATTTTCCAATAGCTTACTATATTAAGTGTTTCCTTCTTCTTGCAGAGAAACTGAAGGGTGTTCAAACACGACCGAATGTCACATTCTAGAAACAGATCAAGGAAAAGGCAAAGGCTTAAGAGATCATCTAAAACATAACAATACAGATTATGTTGTTTCAGATGGACCAAATCAGGGATTTTTTTTTAAAAAAAGAAAGTGACAGATACAGGTATTACAAAAAACGAAAAAAAAAAGCTTGGACAGGATCCACAAACTGGAGATTCGGAGACCTATTAGGACAACAAAGATAGGTACTAGAAGTGTAAAAAAAAAAAAAACCTCCAGTACTATAAAAAATAAACAAAAGAAATTATCCTAAACACAAAAGTCCTAAACAGCAAATTAAAGAATAACTCCCATTTCATGTGATAACAAATGTTTCTATAGAAAATTTAGTAGGCCTCCTTTTCAAGAAAAAGAAAATTACAGAAACTTCCATAATTATTTAGCAGGTCACGGGAGCAGCTTTCAAGATAAATGACACTGAAATCCAACAATATCAAATTCTCTTCAAAAAATAAACAAAATGGTAGTCTGTATCAGCCAATGAGATAGGTAAAGTCAATTAAGGTGGCCTCTCCTTTCAATTCCTTTCTGAATCAATTTTTAAACTATAAAAGTTGTTCTATGGTGCAATAGCATATCAATATTTTAGGCAACCAAAAAGCCTGGCATTCTCTTTATATATCATCAACATCAATTTAGTATCAAAGATCAGATATCCTATGTATAGAATTTAATCAATAGTATCATTCTCACGTCAACCACAAAGTGCTATATATAACAGATAGCACAAAAAATAACAGCCTGAGATACACGACTTACCGGTATATTCTGCAAGAACAGTGAGAGCTAAGCTGTTTGTTCTAAATCCTTCATTGTTGCAAATATACTTGAGCCTAATATGTTAACAAAAGAAAAAATCAGTTGTAATCCCGACATTTTATTTTTTTAAGATTCAGTGCATGAGCATGCTTGTAAAGAACAAAAGATATGAACAAGCAAAGTAATACATCCACCTGTTCACCACCCGAACGACAGTTGGTTGCACAAATGTATGAACCCTAATAGGAAGCAGAGAAAGGAAAAGAGCTCCGCTATTAAGCAAGCATAAGTATTTAACAAATAACACAATTATATCCAAGACAGTATGATTATTGTTGCCAAATGGAATACTTACTTAGCCACTTGCCTCAGCGGCCTCAAAGCAGGGGCATAAAGATCATTACAGATGCAAATCACCTTCATGTAGTCCAGTTTGTTAAATCAGGGTATAAACATCAACCAATGAAACAAAATACAATTTTTTGGCTCAATATCTCTTACAGGTCTTAAAAGTCTTGTAGATTTAGTTTCTTTTTTTGCAGAAACCTTTTCAGCATTTGGTTCTCGAGTAACCTTTCCACTTCCAGCAATAGCCTTTTTTTCAGCAGCCAACTGTAAAAGGAACAGGTCAAATGAAACAAACAATAGGATCCTCAGAATACTTGGTTTACATATGACTGTGCGTGCATGTCATTGTTCCTGTAAGAAGTATCCAACAGGTGCTTCTTTGAAACTTCCAAATACCAACAGAACCATCTGGAGAACATGCAATTACATGCATGAACTGTCCAGCATATGATTTTCAGTTGAAAACCCAACATTCCTATTTCCAGCTGTATGCAAAATATTTTGCCCATAATTTATTTCATAAAACTGCATGCTTTACATTAGAGTATAACTTGGTAGTCAAAAAAATGTACCAAAACAGTTAAAGGTCAGGAGCCAGTGATACACGTGACCAAAATGTCATCATGCAAATCCGGAAAACATTGTCACGAAAGAGAAAAGCCTTCTTTCATGAAGATGAGGTACACAAATCAGATAAGGAGACAGGATGCAGTTGATTAAGAAACATGAGGTAAGCCTCAGTCTGGACTTTTCAACCTCTGGGTAATAACATAAGAAATTGGAACATCTGTGCACATTGCTATTTAAGCTGAAGCTCTAGTAAAGGTACTAGAAGCTCCCTTAAGAAATAAAAGCCATGTTTGCATATATAAAGGGAACTAGGAAAGCAAAAGGGGGCACACACAGCTGCTGCTTTTGCTAGTACTTATACTGCTTGTTTGTTATCATCATGTGTGTCTCTCTTAAACCCCGTTCCTCTATCTTTGTCTATTCCTTGTTTATCATCTATTACCTTTTTTCCTTCCTAAAACCTGCGATTTTGGTTGATTACACCAACTTACTTGCTCAAGTGATTAGCAAAAGGGTCAGCTTATCATTCAATAGTTAGATTTACTATATCAAGGGATGCATAAATGAAGAAAAGGCAGCATAGCTGAACAACTATGTGATAACTTTCCAGGGCTAGAATAATAACAACATTCCAGGGCTGAACATTCTTATTTACCAACTTTAGGATCACGTCAACAGCACCCTTTCCCTCTCCAAGTGCTCCATCAATTTCGTCAATAACCTGCGAGAAATTTATTTCCGTTTATAGACGAAATAACTCATGGTAAAGCAGCCAGAAACAGCAAAACTACAATATAGAAAGCATTATTATAAAGATAAAACTAACTTATTAGAAAAAGGAACAAACCAAACATTTTGGCTTAGCATCACCCGTAACAGAATTCATCTGCACCACATCAAGAATCTTCCCTTCAATAGTTGATGCTGATCTATCATCACTCGCATTTATCTGCAAAAAAATTCAATAATTAAACCATGAGACCACAAGCAGGCTGATAAAGATTTGTCGCAAATTTGACATCTATGGCAGGGTAATAATATAATAGGTTAGTATCCTCTTCCATAACAGAATTCCAACTCGGGAAAAAATAAAAAGAAAGAAAACTACAGATTACTTTTCCATGGAATCACTTAAGGGCATAAGGTCATAGACATACCCTACTTCAATATGCCTAAGCAAGAAAAGATTTAAAACAAATCATAGAGCAAGCTGGCTGCAATTATGGCAAACTTACAAGAAATAAAGTGAGCATACAAGTCGACAACAAGACATGCCCACACATAGAAATGATTAGAAATAGCATACCTGTTCCTGGAAGTAACAAGTTTATACATAACCAATCCATAGACATAGAAAACACATATTTTTCGAAAAAAAACATGTTAAAAACGTTAAAAATAAGTCATCCAAAAAAAGGGCAAAAACACTTCTTTTTGAAAAAGACAATAGTAAAATGAAAAAACATGCTTTTTCGTGTTCTCTTCATTTTTCATGTTTTTGTCATGTCTTCCTGTGTTCTTTAGCATTTTTATTACCATATTTTTATTTTTACATTTTATTTTTAGGATCTTTTCCTTTGATTGTTTTACAATTTGCCAAGATTTCCCAGAGAAAAACAACTTTGGTGCATTATACTCAAGAAAAATCTCACAGTTTAAAACCCAAAAACGATATTTGTGACCTCAAAACTTTAGTTTAAACCACTAGCTATTAGCTTGTTCCTAGGTAAGGGCAAAACAGTCAAGCATGAAATATTGGATTTATTTCCAACTCTTGCACATTTACACCTATAATGATAACTGATATTGGAAAGCAGTATTCTTGGCAATTGGGTGCAAATGATTCAATTTGAAATCCGCAAATGATGCATAAATACATGAACAACAGTATACACAGAAAAGTAGGCCTGTAGTTTATTCATGTTAGATGAAATTGAGTTCATGCTCGCCTCAGATCAAACACCAGACAGAAGCAGAGGTTAAACATCGGAACCAAAGTAATTATTACCAAAAAACAAGCTAAATATGTGTCGTACACGTTTTTGCAGCTAATCAATCTCAAAAAACTAACACAATGTAGGGATTTTGATTCACCCAATATGTTCACTTTCAATGAAGAAAAAAACATGTGAAGAGACAGGAAGGACAGCAGCCACACGACAATTCTGTTTATCCATCAGATATACCGTTTGCATTGACTAAGGCACTGAAATCCCTTAAACAACATGAAGAAATTTCAAAGTGCTATTCTGGATCTTAACTTAAATTTGGATCAAACTCAATAGATAACTTCCTTTCAGAACAGGGACTAGGCAGTCACAAAGCACATAATCATTACTAATCACTCCACAATGCAACATGCAAAGAAACAGAAACAATGCTTTCCAACAAACAGTATTACCCAATATGTCCTGTTAAATACAAAACACATTTCCTTTAGCAAGGAATTTGTCCTTTCTACTGTGGGAAGAAAGTTGAGGTCTGTATACTTGAAACTTGAAAGAGTTATATGGTGTTACCTCTACAACACGATAACCACAATGTTTAGCAGCCACATGTGCAAGAGTAGTTTTGCCAAGACCTGGCGCACCACAAAGTAAAAGAACCTGAAATATATAAACATGAAACAAACATGAGAGAAAGTGAGAGAGAGAGAGTCAGTTCCACATGTATAACTGACTAAGACGAAGCCCTTAGACAGCCATCAGGGATCTCAACTCATTCAGCAAGCACATGAATGTGCTGACAATCAGCCACTTTTTTGCTCAAAACTTAATCAAATCAAACATCTGACAAGCAAAGCAAAAAAAATCCAGAAAGAAAATTTGACACTTCTTCGCCATAAATATGAAGGTGATGCAAGTTGACACATCAAATACATAGTCCAAGTGTCCAACCTTTGCTTGTGGTGGACCATCATTACCACCCTTTTTCTCCCTCTGGTTCCATTTCTGCCTGTCTGTACCATTTGATTCATTGAAGCCTTCATCTGTACTAAAAGGAGCTCCTTTCCTACCATAGAAAGAGCTCTTGTTATGGGAAAACCTGTGAGAGATAGAGGCTGAAGAATGGCGCCTTAAATTAGTCAAAACATCATCTTCTGTAGCCCTAATTTTTGATCCAAATACACAAGAGTCCCATTCCTTCAACCAATAAAGCACCTGCAGATTAATGGCATGAGAATAGAGGCAGTCATAACAACAAAGATAAAATTCAAACAATAACAAACAACTTAATTCATATTTGCAATGAAGTTTATGGAATGATACCTCTCGATTTGTTTTTTCATCACTTAGAAGTTCGGTGAAGGATCTGGGAGCATATTTGTCCACCCAAAGTTGTTCATTGTTTGTTACTTCTAAAAGATTGGCTGTGTCATCTATTGATCCAGCACTAGTATCGCAAGCCTTTGTCACAAATTGATCAACGGTAAGGAAGCATATCAAGTGATACAGTCATCGGGGCACCAGAAAAAGACTAGGAAAATGAAATACGTCGACTAAATTTTCTCATTCCTATAATTCAAAACCCTAACCAGGTAATGTGGCTATAATCTAACTGGCATACTTTGGATACTGAACTTTTGGATGCCTAAACATCTAAGTTAGTGACAAACAAGTACCTTAAGAAAAGCCTCTTGTTCAACTCTTTCCAAAAGAATCCTTACAGGTTCCAAGAGCAGACCTGCAAACGTTCTACACGAAATCAATGTAACAACGTAACAGTGTGCCACTTACCGGGTGTTCGATTTACAGAACACGTGCCTGTTGCGAGTTGCAAGTCAACATAAATGAAAGATGTGCAGAATGCATCCACAAGTATTTTCTCAGTATGCGAAGGAATGGACACTCTGCAATGTGTGTGTAAATGTCTGTTGGTCGTTAATCAAGTACAACCCTCTTGGGGATGCATTTCATTCCCGTCGAATGCCAAAGGATGGACAGTCCATGTTGTGTGCAATGTCCGTTTATTGTGAACCAAATACAGCCTCTCTTGGGTCTGAATATTTTCTTCCTGTTCCTGCCTCCCAGGAGCAGGACGTTTAGGATACTTTCATCAGTTTCACCGGCACTAGAAGTGAGTTATTTAACTTCCCTGTGAAATATCAAGCAGCTAAACAATGGCACTGAAACCAAGGTGTACTTTTCTTACTCATACAAACAAAGCACAGACCTTAGAAATTGTTGAGAAGTTGTTAGAAATCAAAATAGCTAAGGAAAAGTCAGCAAGACAACTATCACCATTCTCCGAACTTAGACTGCACCATTAGGCTATCAACCACGTAGCTAATTCGGCCATAATAACTCAAACATCTTAGTGCAGTGACGTGATTTGGCGTACACTGACTAACATCGGTTAAACAAACTTCAGCAGAAGTATGAACTAGATGCAATATGATTGCAGAGCGCTAAGCACGTTTTGGATGCTTCGACTGCCTTTTTTTATCAGCAATCACGCAAAATGCTAATATTTAAACTAAGAACATGAAGTGACAACTGATAATGTAGGTACTTATAGAAAATAGTTGCAATGCGCTGACATTGTTTTTAAGATCAAATAAGATAGGCAATCGCAACATACTTCTTCGAATATCTTATAACTGCCATATTCGAGAACGCCTCATTTTTTTATGGAAGCGGAACTACCACATGTAAAACTAGGACTACCATGACCTCGATTTGTGCTTCCCATGAGCAGGAGACAAACTTTGGGATGGGAGCATCTAACTACTGACTCCATCTTAGTGATCAGTGAGAAGCTTCCGTGCATTTGGAACATCCGGTGCTGCAAAAGAGAGTTGCCACGTACGAAGATTGTTTTCAGGTGTGCATTCCGAAGTTAGGAGGATACAACTCCTAGATATGCATCAACCAAATACAAATGGGTTTTAGATGCGACAAGCCGCTTGTGTCTTTTATTGTAAGGTAGAAAAGCGTGGCGCTCAATAAGACAACCTCAGTTGCAAATATGATTTTTATTTAATCAGTCTGACAATGATATTGATGTTAACTGATCGCTAATGCGCTAGGACGAGCAAAGCGAACAGAAGAAAACCCAAAGTCGATAAAAGATGTCGGAACCACGTAGCCAATAACCCGTCAGCAGAACGAAAACACTCGTAAAGGAATTATGCAGAAAATAACGATAATTCAAAAGCCAGTGACCGGAAAACGCACATTTCTCTGGTCTCCCGCCGGATCTCAATGAGAAGCAATCGTTCTTCTCGCTCGCGCACAGCCTCGCATAAACCCTAGTCCCATCGGGCCCCGTCACCGGCATAAAACCCCCTTCAATGTCCGAAGCAAACCGGCAAGGCATATTTTCCTCGTCTTCTAGAGAACTCCGACAGGAAACACCGCTACCAGAATCCATCTCCATAGCATCATGAACTGCACGATCTTTGGCCAACCGATCGCCACCACGGGACACCTCCCTGGGCGAATAGCGAAGCCAATCTTCATCCTGCGGCTGATCCTCGGCATGAATTGGCGATCTGATCCGCTTTTCAGATACGAATCCGTCGTTAAAATTGTTGGGATCCGATTGCGGCCGTTTCTTATGTGCTTGAAATATGGGTGTTGCAGCGGCCGGCAGTGGCGGCTCAAAATCATCGACATCGTTGTCTTCGGCCTCCTCTTCTGCCGCCATTGCTTCGTCGAGGATAGAATTCTCGAGCCATTCGAGCTCGTCGGAAGGGGGGAAATCGATCTCCATCTCCACCGGAGCGTCTCGAGGGATGATGAAAAGGCGGGAAGAGAATGGCAGCGAAGATTTTATAGAATCAGGATGCGCGGGAAAGCAGTCTAATAGCCGAGTTGGGGCAACAAAAGAACGCCCGCTAAGACGAAAAATATCAAGAATGACCAGTGACCACATTGGTGGGAACCGTTCCAGCTATAAATGTATCGGCTTAATCGGGTTACGGACTGGAATTCGAACCCATTTAGGAGTGTTGGATTGCTTGCCTCGTGTACGTGCTAGATTGAATATATCCGAATATGGACCCGATTCTGAAACAGTTTAACCAGGTCTGGTAAAGAGAGTTGGATCTGCTAATCGGATTTAAAACTTGGGTATGGATTTTCAGGATGAATCCGATATTTGAGTGGGGGATGCGATAAAGAGCTCACCTTATTACATACAAATGTGGGGTTCTAAGCTATGATTTATTCAGGTTTTGGGAAAAAAATATGAATCCAAATCAGATTACATAAAATTGGTTGAAACTGATAAATGTTGGACCCATCCCAATCTCAACCATTTACACCCATGTATGTGTTTTTTTTTTTGTCTTACTGAAAAATGAAAATAATAGGTGTTTTCACATCGTATAGTTCATAAATTAAGGCATTTTTCACGTTGAAGGGTCGCATGGTGAAATATTGTGTCCACTTAGGGGTCTCTATAAAGGCAAGTCTCTGGTTCGATTCACGTGGACGTTATGTTCATCTGTTTTAAGGTGGTAGGGTACAACATTAAAGTTGAAATATGCACCGTTGCAATCGTTGATACCAACACAACTCAAGACCCTGAAGGCAGGAGGAATAGGGGGTGCTTTTGAGCATTTTTTCAAACGGTGGATCTAATGACTCTCGTTCACCCGAAAACATTGTGTCCACGGGGTGACAACGAGCCGAGCAACTCTACCTCTGCTCTCCTTGAAGCACAGCTCAAACGAGTTCGAGCAATCTTTTTGTTTAAACAAGTCGAGCTCGAGTTGATTTTTCAGCTCGTATTTATTATCGAGTAAGTTTTAACTTCTTTCAACCCAGCTCGTGTAACTCAGCTTGGCTAGAAAAATGTATTATTCTGCATGCATAAGGTAAGGTTTTATTGGATCTAAACTACACCCTGTTGAGTTGGTGTTTGGATGACACCCCAAAACACTGTTTTAAAATGGAAACCAAGTTTTGCTACCAATTTTGAGTACTTGAATGTCGTCGTAACTGAGCTTGAAAAAACCACAGCTTTGACAAAACGTGGTTTTGTAAAATGCAGTGAAAAACCTGATTCCCCCCAAGTTATCCGCAAAAAAACTAAGTTCTGAATATCATCCTAACAAGTAAACCACGCTTTCAGAACCCATTAAAAACATGGGTTCATAAAACAATGTTTTCATAAATCTTAGTTAGATAAGACTGCCGTCAAAATGCCATCTAATACTTTGTTGGTGAACTTTTGCTCGTCTTAAGGTGGATTCTCGTAGCGTTTCAATTTTGGTGTCTGTTTGGAACGCAATAGTGCAACCATTAACAAGTTTTAGTGACACACGAACAAGTGTTTGGAACACAATGCTTACTGAATATGTTATAAAAAATGGACAGAATCATGAAACACTGGATTACAAATAATGCAATATTATTGTTGTCAAATAGCCTAAATTAAATGGTAAGTGACAATATGGGAAACCGCATTTGAGGCAAATTTTTTTTCCGTTGCTTGGCAGCACAAAACTCCCAAGTTTAGTACATCCTTGAGACCATGTTTTTTCATATTGTACATCAATGTTCGCATGAATTGAAGCAACCTTATGTACTAACTACTGACCGATCAGCTATACCAAATGTTAGTTTAGTGGCTTTCATCGTCTTATATACCTAATTCAGAGGCGGAGGTAGGTGTGAGCTATGCAGGGCGCTTATGATCCACGGAGCCCATTCTAAAACTTGGTTTTAATTGTTGGATTTGAGTAGATTTGATCAGCTTCACAAGCATCATTGCTTCAAAATCAATTGAAAATTTGTTAACTATATATTTGATGTTCCGTAAACAAAAATTTATGACACTGTACATGTTAGAGGGAGCTATGGTCCCAATATTGAACTGACATCTACATTTCAGAGTTCTATAAAACCCAAAAACCAAGTGCCACAACACAGCTTCTTCCCTAAAAAAAAAATCATTTTACACAATAACCCAGAAGGTCGTCATCCTCAAAATCAATCTCTTCTTTATCCTACCTGACATACGTCGACATTATCGATGCAGGTTCTAACCATTCGGCCTGCGGCTCCTTGGCCTACAACTAGGTTTGATCCGTTCAGGCGCGCGGCGTTCAAAGAGAAGGCACACCCTTTGTCGTGTCTTTCACGCATCTGGCCCTACCAGTTTAGCGATGCTGCGTAGAGCTCCCCATTCTGTGGCTGTAAACCGTCGAGCGCTCTGCCACAAGATCCAACGTCTCCCTTTCACTGAAATTGCTAGATTTCTGGATATCCCAAGAAACAGGTCTCGTTAGTAGAAACGACTAGAAATTTCTATAATCATTTCGAGATTTCCAGATAGATTTTCAAGCCTAGGCGGCGCTGGTTTCTCATTGGGACGGATGTTAATGTGGTTCTTCAAGACATAACAGTATATGAGTCTGTATGGATGAGAACAGCTCGTTGATTGTTCCATCTTCACAGTCGCAGCCTTGTCCAAAATGCAGACAATGAGTGTATTTCCGTCGAATTTGGAGTATTTGGACGCACCCAAGTCTCCATGTGAGCACAGCGGTTCTTGCATCCCCAGTAGGAGGAGGAGACAATTGGTTTTTGGTGCTTCCGTTAGATGCAATAGCTATAGGGATTGCTTTCCAAGTAATGGCTTCAATTTGTCTTCTTCCTTCGGCAATTCAAGGGTCTACCAGTGTATGCAATGCCACTCTAGAGGTGGGTTTCTTTTGCACTTCTATGATAAGATTGACTTTGGTTTCAACGTTGAGCTTGAGAACCATCATCATTTGAGGGTACCTTCTGCTTTAGCGTGGCTTGAGCAAGAACCCTCAGTCTGTGAGCAAATTGATGACGAAAAGGATGATGTTTATAGCAAGGCTGTCAATTGGAAGATGGACTCAGTTGTAGGTACAGAATCTGAAGACGGGTATGAAGGAAAAAGTGAGGATAATGTTTCATCCAATACAGAAGGAGGAAACAGAGGTTCCGTTAATCGCAGAAGTTCCAGAATTGACGTCCGGGCTCTTGCGCAGAGATTAAAATTTTCAGAAGGTGTGGAGGACGTGGAAAAGGTTTTGAAGGGGATGGAACTGCCTCTTCCTGTATATTGTTCAATGATTAGGGGTTTCGGGATCGACCGAAGGCTGTCGCCTGCATTCGCCCTCGTTGAATGGCTTAAGAAAAAGAAGGAAGCCGGTCGTGCTGATGTGCTAAACATTTATATATACAACAGTCTCCTTGGTGCAGTCAAGGCATCTGAGCAGTTTGGTGAAACAAGAAGGGTCTTGAATGACATGGAGGAGCAGGGGATCCTTCCAAACATTGTCGCTTACAATACATTGATGGCGATCTACTTAGAGCAAGGAATGATTAGAGAGGCACTCAACATTTTCGAGGAGATTCCATCAAAAGGCCTTTCTCCAAGTTCAGTTTCTTACTCAACAGTATTGCTGGCATACCGAAAAATGGAAGATGCAAGTGGTGCAGTTCGGTTTTTTGGTGGGATACAAGAGATGCACAGGGATGGAGAACTTGGACGAGACTCAAATGAAGACTGGGAACGGGAATTCCACAAGATTAAGAATTTCACCATCAAAATTTGCTACCAGGTAATGCGGACATTGCTTGTCAGCGGGGAAAATGTTACTCTGGATATCTTAAAACTTTTCAATGATATGGACAAGACGGGCCTTCAGTTCAGCAGAGCTGAGTATGAACGTTTGGTGTGGGCTTGCACAAGCGAAGATCATTTCTCTGTAGCAAAGGAAGTTTATACAAGAATAAGAGAGAGCGGATCAGAGATAAGCCTATCAGTTTGTAACCACGTTATCTGGTTGATGGGGAAGGCTAAGAAATGGTGGGCGGCCCTGGAGATCTATGAGGAGTTGCTGGACAAGGGACCGAAGCCGAACAATTTGTCATACGAGCTTATCGTATCTCACTTCAATGTTCTACTCACAGCAGCCAAGAAAAGAGGAATCTGGAAATGGGCAGTGAGACTGATAGAGAAAATGCAAGACAAAGGTCTAAAACCGAGTAGTCGGGAGTGGAACTCTGTTCTGATTGCATGTGCAAGGGCTTCCGAAGCATCGGTGGCAGTTCAGATATTCATGAGGATGGTGGAGCAGGGTGAAAAGCCAACAATTCATTCTTATGGGGCTTTGCTTAGTGCACTTGAGAAAGCTAAGATGTATGATAAAGCAATCACTGTCTGGCAGCATATGTATAAAGTCAATGTCCAGCCAAATTTATATGCATATACAACCATGGCCTTGATCTATATTGGAAATGGGAACTACAAGAACGTGGATGCACTTGTGCAAGAGATGGTTTCACGTGGAATTGAGCCAAGTGTTGTCACTTTTAATGCCATAATCAGTGGCTGTGCGCGTAATGGTTTGGGGAATGTTGCATTTGAATGGTTTCACCGAATGGAAGTTAGGGGTGTTGCACCAAATGAGATAACATATGAAATGCTGATCGAAGCTCTTGCCAAAGATGGCAAACCAAGACTTGCATATGATGTCTACTTGAGAGCAAGACATGAAGGAAAGATTCTTTCTTCCAAAGCCTATGATGCTATCTTGATGTCCTCACAGACTTATAATGCAAGCATAGATGCAAGTCTTTTGGGACCTCGGCCTCCTGGAAGGGGGGTGGGTGGAAATACTAGCTGAATTATTTGGTGTAGAAGATGCAGCTAGAAGAGGATGATACTTGGCAAACGGAGGAGTATGGATGATGTGAAGAGATAAACATGTAATTGAAAGTTAGGCAGCAACATCATCTGGCTTGCAGTTTCTTCACTTGATGTACAGTTCCCATTATATATAATTCACTTGATGATATTTCCAAGATGATTTTCATGCATTTGTTTCTTATTATTTTTGCCAGAAGAAAATTGAGTTGCGTGTTTTCTTCTTTCTTGTATCTGAGCGCTTTAAAAGCTCTGCATTGACAGCCTCCATATACAAAAAGTTTCTTGGATTCAACAAGAATACCAGAGATTAAATGTTACTTTCATTTAACTTCCTTTTATTCATTGTGTTATTTTGGCTTCAGGTTTTGCAGGTTCCACTAGGTACTAAATTTTGAATCTCATAAAGATAGTTATAATTTTTTAAATTGCAGAAGTTAACATATTTCAGACCTCAAAAATGACTACTGAACCACAAGAAGGTGCACAAAGCGGCAAAACCACTTTGCTGGTCAAAATTAGGCAATATTGTAGCCCTTCAGTAATTTTTGGTGATGTAGACGACTGTGGTATCTATTTTCTTTGCTATGTTGTGAATACTATTAAGGTATTACCGTTCCAATAATTCCACAGTACTGTTTCAGAATTAGCTCATCATATCTTTAATTTATTTCTGTTAGCTGTTTGCATGGTTATTGTATGCTGATATATCTATTGTGCTATCCACCATGATTTGAATTCGATAATATGCACCTGCATGCAGCATGGCACTGACTTTTTCTTCAACGGAAATTTTCATTTATTCATACCCATGATGTTCCATTAACATATCAAACCAGTTATACCTTTTCTTCTACACATTTTCCTCGTCAATGATGAGTTAAATTTGATTTTTACCCTTTTCAATGGCTTATTTGTCAGTATTTTTATTTTAAATTTCATCTGCATTAGTGAAGTGATAAATGTCGTTTTCTTTATGATTCTGCTTTAGTGCACGTCTTGTCTTAATATTTGGCAAATTTCTTTCTTTAGTTTGTTGTACAACTAAGCTTCTTACTATTCTGATTGTTTAATGGTTACCTCCTTCTTTCCTTTTCTAGCTTTGTGATGACTGTATTTTTAGCTCTCAGTTTTTAGGGTCTTTTTCCTCAGCAAATGATGTTTAAAGAGTAATATGAGAGATCAGTTCTAAACAAATATGGAACCATCTTCAAAGATAGCTGACATGACTAAATTGGACACATGGAATATTGGAAGCATCACATGTTATATAAACAGTTTAGTTTGCCTTTGATTTAGGTTGAAGTAATCTATTTTATTTTTCAGCATGAGTTTCAGTATAGGACACAATATGACTGTTGGACATGGCAAATATGAAAAACAGACACTTGGACACACACACACACACACACCATATTCTTGAAAAGGAGATAGGAGATTAAAAGAGAGGCTGACTAAACAGTTGACACTCTTCCTCCATTTATTGTCTCACAAAGGGTGTGAGGGGGGGGGGGGGGGGGGGGGGGGGGGGGGGGAGGGGAGAGAGGAGCATCTCACCTCCTGGTCCTCACTTTTCCAGATTCGTTTTGTAGAAAAAGAATGTATTTTTCCTGTAAAATAAAAAATGAATGGGCCAGGAGGTTGCAGTGAAGTTTCTCCCTCATTCCTCCTACAATTTTGATTCCTGTGCGGGGATGTGAATATGAAAGTTGGGGGTGTTACTCCAAATGAGATGGCATATGAAATGCTGCCAATTGATGGTAAACCAAGACTTGCATATGCTATTAAAGAGTATGAAATGGAGGGTTACTTTCTGTTCCAAAACCTATAATGCTATCTTGAGGTTCTCACAGATATATTGCAAGCATAGAAGAGGATGATAGAAATAAAGGGCTGATGCTATTTACTTTTGGGACCTTGACCTCCTGGAAGGGGTATTTCAATTAGGTCAGAATTATTTGGTGTTGAAGATGCTGCTAGAAGTGATTGATATAAAAAATGAGAAATGGAGGACTATGAGTGATGTGCAGAAATAAATAATGCAATTGAAAGTTATACATAAAAAAATTTCTGGCTTCAGCTGTTTCTTCACTTAATGTATATTTTCCATTATATATAATTCACTTGATGCCATATTCAGGCGATTTTTATGGGCTTAGTTATTATTTCCATCAGAAGTAAGTAGATTTGCATGTTCCTTGTTTCTTTTATCCGAAAGCTTGGAAATCTCTTTATTCACATCCTCCATATACAAATTGCTGCTTGGATTCAACATGATACTAAATATTAAATGTTGTTTTTCATTTAATGTTTTTTTGTGTCTTGTTCCTTTCTGGCTTCAGTTTAGGTAGTGAATTTCTGCCTTATAAAGGGGAATTGGTTCAATCTCAAACATGACTATTGAACACCAAGAAAGAAGCAAGTCTCTCTGTTGGTTAATGTTAGAGTTTAAACCCATTGCCACAAATGCGATTCTCGGGTTGTTATAGTCAAGGTTTCCATCTAGCACTAAATAGAAACTTGAAATTGTATTTTTCTTAGGAAAATCTTGGAATCAAAAACCAATGTCATAGAAAAAATAATGAAGGTATGAGCTTTTCTATTATTTTTCTTATGAAAACATTGATAAAAAAGTCAAAACAGTTACTGAAATGTTAAAAGAGAAAACAAATATAAATATACTAACAGATTCTTATAAAAACCTCACAAGAAATTCTAATAGTTTTGCTTGGGTGATAACTTCAAAATATCACAATAAATTCCCTTTCTTTTGACATATTTTGAAAATATCACAAGTATTTGTGATGGTGATTAAAACTAGGCAGTATTCCAATGATTTAATAAATAACATCGATGTTGATGTCTATGATATTTATTTTTTTTTCAGCACTACAGTTGTCTGGTTCATTGAGATTTTATAAGGCCATGTGAATTGCTGTTGCATATTCAGCAACTATTACTTCCTCTTACACTATTGTCTTTTAATGAATTCTCCCGATCCTTATCACCAACTTTGGTTTAATTTCAGAATAGCACATCATATTTGATTTCGGTTCCATTTTTATTAAATCAGCCTTCTGTGGCGCTGTAGTCTGTTGATAATTAACATTGTGCTATCCTGCATGATCTAAATTTGATAATTTTACCTGCATCCTGCAGGTTTTTTATTCTGCATAGATTTTGATTTTCTGTCATAATCATGATGTTCCATAAATATATTCTTAAATCATGGTATATGGTTCTTCTATATAAATCCCTTTCAAGTTTTTAATATTCATTTTTTTCCTTTTACCAAGTGGCTTACTCGCCATTCCTAGCTTTCAGTTTAGGGTCTTTTCCTCCAGAGTATTGAAAAATAAGGTAAAAACTACTTAAAACAGATCTGCATATGTTCATCATGTGGAGGCAGACATGAGCGAATGTGGTATCTGAAATATTGGGTCCGTCTCAAATGGTTTGGAAACTGTTCACTTTGCCTATTTCTCTGTTGAGTTGTTCTATTTTATTTTGAAGGTGATGCACCGTATCACTATAATGAGAATTGCCAAAGAGACATTGGAGACCATGCTTTACTAAAGAAAGCAGCTACTTTGCATGGATTAGGCATATAATAGATTTGAAAGAAAGCAGTCTTGCATGGATCATTTCTGGCAATAGGGAAACATGGATAAGAGCATCTTCAGATCACTCCAATGCTATCTCCAGATCCCACCTAAACCATTTTTTACTTCCAATAAATATTTGTGCACAACTGCTTTCTGAAGATTCGACTATTTCTTCTTGTTATTCTGAAATCCCAACTTATAAAAAACAGGTGAATGCAGAATGCAGAACATCCAGGTTGCAGTCGATGGGATCCTCTCCAAAAACTCATGTTGCTTTATTCTTTCTCCAGACAATCAATATATTTATTATGGCATCTCTCAGTGCTCACTTTGAGAAAAAGCCCTGTGCAGAAACAGTGGGAGATCTAAATCACCAATGTTGAAAGCAAGGGAATCAGCAAAAGCTATCATGCAGCAACATCATATTTGCTCTCATAAAGAAGTTCATAACCAGAGGTTGTGGTTCCCATTCTCTCTACCATTGGTAATCTGGCTCTTTCATGCCTGCTGGACAGAATGAACATAGCAATCTCATCCTAAAATTGTTTGTTTAAATGCATTGGAGTAATGTGGCTCATCTAAGTTAGCCTCCAAGTGCGAAGTCATTGTCTCCATGAACATGGCTTTTTGCCCTTCTGAGAAACTAATGATATCAGATTTAATTGCACCAAGTTGTTTTAATTGAAAAGACCAATTTCACTTGATTTGACAAATAATTTATGAATTATGGGTGCTTTCTGCCAATTTCCCATGCATATTTTCGATGGCTTTTCCAGTGAGAGTATGCTTTATGACTCTCCGTGGATAACTCATAAGATTTGAGTGCACATGGTTAAACGATCATTTCACACGGGAAGTTTCCATGACTGCTGTGAAGTTCTCTTTTTTTGGTTCCACACTTGGAAAGCCTATTAATGGATCTTCCCTTTTAAAATTTTGCAGTTCTTGGCAACATCAGACACTGAAGCATGCTGTCCAAGTTTTTGCTTTTAAATTTATAGCTGTCAAAAATCCTTGTCATTCTTGCCACCTAAAACATAAATTGGTCTTGTACTTGTTTGCTCAACGTTATGAGTGAATCATTCTGTGGCAAGCTGAATTTGTGTGTGCATGAATCCCTGGTTTACTGAGGTATACTTTTTGCAGAACTGGTTTTAAAACCTGCTAATGATGGGGCTGTTCAGATTGGATGGTAATGCTGATCTTCAGAATCACACGGTAATGAGTTAGAGTGCAGAACATGTCTGTGGTCCAACATTGAACCCTACATTCACAGGAAGGGAGAACAGTCGAGTGTATGATAAAATAATAGAAATGCTAAGGTTTGATGGAAAGAGACGTTAAGGACAAGGTGACAAAGTAAAGTGGTAGGAAATGGTGTCCAAAAACTCCGGACAGGGGAGGTACTAATCTTATAAGAGAAAATACACATGGTCTGATAAGGCAATAGGGTCTAGGGAGTTGATACAGGTTTAAAAGGATAATACGAAGTGGACTCTGTCACTCCCAAAATCTCAAGTTGGTATGCCTATGTTGGAGAGACGTAGCTTGCTAGCGATGAGAATGAACTGGTCCTTGTACTGTGGATTTGAAAGGACATCTTTAAGTTGCTATTGGCTTTCCCTGTATTGGTTTTGTGATCAGCTTGAGCTGTAACTTCTTCCATGATAAAATGACAATCTGCTTCTATGTGCCTAGTGCTTTCATAGAAAACATAATAGATCTGTAAACAGTTGCTGCATTTAGTGTAAGGTTATATGTTCTTTGATCTCAAGCTCCATATCATTTAAAACAAACTCAGTTCATATAAGTTGCAAGTGCCTGATGCCGTTGTTTTATATTTTACTTCTAGACTTGATTTAGCAATGTCGATCTGCTTCTTACCATGCCAAGGTGACAGTATTACCTCCTACATGCAAGCAGCACCATGTGGTGGATTTTCTGCATGCTAATCAAGTAAATGAATTTTCCTACCAGTCTCTGAGGATTCACTTGTCTTCAGGTCCTTCCCACCCTTTGGTCTCACTTTTGACTTGGATCAACTGGAGTATGTGATATCAGCTACCAATATGCATGTTTCCTTCAATAGGTTTCCGATTTACTTTGTTTGACATACGAATATGCCCATTTTGAATATGCAACTTCAATTCCCAATAAGAACTTGAGTTGTTCATGAAAATTGAATTCAAACCTTTATGTAAGGTCCTCTTGGTTTGCTTACGGGGTTTAGGCAGTCTTTAGTGATGACAATATTATAGACCGGAATGAGCAAATCAATCAAATATCAGACTATTTAATAGGTTCATTAACCAATACTAAACCCTTTTAGAGTGCTTAACATCTGAAGTACTGTCACATGTATCGTGTACAGGTATAACACGGCAAGGAATTTTTTGGGTATAATACGGTAAAGTTGTACATCTCGGAAATATCTCGGCAAATTTTTCAAAATTAATAAAAAATACAGAAAAGTGAAAAAATGCATATAACACGTGTTTTTTTCATTGTTTTTATTTTCTGGTGTTTTTTTTTAAAAAAAAGCGACTAATTGCCGTCTTATACGGCTGACCTATTTTTCACGTATTATACATGTTTTTTTCGAATAATATGCGCTTTCTGTGATTAGATACTGACCTACATATGTCAGGTCAAACCCAACAAATCTCTGGTGTAATTAGATATGAATATGGTTACTGGTGAAGAATAGCTTCTTCCCAAAGGGAGGAGCTTTATATCTGCTGATCATCTCCTGCCAGAAACTAGTGGCACCCTGCCTAATCCCCACTACCATTTTTTTTTTTTTAAAGAAAAGAGTCATTACTGAATGTGGTCAATCAAAATTTGACCACATACCCACATCGCTGTACCCACTGTCGGGTACTTTTCTTCGGTCATCGGCGATGTGTCCGGGTTTCGTGTCCGGATCAGAAGCGGTACGCAGAGACACGCGCGTCCCGGTGAGTCCCGTCCCGGTGAGTCCCGCATCACCTGAACGCCGACTCTCGTCGTGTCCCGCCACGCGTCCCGCCTTGCATCGGGCAGATCACACGCACCCATGTGACTTAGACCATCTTAAATATGTTCAGAGTTTTTTCATTTTCAATTGTTTTCCATTCATGTTTTTTCTTTTTTGGCCTCATAACCAATTTAGCTGAAGCATTGAATCAAGCAGATCACAGAATCAGCCTTAATCAAGCGATCTTTGTGACCTAACTTGCTCTTCTAAATTCACATCCCTACTGTTTAATGAATGGTGGTGCAGATCTTAAGGGCTGATTAAGGCTTTCTCTATGGGCTCTCTGATTGGCCCAACGCTTTTTATATGAAGACAAGGCGAAGTATTCATCTGGGTAAGGTGCAATCCTCAGGGCCAGCAACAGACCACAAAGTTGCATCCCACGAAGCCAATAAATAAAGTATAGACAAAAGTAAAAGGGCAAGATATGGAGCGTCTTTTTCTTCTCCTCTCATGCTTACCAAATTATATCTCAACCAATTCGCGGATATCAGAAACCTTATCACAAGTCAGATGAGGCAAATATAATATTATAAGCAATAGTTCACAGACATCATGTGTGAAGCAATTGAAGTGTGATATAAAAAAAATTGTGGGCGGCCAACTTAGGACGGACGCATTTATTGAGTTTAGATCATTCTGAAGATTCTTTTCTATATCCCTCCTGTTCCTTTGTGGTATTCCAAAGTCATCCTTCGTTTTCTTTAAGCCATGACAAATTGGATTTGAAGTTATGGAGGACTACCCTTGAAATGAACGGCAAAAAATAGCCGATATTTTGGCACATAAAATCATTCATTATATTTGATATAAAAAGGTCATATCATTGTGCTTCCCAGGTTCTGGTTTGTTTCGAGTCTCATGTAGATTTACAGTATACCCTTCAACTTGAATGTCATGCTTGCTACTGTTTACAGGCCGGTGAGTAAATAGAACCGAAGCTTAGCACCTACAAAAATCGAATGGTTGGTGCACCATTTTCGAAAGGGGCGGAGGGAGGGGGGCGGCCTAGGCTGTGGCCCCACCCTAGCTAAGTGAAAAAAAAAATTACATTAAAAAATTTGAAAAATTTTAGTTGTCTAGTGTATTTTTTGTATTCTGATTTAGTTTGGCCATACCCGTATAAATTCGTTGGACCGTTTGGCCTGCCCCTGAAGAAAATCCTAGTTCCGCCCCTTTTTTCGATGTACCTGTTCGACCAGTAAAGCTAATATTTTATCATGAATCTCAAGGTTCATTGGACATGAGATCACACACATGCAGTTGGTTTTACTTGAAAACGTATGTATTGTGTGTGAAGAAAACCTAGCAACATATTTGTTAACGTTTAGATGGGAATAAAACATATCTTCAACACTAAGTAGACTTCCTACTTAGCGTGACGGTAGTGACCTGTCCAACCGTTCAAAAAGAAGGAATGAATTTGAATAGCTTGAAATAATGATAAAGTTTGAACAATTTTGCTGCTAATGTGGGGACTACTGCTATAAAGAAAATTTAGTTTATGATTTGTGGATGAAAGCCTAGGAGCAAACTCAATGAACACAACAAAGAATTTGTGACCAATCTGATTTTGATGTTCGCCCGTCTCTTCACCTTTATTGAATGACCAACAGTGGGAAAAGAAAAATAAGATAAGAAGAGGTCGAGATGCAATGTAAATACAATCTCCTTCAGTTTCCTAGGCTTATGCCATTTAAGGGCCGAGCCAAGGAGGGGCATGCATGGGCCTTGGCTCCACCTTAATTTTTTTGAAATTTACATATAAATTTTAAATTTTTTTACTTGTCTTATATAAAAATTTTGAAAAATAATATTTCAGTTTGTGTCAAAATTTAGAAACTTTAATTCGGCTCCCTCTCATGAAAATTTCTTGGTTTCGCCCCTGCTGCCAAGGCTCTCACATTCTCTATATCCATGATTATCGGTCTCTGACAGGTATGTCGGTGGTAGCAGAGGGTAGCCACTCCCTGTCAGAAGGAAGGGTGAAGGAGGAAGAAGAAACAGAGATAGAAATTGCCCGATGCAAATTGGAGGAAGTAGAGAGATAAAGAGAGAGATAGAGAGATTGCCTGAAGCAAATTGGACGGCCAGGCTTGTTGTCCAGTCACTAATAGGTTTGGATGGATGGATGAAGAAATCATCCGGCCTTTCACAACACATTGTTAGATGCATTGCATTCGTATGTTTAATCGTACCTGCCCGATACAATGCATTGGTTAGCTACGATTGGAAGGAGTTCAAATGAACCCAACATTTCAAAAGAGAGAGAGAAAGATAAGTTGAGAGCTGAGTGCAGCGTATGATTAGCAGTAAAATGTTATTTTAAGTATATACTTTTTTGCCATAGGCTTTCACCAACTTTCCGTGGGCTTTCCACCAACACTTTTATTGGTCGACCAGGAACCCACTTTAAGCTCTCGCCCTTCTTTCCTCACATCCAATACTTGGTTTTGCCTCGAAAAACAGTGCTTTGGGGTGTGTAGAAGTCTAGAAGGTTATATTATATGTCACCATAGTGCAGGGTGCGGGTGCCGGAACGGTACATCCCAAAAACTTTAGGTGCGACGGTGCAGTGAGTGTATTTTATTATTATTATTATTTTTAATTTATTATATATATAACAGAATAAACATATTATTAAAATTTAATTATTAATGTATATAACGTACTTGAATAATTGTATTGCATAAGAAAATACTGGGCTCGGGTGTGAGTCGAAACCGCACCCATGTCCGGTGCGCACCCGACTCGATGTGGACTCCGGTGCGGTAGTAAAATAAAAGAGTCCGGTGACTTATATACTATAACAGCGGCCGAGCTAGAGTTTTTTTTTGTTATTAAGAGAGGTACCATTATTTTAAGTTTCAAATTTTAAGGAGCGCTCATATGTCAAAAATTGAAATTTAATAAAATGTCTATACATAAATAAAGCAAACTTTATCGGCTGGTGTGGGCAATTGCCTACAGCAGCCGCGACGTGGCTCCGCCACTAAACTATAGGGCTCGGACCAAGGTCAGCACTCTCTTTGGTTCCCACTATAGGCCTCGATATTGCACATTCTTCTTTAGGATCCACCCATTTTTGTCTCGTTCCTATCTTTCTCTTAATGGGCACGACCTCATTCTGTTTGGCCTGAGAAATGTTGGCCGTTCTTTGCTAGGAGTCTATGACCTCTAAGTAACCGATCCTTTTGGCGTGCTTTGCTTTAGGGAACTCTTGTTGGTTGTCTCCTTCAATCGACTCTGGTGAAAACTGAAAACCACTTTTCGTACTGATGGTAGGCTGATTGCCTGCGACAAAAGCGCCCTCTACCTAATAATGTGAAGATTCTTTCGTTTGAGTAAACAGAAGCGTGCCCTTCTCATTGACATTATCACAATGTAAAGATGCTTTAGAGTTTTAGTGCCTTAAAGCTACTTTGTTTAGTATGATATTTTCAATTTAGTTAGTGGAGTAAGTAATCCCACCACCTGGAATAAAAGCCGAAGACCTTTCCTCTTTGCTCTTAAGGTTTTATGGTCATGTCGATAGGGGTGAACACGAGCCAAGTTGAGCGCAAGTTCCGTCAACTGGAGCTCAGTTCAACTAATGAACACGAGCTAAGTTGAGTCCAAGTTCAGTCAGCTCGAGCTCGGCTCAAATCGGTTTGAGCTCGAGAATAGCTCGATGGAAGCAGCTCGAGCTCTAGAATAGCTTGATGGAAGCAACTTATGCTCAACTCGGCAATTACGTGTTGAGCTCGAGCTCGACTCTATTAAGGCTGGAAAAATTCGTTTGAATAGAATTGATAATATTGTTACGTGTTGAGCTCGAGTTCGACTCGATTAAGGCTCAACAAACTCATAAGCTCGTTTGAATACATCGACTTGATTAAGATTCGACAAACTCGATTAAGGCTCCAGCTCGACTCGGCAGTTACGTGTTGAGCTGGAACTCAACTCGATTATTTGAACGAGTCGACTCATGGACTCGAGCTTGACTCCTTAAGCAAATGGCTCAAGTTTGAGCTGAGCTTTGATGAGTCGAGCTTGAGTAGTGGGGCTCGTTGCTCACCCCTACATGTCAATAACTAGTGTGAGTTCAATGTATTAATAACTTCATATTGCATTATATAACAAAAAATGACCTTTAGGAAAAGACCCCAAAGTAAGGGTCATGGAGAAAAGGGAGAATTCCTTATCACAAGATAAAAATGCTCCCTGAATCAAACACGGGGCTTGAGTACCTTGAGGTCGAGCTCGAGAATAGCTTGATGGAAGCAGTTCGAGAGTAGCTTGATGGAAGCAGCTCGAACTCGATTTACGTGTTGAGCTCGAGCTCGACTCGATTAAGGCTCGCCAAGCTCGTTTGGATAGTATTTATATTCATCGTCACGTGTTGAGCTTGAGCTCGACTCGACTTGTTGTTCACCCCTACACGCCAATACCTATTGTGAGTTCAATGTACTAATAACTTCATATTGCATTATATAACAAAAATGCGCCAATACCTATTGTGAGTTCAATGTACTAATAACTTCATATTGCATTATATAACAAAAATGCCCTTTAGAAAGAGACCCCAAGGTAAGTTTAACGATGGAGAAAAGGGAGCATTCCTTGTGACAAGATAAAAATGCCCCTGGAGTCAAACACGGCGCCGGGACACCCACTGCTCCGCCAGCTAGTGCACTGTGAGGAGAAACATAGGTGCTTAGTGTGTTCACATGAGTTTTGGCAATGTTGTTGATTACTTCTTTGATAATAGGCATCAAGCTTGAGTACTTTTGAAAAAAATTATTCAATGGATGGCCTCTTTCCAAGTGAAGGCATCATGTCATTTTCAACTTGGCCCGTGAACAACGGTTGGTTGCCACATGCAAACACGACAATATCATATCCTTCTAGATTTCCACCATAGTGGTTGTTTTGTCTCATCATAATTGGTGCATGAATCATATTATAAGTGTTTTTTCTCATATTATAAGTGTCTTTTTTTGTTTTGCATAGGCAATTTGAGGTTAGGCAGGCACTTGAATCATGCCATAGTGGAGACATTTATTTTACTTAGTACATTAGAATAATATACTTTTTTTAGTTAGGAGGACCTGATTGATGGATCTCAACTCGCCCCTTAGCAATTTTGGTTTCAGTTAAAGAAAAAAGCTAGAAACTATAGTAAACAATCACTTAACAACCTTTGTAAGTCCTAAAGATTCATCATCTTAGATACTAAGACTAAACTTTTGGAGTGTCACGTGTAGGGCAGAGCCAAATTGGAGCCATAATTTTCTATTCAAAAAAGATCAGAAACTATATGCCCACCATGCGGAATAAAAAGATCAGAAAAATTTTCTATTCAAGAAAACCATATACCCATAGAGAATTGTAAAAAAAAATGATAGGCTTTACATATATAAAATTGGTAGTAAGAATATAAAGCAGGTCTTTGACTACTTTGGATTTTAGATCCATAATTCTAATGTAGTACAAGATCCACACTAAAAATTTATGGTTCATCAAACTAAAGACCTTAGTTTAAACTTATTGTCTGCACTTGAAATCCTCATTTTACTTTCTACATCAAAAAAGTCTAATATAAGATGAGAAGGGGAAGGTCTAGTCTTACATCCATGGATCCGTAACTCTTGGGGCAATGAAAAGCCCCCTAATTGCTTCTCATATAGAGAACTATGGTTTAGACGAACATTCATCATAATGCATAAGTTTATTTATTCTCAATGTGCTTGGGGTCCTTTCATTTTATTCATTATCTTATTCATGAATGGCACCAAGGGATCAAGTGAGCAATAAAATGCATCAACGAGATCAGAGAAAATATATTTTTTGAACTTTTGAAACTAACGTCACCAAAATCAGTTTTAAATAAAATTTTACACCTGGTCAATCCATAGAATCGAGATAAAGAATCATAATCGAGTGTGCATTAGTGAAAAGATGATAATTTATGCAACATTGTGAATTTAAAACAAATATATATATATATATATATATATATATATATATATATATATATATAGAGTAGCTGATGAGCAAATAATTGCAGTCTGATTCTCATGAACATCAGATCTTTTTACAAGCCCAAGAAAGGCGGGTCAATTCATCTGGTTAAGGAACTTATCAACAAGCTTCGCTTTACCTGAGGAGTACAACGGAAGAAAAGGATGACCAATTTCTTTTTCAAAAAAAAAAAAAAAAGTCCTATGAATTTTACTTTTTTTTTTTTTTGAATTAGCGAGAAATTAACAACCCACCACTAAAAAAAAGGTCTAAAAGTCGCGCAAGCCATGAAAAGTAAGGTATTTTTCCTTTAAATAATACCAGACATAGGCAAATAAAGCCCTCCCTTATTGATTTCTTTAAAATACCATGTTTCCCTTTTTGAAATGAAGGCATATTAGTCCTTATATGAAGATAGATAGGCATCTATGAAAAAGTTTTTCTTACCATTTCATCTATGACTAAATGGTTTTTTTTTTTTTTTTTTTGCTTGTTGATTTACTTAATGATATAAGATTAATCGTTTGCCAATTAAAACGTTTCCCTGTTTCAATTCCATTTAGGTGATTCACTAATTCTTCTTGGCACTCCATTGAATTTAGAAGCCAAACTTCGATAGCATTAATTCATTATACATTTGGACCGGCACACTTGTATCATTTATTCATACTATATGTCGTATATCATATGTCAGGTCTCCTTAATTTTTAGTAAAAAGTCTTTTTTATTGGGCCCCTGGTCCAACCAGCTATGCTAAAGCCGTTGAGGCAAAATAAAACATGTCGGCCTGCACAAAGGGTTGATACCTACCAAAATCAAACCAATGACTGACCATTTACCGGCCCTGATCTAGGCAAAATCATTTTCCATTTATCAAACACAAGAAAGTTACAATTTGGAATTCTTTTATATATGCCACCCCTAGAGTCAACATGATTTAAAAAAAAAAAGAAATTAAAGGTACATGATATCTATTTTCACTAGAAAAAAAATAATTGGAACCCTACATCTCAAAATTTTATACAAATGGCATTGTTATTCTCATCAAAATACCAACATTATAATCTCTAACAAAACTATGTCCCTGGTCCAAGTTATTGCGTGACATCAGAAAGGAGCATTGATGTCTTTATCTACGACCTGTCTTTGGTTTAAGGGCATCTGCCATTCTGTTTTGAAAGAACTCTTAATCTCAAGTTCAACACTCTTCAATATCATCAACATAACACATTCTAAAACTTGCACTAAAAAAAAAAAAGTGTCTGTGAGTAAGCCTCGGCAGCAATTGGTACCCGATGCCCGGTGTGATTAATTTTTTAATATTTTTGTTTAATAATAGTAATATATTTTATATTCACAATTTTTTTATTTTATATTAAAAAAATTGTTCTATTTTAATTGGGCCGAGGCTCGAGCATCGAGTATCGGCCTCGTGCTCAGGCTTGAGTTTCGGATTTTGAGCAGACTCGAGCCCGACTCTTATCAGGCCGGGCGAAGCTGGCCCGATGCCCAGGTGTACGGCTGTGTGTGAGACAAGAAAGGAAAGAGAGAGGAATGAACTATAGAGTCCTTCCTCGGTAAGAAATGGAAGGGATTGCAGCCGGCAAATGGTGATGGGATCAGTAATGAATCAACTTGCGTGTACGGCGAAACAAAAGGTCCAACATGCTCTTTCAAACATTATCCCGCTTTGATTATCGGCCACACTTTAACTTTGCTTGGAAAAGGCTGAACCATTTGGGTGCACAATCAAACTTTCCGTCTCCTTTTCCGGTGCAAAGAGAGAGAGAGAGGTAATATGCAACGTAAGCTTATGAATATGATCTTAAGAGTAATTTGATGAAGAACATGTATTTAGTCATGTTCTTACTTTAATTATATTTTTTACTAATAAAAAATGAGTGGTTCTTATAACATCTGATAGTAGAAAAACCAATAAGAACAACTTGGACTCATAAACATGTTAGAATGTTAACGTTTTGTTTACAAATGATTCTTAAACTATACACATATAAATATCCTAATGTTATTTTCTTATATATATATATATATATATATATATATATATATATATATATATATATATATATATATATATATATATATAATTTACCAAATTTTGTACTTTTGGTTTATCCTCGTTGTATCTTTTTCTATGCTATGTTCCATACACATTTTTTAAATCTATTTGTCCTCATGTTTCTTGAGAAAGTTCTTATCATTTTATAGTTTATGTCATCATGAACTAATTTCTCATAGTTTATGTCATCATGAACTGATTTCCTAATTACAACTTGAGATTGAGATTTGAAATTAAGTACACCAACTTGAATCCAGTAATGTGCGCTGTGATCATAAGCATCTACACATTTCTATTGGAGAACTGCATGAACAAAGAACTGCACAAGCTTTGCATTGGGGCATTTGGGGATGTAAATGGATCAGATTTGAATTATGTATTCAACCAAACTATGTATTCAACTAAACTGTTTTTGTAACAACCCGACCCACTCCAGGGCTTGGGCCTCGGGTTCGATGGATTCCAACCCGGCCCCTAGCAGTTTCAGCTCTAAACCTAAAAAGGCTAGGAACCATGACAATCATCTCATTAATAGCCTCCCTTTTTAAGTCCTTGAAGATCTCTCACAATCTTGGATACGAGACTAAACTTCTGCCGTTTTAAAACAAAAAAATAGATCCAATTAAGAAAGAACATCTGGTCATCTTAGGATTTAAATAAATACCCATTTGGATTTAGATTTCAATTCAGATTCAGTTTCAGTAAACATCTTATATCCAATACGTATACATTTTAAAAGTCAAAAATTTAACATATTATAATAGCGTTTTGTGGTTGTGTATCTAAAAGTCAGATTCAGAATTAAATGTTAAACAAAGATAGATTAGATTCAATTAGGATTTAAATTTAAAAGTCAAAGGACATATTTGATTCTAAATTTGAATGCAAGTATGCGAATATCTGATAAATCGAATATAATAAAGAGCAGTTTTCATTGGAATCGCAGCCGATGACATTCCTAGCAATAGTTATATGAACAAAGAAAACGTCCCCTTCAAAGACAACATAATTGCGAACGTTGAGCGATTTGTGACGATACCTTCGCCATGTGCAATCAAATCGGGCCGGCGTTGTATCGATTGGACGAAAATGCCCCCGTCCCGTTCCATTCCCACCGTCAAAAACCTTATCCCTTATCCGTCGCCAGTGGCTGGAGCGAAAAGGGACATCGTTAGTCCCGTACGTCCACCAACAACTGGATTATTTATTTGTTGTAATTATCTCGAAACCAGAAGGGTGTTTCGGTCTTTCGAAGGAGACGATACCGACATCAATCGACTAGCGTACCTTGATTTGCATTAAATACAACGGGCTTTGGCCCGATTGACGACCTAACTTATTGTTTCGGACTTAAACCTTTTTATTTTTGTCATCTTATATTTCCTACTTAAAAATTTATAAATGTCAGCAATTTTTTAAAAGTGTTACCGCAGTTTCCAATGAATATACTAACATGAAAGGTCAACTTAATCTAGATTCAGATCCGATACCAACGCTAGTTGTGTCAATTGGCTTCACCAATTCTCGGAACCAAACAACAAACCCTAATCTCTGGGGGAGGGATACAACCAAGATGTTGAAACTTCTCTCTTTTTTTCTTTTGTCCTCCGAGATCTAGGTCTGTTTCGAAACTTGGGTAATGAACAGTACGTCTGTCAACTAGAATGTCACACACCTATCATTTATAGTCTTGAGAAGTAGTGGTTGTGGAAATCTAACTCGCGACAAGACTTTCACCAGTTTATCAATTTGACAAGCTACGCTATAAGTGTTGCAGTTAAATTTGCGGTTGGATCAAGCACATATGTTCACGTACCCTTTATGAACCTGCCCCAGAAATGGAACAGGTTTATTGTCTAGTGTTCCATGAAACTACTCAATTGTTAAGGTAGGTTCTCGTACAGTTCCACTAACCAAATCACCCCTTCATAATCCAATTAAAATCTAGGCGGTACATGTCCAGTCAAATCTAGTATTAATCTAACCAGGATTTTGTTAATATCATTTGACATAAAATTCAAGTGAAGTGCTTGTTAAGTAAAATTTAAGAGTTCCAAACTTAGTAATTAAGACTATATTAGACTCCGGATGGACCCGGTTTACAACCTCAATTGACACCTCCATGTTGGATCCAGATCTGGCCAGCCAATTTAGCAGTTGTATGGTAAATTGGTTTGTTCAGTTGCTGGTAGGACGGACCCTGGGGCGCTGCAAACTGCCTCTGATAGGCTGGCCCGTATCAGTTGCCTTCCTAACTCTATTCAAAGTACACCTCTTTAACTTTTAGTCTAAACTCCAATCCAACCAGTTCAAGGATCCAAAATTTTGATCTGTTATATTGCCGTTCTGATGAAATAGGGATGGCAATAGATTTTCAGTGACATAAGTTGCTAATAATATGATATCCGACTAATCAGACAGATTTGATTATGGATTATTAAGCAAATCTTAATTTTCTTGTCATTTCGTTGCGAATGAAATATGGTCCATTTTTACCTCAATGGGTATAGCATAGCCGGTCAAGCAGGCAGACACATAAAAGGTGGGTCATCTCTTCTATTATCTTAGATGCTATTTTCTTAAATAGTAAAAAAATAGGATCGTAACACTCTAGTTGATAGGTGCATTGTACCCTACCTATGTCTCGATGCAGCCCATGACCCTGAGGCAGGAAAAATGAAGGGTCTACGGATCATCTTCGAGTGATGGATTGTTAGCCTCCGGATGACCTAAATAATATGAGCAATTCTTTATGTTTTGGTGATAAAAGGAACGTGACATTTTGTTTTGGAAGTATTCAGTAATGCAAAATAAACGTCCAACTTAATTAGATATGGATTTAATTCAGGCCTTTGAAAGCCTTTCTAATCAAATGTCTATGTATATGCAGACAGGTGCACCTCCCACATACGAATCTGACTCCTTTAAGCGGTAGTGTGTTAGTCCGTGTACTTACACTTACTATATCTGGGCACTGAAATCGCAGGAAGTTTTGTCCCGCGACCACCTCTCCTGCTTTTTCTGTCGTACCTCCGAAAGTGCGGCAGAAAATCCGACAGCAACAGAAGAAAATTGGGTAGAATATTGGTGGAGGGTGTTCCAAGAAAAGTTTCCACGCAGGATTTTGAACACGGATAAGAAGTACTGTTACCAAAATCTCGAGATTAAACATGAAGTGGACTAAAAAATTTAAATATCACATAGTTTATGTGTTTTAAAAACGTTGGCAATTTGTGAGAGGTGAAACTGAGCCCACCTTTCCCTTTTGGAGTTGAGGGTTGCTTCGGGACCTCAACGGATCTAGCGTCATGCATGCTATCGTTCGCAGTTTAAAAAAATAATACACACGGAAATCAAAATAACTACCAAGCTCTCACCAGCCTGCAGTTCGATCAGCTATTTTGGGCTCTTCAATGTATTTTGTATGCTTGAGTGACAAGATCAAAAGGACTTTTTATGTAAAAAACCAAAAAGGTTGGCAGGGGAAGGGGTTTTTTTTTACACCCTTTTGAAAATGTTGTTTCTTTAAAATAGAGTCTTGCATGAATTCAATTTCAACCATCACCGAAACACATCCTGAAGAAGTGTTTGGATGATTGAACAGTTTGTGAGTGACAATGAATCTACCCTAAAAATTGTATCAAATTCGTGGAGTATTCGAACTTAGTGTTATATGAACCTGCATTGATTTTTGGGATAGATTCATTGAACACTCATAAACTTTACTTTGTTCAAGCACCCGGTAAAGGTCTTTTGGTGTTTTTGGTAAACTTGAACACCTTTTAGACACAAAACTATATTTTGTCTCTACAAATGGAATTAAAGGGTATCCACAAAGTGAGTGGCGGAGCCAAGATTTTTCATTTGTGGGACACTTGTATTGATGACATAACTTTGACGTAGGCATTGCATAAAATTTGAGAGTCATAACAACTTGAAATTGACACAATATAATGAAAGTTTTTATGGACTGGAATGGGCAATGGCCCACCCCAGTCAACAAGTAGCTCCGCTACTGCACCAAGCAGGCCATTACCCAAAATACTTTAAAAATATATGTTGTCTTTAGGGGGCACCCTCGAAAAATGAGATTTTGCAAAAGCCAGGTCTTCACAAAACCTGTTTTTCAACTGATTTTTGAACCCTATCTTGGGTTCTTCGATGACAACTCGCAGCACAATGACAACGGTTTATATGAACAACTTGGAAAGGCCATGTTATTCAAGCGTACTTAAATCGACGTTTCTATAAAATTGAATTTTTCACAAACCCAATTTCGACTATCGCCCAAGCACGCCTTAAAGCACGTCCTTAATTTTAATTTTTCATTTAAAGTTGGGATCTGATAATCTTTTGTTTAACTACACTGACGACAGCACCCGGATAAAGCCTTCTAACTTAGTTCAATTTAGGTAGAGTCTAAATGAATACATCTCTGAGGAGGTTGGCACAGTGGGTGCAGTGGAAGTTGGTAGGCAGTTAGTTCCTGTTTCGAATTCTCGTAATGTCAACATCATGTTCATGTGAAATGAAGGTACCAAGATACAAAATAAAGCATAGCAAGGGCGTCTTACCTAAAACACTAAAAGCAAATCTATACCTTAGAGAACATACCTTAGAGAACAAGGGAAATGCGAAGTTTTTGACCTTCTTCTTGGGCCTCATTTATTTTAAATTTTCCTTATAAAGGTCATGGGCGTCCTTCAAAATCTTTAGAGGCATAATAATACTTAAGATATGCTATAGTGCTTAAGTTAGCATTATTGTATAGCTTAAGCCAACATATTATATCGATCAATTCATATTATACAGATGATGGGTCGTTGTCTGTTTAAATCATTGAAATGAGATCCACATGTATGAGTTCTCATCGATGCAAAAAATATGTGGCTTTGAAATAAGATATGATTTAGATGTCGGCTTGAAAGAATAATATATGGTTTTCCTTGTTGAAGGGTTCCCATCATTAAAAAGAAGGGCTCATGCGTTAATTTACAATGAGCCCCATAGATAAGCACCGTGTGGTGCAAACGAAGCACCAAAGAAATGAGAATGTACACTCTTAGTAGGCATATTTACTCCGGAATGCAGTGGTTTTGGTTGGGTAAGCAGTCAGTCGCTGGTTCAAACCTGAGAGGCGTCCATAGTCGATACAAGCAAGGACTAGGTAGGGAGCAAGGAATGGCCATATGTTGTTACATGAATACAAAAAATGTATGTGAAAATAGTTAAAGGGGAAAAGAGGGAAAAAAAAAAGAGCTAAAAAGTATAAACTAATTGCAAAGTTGGGCTGAACATATAAAAAGTCAAAAAAAGAGAAAAAAAAGTAGAATTAGTGTACAAGCATGCTATGGTATAAAATCTCATAATAATAAAAAAATAATAGATATCGTGGAATGTAAGAGAAAATTAAAAATGGTAGGTGACAGAGCACAAAAAATTTATGCCACTTATAACAACTATTGTGCTTGAGATTACTAGGTTTTTTAAGCGCTTCAAGGAATGTACGACGAGTGAGCCGAGCTCGAGCTTAGCTGACGCTCAACTTGAGTCAAGCTTAATTTGGGTGAACAAGAGAGTCAATGTCACTGCTTGAAGCGAAGCCCGAAGGCCCCCCATTCCTCCTGTCTTCGAGATTCTGAGTTGCGTCGGTGTCAATGATAGAACAAGACACCTTTCAACTTGGATGTCGCGCCCTACCGCCTTAAGACACATGAACATAACGCCCACATGAATCAAATTAGAAACATGTCTTATACAAGCTTCTAACCCAACCAGCTACGTTATATCCTTTGAAACTGAGTCAAGTTTAATTAAAATGAGCTTGTGTAACTCAAAAACTCAATCTCGACTCGTTCGTAACTCAAGGTTGAATTCGCCTCGTTTATTAAGAGAGTTGGTTCGAGTCGAGCTCACAAAGGCAAGTCCTAATCTAGGCGCACTTGGAGGGAAGAACTTTCTTGGTGTCTATCGCTACTCGCTAGTCCAGCTCAGGTTGGATTTCAAACATGGCACGCAAGGTTCGGACAGGTGGATGCAGCACATTTATTACATAATCGGCAGCTTGCAGACCATTTATGTCTCCGACGCTTCCAGACACCTAAATCATTCTTCAACGTGTTTATGACTTAATTCAAGTGTTTGAGTGTCAACATTATTGCTTACTTCTTGTGGATCATGCTTTTTCTGGAAAAGAAAAAATCTATAGAACTTTTTAAGTTTAATAGTCATGCCTTGAAGTATAAGTATCATCTAATTCTTGCCTATCATAGTCAGGATGAAAACCGTTACTTTATCAAACAATATGTGATATATGATAAAATAAATTGTATGATATGTCATATGGGTATGAGTATGCACATCAGTTCCAAACATTTTAAACAATATGTATGTGTATATATATAACAATAATAATTGAATGTTCATATATTCATTGTTTGGATTCATAAACTATAAATTATTCAATAAATATTAGATTATACTAAATAATATAAAAATATGAGTATCATACATGCTCATAAACGTTGGCGACTTTGCAATAAAGCTTTGTTGCAATAAAATTTGTCGTCATTTTGGTTAAATCTGATATTGATTGAGAGTTCGGACAATCGAGCGTGAGAGAGACGACCGCGAAAAAAGCATCGGCCCTTTCACAACATAATGACGTGACCGAATGCTTGATTCCAGGCCTTCATCATGGCACCTTTCATGTTTCTCCTTTATCCCTCAGATTACCCATTTTTAACTTCGGCTCTATTAAGCCATGGATTTCCTGAAACACCAAGCACGTATTAGATTTGGTAGATTCGAGGACCATCGTTCTCATAGAAAGGAAAAACTTGATATAGTTTAATTAGATCAAAGCAAGTTCCCCTAAGAAATTGGAACTATGGCAGACTAGAATCGTTTGTTTAAAAGCCTTTTACTCGATTGCAGGTGAAAGAGAAGCCTTACCAACTTCTGCGCCAACAATGGCTGCTCTAAAAGACAGGAATTAGTTCAAAACCCTGGCTTGCTTATCTGAATTTATTGTTATTCACCTGCAATAAAATAATAATCGGTTTTGCCCAAGAAAGGCATTTGACAAATTTGGATGTGGCAGCAAAACTGGACGACTTTCTCTCTCTAGATCTCTCTCTCTCTCTCCCCTGTCATGACGGATGACAACGCCGTAAATCATCAGGATTTCGTCAACAAGAAGAAGATTGTTATTGTTAGATCACCACACCTCCTCCCTCCCCCACCGTATTAAAGCAAAATCGAGGGGCAATTTTGTTGGGTCTCTCTCTATATATAAACACTACCCCCGTTACCCCGTTCCCCAGAACGGGGCTTTTTTTTTTTCTTCTTTTCTTTTCTGGTTTCTTTCTTTTGGGTTGCCTTTTTGTTCTCTGCTTCTCCCTCTAGATATATAGGGGGAGTGAGAGGGATGGCGAAGGAATCGACGGCGAGGAAATGCTCGCACTGCGGGAACAACGGCCATAACTCCAGGACGTGCAGCGGCATGGGTGGTTGCGAGAAGGGAGGAGGTGGGGATGGTGAAGGGTTGATGCTGTTTGGCGTGAGAATTGGTGGTGGTGGTGGTGGTGGGGAGGGGGAGATGATGAGGAAGTGCAAGAGCATGGTGAACTTGGCGTCGTGCGCCGAGCACAGTTCGGGGGATCAGGGGTATCTCTCCGACGGGCTTGTTCATTCTTCTTCGAATAGAAGGAATGAGAGAAAGAGAGGTTTGCAGCCTTTTTTTCTTTAACATTGTTTGTTTCTCTATCTTGTGACTTTTTCTTTGACGATCCAGTGGCTGTTTTTGTGGTTGTATGTTGGAAAATGCTCCATCGATTTTGATTTAGAAAATGGAGCATGTGACAATAATGGCGATGATCTTTATGGTTCATTAGTTTCTCAGATCATGAGTGCATTGTGAATTCACTTGCGGTGCTTGTTAGGTAATTGTTAATTGTTATCGATTTTGTTATGTAGATTATAATAGATTATAACACGGTTGGTGTTGGGTCTATTGGGTTATTTATCTTTATTCCGGCATTTCTTTATGCGACGATTTTGGTATTTCTTTACGCGTTTGGTCTGTGTTGCAAGAGCAAATCAGAGACTAATATCCTTACGAATTGGTGATAAGAAATTGATTCCTATGCCATAATTGTTATGATAATTGAGGAATTATTTCCTTTTTCATTTTAGGAATTTCTGGGTAAAGATCCGATCCTTTTTCTCCACACTGAAATAGGTTTTGTTTTCCTCGTTGGTTTCGTTGTTGTTCGAAACTCTGAATCCAGAAATTTTCAACCACCATGTTGCATATCTTGTTTGTTTCTTCTTGGGACTTAGAGTAATGTTAGATAGGACTGTGAAAGTTTAATTGTCTGATTGAATTCATTGGCAGCGGATTCCAGGTTATTTACTTTGTCTTTCAAATCCTGTGGATAAATTCTGTTGAGTCTACCATTCAAATGGGCGGTTTTTTTTTTTTTAACTAGTAAGAAGGCAATACCCTTTAAATTGTTGATCAGGACTCATACTGTCGTTCTATGCTTTAAGGAAGAATTTATGCTGGATTCAATGCATAGGGACTTGGTTCGGAACCTCTTTTTTTCCTAAGAAAAAAGAAATTCCGGTAATCCTTTTGGATTTAAAATCACTTTTAGGAACAAAACAGCAGCTTGATTGGCTTATCATGTGCAATCCGCTAGCTTTGGTTTTTTTTCTTGAGACAACAGACCTCTATCTTGTTAATGCTCATGTTGTTTTGACTTGAAAATTTTCTCTCCTCTTAGGTGTCCCATGGACAGAAGAGGAGCACAGAACCTTTCTGGCTGGCCTAGAGAAGCTTGGGAAAGGAGATTGGAGAGGAATTTCAAGGAATTTTGTCACTACTAGAACTCCAACGCAGGTTGCTAGTCATGCTCAAAAGTATTTCCTGAGGCAGGCTAGCTGCAAGAAGAAGAAACGCAGATCCAGCCTTTTTGACCTAGTGACAAGTGAGGTTGTAATTCTTTGCCCTTCTATCTTTATTTTGATTATAACCATTGCAACGAAATCATTGAATGCTTTACCTAAACCATGCTACTATTGGTGTCAAAACTATAATTACTGTGATATTCAGGAAATGTGACAGTATATAAGGCAGCTTTCTTTCCTCCTTCTTGACTCCTCATCAAGTCTTCTATCTCAGTTTTGAATAATCTGGTTTTTATCTATCAATTTTCCAGAGGTCTTTGTCTGATTATGGCCTCTTATGTTTTGTCTTGGATATTCCTTTTCCTTTGCAAGAGAGTTTCCTTTGGTTAACTTGTCCATGTATGACCATTTCTACCGGCAACCCTTAATTCATATTTATGTTGTTCATCTCACAGGGTGGAACTTCAATTGGCAATAACAACAAAGCAGCAGATGCAGGCTCAGATGCTTTCTCAGCATCACCTTTGGGTGTGAGTTGTGATGTTTCTGGTCACAATTATACAAAGTTAACGGTAAAACATCTATGACGTTTCTGAATACCTTTTCTTAATGCATATATGCATCATTTTCGAGTGAAATTCATAAATAGGAGTCATTTCTGTTCTAACATGTTGAAACTCCACAAGGGATTCCCTTAAGAATCTGACTTGGAAATCCTTACTGAGCCATAAAAATATTCCACTGGATGAGATAAACAAATGCTTTTGCCTTTTGCCACCACTCTGTCTGATTTGGGCATTGAACCGTTGATGGTTGAACGAAACCTGTGTTTCCAATTATTAAAGTGCATATTTTTTTAACATCTTTTAGCCCTCCGACGTTCTGGGAAGGAAATGACATTAACCTAGACCAATTGCTCCTTCAGTTGTGTAATCAATCCTTAGTTCTTCGCTACACATCGTATAGTATGATATTTTAGATTTCCTTGTGAAGCATATGCAACTGTTGGGCAAATTCATCTTGTGCTTACTAGGTGGCTTTTTCTTATTTGATGCTCTCACAGGGAGGATCATCCTCTGGATCTGAAGCTTCATTGCCAGCCTTATCGCTGGCCTCAATCAGCGAGTGTTGTGAATCTTCCAACCAAATAAGTCCCGTTTTACAGAAGCCCCATGGCCAAGCAGCTGATTTCACCTCCATTTTTCTTCAACCTTCTCTAAGCTTACTCGCACCGCCCTGCCCAGAAACGGAGACAATCTGTCCACCTGCTCCCAACCATCTGGCTGCCACTCCTTCCAGCCCATCACCTGCAGACACATCCGATTTGGAGCTCAGAATCGCACCTCCACAACCACTCGATTCTGACAAGTTCTCTTCATCCAGCAGTAACTTATTTGATGCCATAAGAGTTGTATAATCCTTGCAAGGATTAGCGCTGTTAAATAGGCAGATGGGCCTTGTTTCTCCTTTTACTACAACATGAACTTGTATAAAGAGAACGGATAATAGGTTGGTGTAAGAAAAAGGGGTTCTGGCTATGGAGGCTGTGCAGTCTCCCCTGTGCGCTGTGTGATACAGAAGATCTGTCACTGCTACTGTATTTGGAGGTGTCGGGGACGGCAAATAAAGAGATGGGGAGTCCGTGTCTTGACAAATCTGGCCTGTTTTGTTGGCTTCATTACCTTCCCTTAAATCTAAAGTCGTTTTCTCCAAAAAGTGCAGCTACAGATTGTATGGTTCACATCCATCTATGTTTCCTTCGAGTTGTGGCTGTTGGCCTCGATGCGTTTCTCAGGGTCCCCACATGCTGCTGACAAATTTGGCATGATTCACCAAATTGGTGGTCCAGTGAATGGAATTTCTACGGCTCTCTGTTGCTTGCCCTGCTGTGAAAACAGATCCCATCTTTGGCCTAGTTGTTTGGTTCATAAATTTGTGTATTGAATAACACGACGTGACATAAGCCCAGCCAATGAAATTGGTCCTGACAAACGAGGATAACCTTAGATAAACTAGTGGACGGTGTTGGATTTGATTGTCGGGAACGCATCTTGAAACAATGTCTGTGTTGGGATCGGACTTTGACCTGAGTAAGCAAGCCTTTTCGTAAGCTTTCAATTTCGATCTGAAAAGCCGTTTGTTTTCCTAATAATTTAATGTTTCCAACTAGATCTAATCGGGTCCGGTTGCACTTTTGTCTGTGTAATTGTACTCCTTTTAGGATTTGAACCTGTATCTCTGGATCTGTTTTCGATTTGTTTTTGTTTAAATTTTGGATTCTGATTTTGTATCTACTGAGGTTATAGTCTGGACAACTCGTTTCGTGTGACTCAAGAAGATAAATATTATATATCCTCTGTTGGATCATCTCTATAGGGATCCCTTCCTCTCCATGCACAATTGCACGCCTCCCTGGCCTTTCTCCTCTAGAACCCACTCTTGAGTAATTCTTCAATCAAATTGAACAATGTAGATTATTTCGGTGCGATCCATTCCATTTGGAATTAATGCCCATATCACATAATTGTTCATCTGTTCTGGAAACTGGGGGCTGGGATTAGCCACGATGGTCAAGCATGTAGTCATGGGCATCAACTCGTTGCGAAAAGCCAAAACAACATATATCTCAAAATCTGCCACAGAAAGTGTCCCACAAGAGGATTGACAAAATCTCTTATCTTGGAATTCCATTGAAGTATTGGGCATGTAGTCAGGTTGCAATCCTTTTGATTTCAAGACTTGCTCGAAAAAATTGGAGTAGATTCAATGCTGCCTTAATTTATTAAGTAGATTCATGGAACAGTATGTAGTCGTTCCAATAACCAAACAAACCCTCAAGAAAATTGAAACGACACAGAAAAGATTATAGACTTCTATTCAGAAGGAATTAACTCATCATTACAGGAAAATAACAAAAAAGAAAAACTGCAGATGTTCTAATCTGGACGGCGGTGCAGTTCAGATGATTTTCATCAACAACCAAATATAGTTGGCATCTTTTTCTGCCGACTGCCAGCTTGTAAGCAGTCATCTACAACTGCCAAGGAAAAAACTTGAGGCGGTACGAACAAAGTTGAAGAGGAGATTTCAAGATTGTGGCATCATACAGAAGTGACAAAGATTGTAGTTGGACACGAAAGATGAGGAAAGGAGCAATTTTCCGAAAAATGCATAAAGATAGCAAGTTTGTCCGTTTTGGATTTCAAATTGTTGTTGGACATCTGCAAGAGCTTTCCCTGAATGGGTAATGGCGCTTCAGCCCACATGTAAAAGGCAGAAAGAGAAAGCCACATACAAGCTTGAAAGCGGTGTCCTGGTTATCAGCCATTATAAGAAAAGCTGCTTACTAGTTATTATAATTTAACTGAAAGGGTGATCAAGTAACAGCTGATCGTCATGCTTCTGACGTATTAGAGAGAGGAAGAGAAAGAAGGCGAATGAACCAAGAGATGGGTGGCTGTCTGTACATGCTTTCTTCTTTCTTCTCTCTTTTTGACAGTTTTTTGCCATGGGGACGACGCTTTCTTGGAGGAAATCGCGTTGGAGAAGCACTCACGCTGCCTTTTCTGTTTGCTGTTTTCTTTTTTACTACATTATGTCGCAGTGAACTTTTTTAGGAGGAGAAAGAAGCCAAAATCTTTTTGGCCCTTGGAGGTAAGCACATCTATTCTCACCATTCCTCTGATCTTTCTAGCGGCGGAACTTTTTTTTTTTTTAACACAAATGAAAATTGGGATCTGAACCAGGTCGATAGAGGCAGAGCGAATACCCTAGTCCGAGTCAAGCCGTTTACCTGCAGCCACTGCCCAATACTTGATGGAGTCATGACTCCTTGAAAACAAAGATGGTCTGCGTTCATGCCCTTTCCAGGTGTCCACCATGGCCTTTATGCAGCAGTAGCCGTCCCCAAGATCTGACATCCTTTCACCAAATCTTTGGTGGGTCTGAGTTGCAGTCCACCGCTGCTTCGCCTTCTCGCGTCACTGTAACCTTCACGGTTTCATCGGCCGGTGGATGTCCCACCATGTGAACTTTACAAGAGCGGAATGACTAGACAGTTAGATAGATCCATAAAGGCAGCACGTAGAGCCACGGAAACAAAAGATTTTCACCTTGAAAGCGTCACTCTAGATCTTCTTCTTCTCTAGGTCTTCTTCTTCTTCTGGATCTAAGTCAATCATTAAAAAGACTCTGAAATGCTAGCAGGATGCTGTGTCTTTTGCTCTTGGGTAGGCCAACAACCCATGCCAGATTCACCCATCTATCAACATTGTTGATCAGATGAAATCTCAGTAGTGGGCAGCTTTTTATGATTTGGGTCAATGTTTTAGTCAACGTTTGCTACTGTTTTGATGTATCATGAGCCTACATGGACCAATGTCGAATCGACGCCGCGATATTAGGCTGATGTTGAATTGACTATTTTCTTTGGGTGCATTTGGATGACACTCTAAAACGGTGTTTCGAAAAAGAAAAGCGGTGTTTAATTTGCTTAAAAAAAAACTGTTTTAAGCGCGTTTGGATGATGCGCGTAATTGAATTTGTAGGAAACTAAGTTTAGACAAAATGGTGTTTTCAGAATGAGAATGACGTGGCTCCCGTATGTTTTTCATAGAAAAAGCCGCCTAGGCAAGGAGCAGAGCTAGAAATCATGAGGTAGATCGAATTAAAGTTTCTAAATTTTGACTAGGGTCGAAATATCATTTTTCAAAATTTTTATATAAAACAAATGAAAATTCTTAAATTTTACACTAAATTAAAAACAAAAATTGAAGGGGGGCCAGTGCCCATGCGGACTCTACCTTGGCTCTACCCCTGCGCTTAGGTTGTGTAACCTAAACACACAAATTTAGAAAAGCGGTGTTTAATTTGCTTTCAAAAAAACTGTTTTAAGTGTGTTTGGATGATACTCGTAATTGGATTTGTAGGAAACTAAGTTTAGACAAAATGGTGTTTTCAGAATGAGAATGACCTGGCTCCCGTAGGTTTTCATATAAAAAGCCGCCTAGGCAAGGGGCAGAGCTAAAAATTATTCATGAGGCAGACCAAATTAAAGTTTCTAAATTTTGACTAGGGCTGAAATATCATTTTTAAAATTTTTATATAAAACAAGTGAACTTTCTTAAATTTTACACTTAAATAAAAAAAAAAATTTTGAAGGGGGGCCAGTGCCCATGCAGACTCTACCTTGGCTCTCCCCCTGCGCTTAGGTTGTGTTACCTAAACACACAAATTTAAAAACTGATTAGGGATATTAAAAATGCTCAAAAAGATTACTATTTTCAAACAAATACATTAAGATGAACTTATATTTAGTGTCGGTTTTCAGAAACTTTTTTCCAAAAATTTCGTCTCACCTCAAAGGGGTGGAAAGAAATTTTCGAAACAAAAAAAAAAAAAACCATCGACTTCTTCTTTTTAAACGATTCTCTTTTTCATTTTCATTCCTATCAAACTGATAAATTTATTTCATGAAACAAAACCCAAGTAAAGTAAACACAAAGGGGTTTTGGAAATCAAGATTTTGATTCCATTTTCTCAATTCCTGAAATAAGTTTTTCTGAAAACTTTTTCAATTCCATATTTCCATTGCGTCAAATGGCCCCTGATCAAGGTGAATTGTGGTTACACTTGTTGTATTTGATGGTAATTGGATTTTTAAAATTATAAGAATAAATATAACTTTTTTGCTGCCCGAGGGGCACAACCTAGCTGATTGGTCTGGCAGGCTGGTGCGAGTCGGGTTGCCAATTCGTTTGTAATTGAGTGTTGAGCTCTAAGTTAATGAGGTGGGGTGCGGTAATGAGTTGAAGGTACACTAGCACACTCTAGACTTCGACGCAGTCCTAAAAGAAAATGTGACCAAGGAAGGTTCTTTACCCTAATTAGAGGCTGTAGTGGAGCTCGGCGTGGACAGTCACAGGATCCGGTTATTTTCAATACTGAGTTAGAACCAGTTATATGGGGTGCCCCCTTGAAGGGCTCCTGCGTTGCTTATGACAGTGAAACGACTAGATCTGTTATACCTTGGTGCCGTAATCTAAAGCATGTAAACTGTCTAATGGGAAGATTTTTCTTGTAAGTATGTAATGAATTACTGGACATGCATCATTCCAATGAGGTTATTGGTGAAGAGGTAGCTGCAAAATTAGATGGAGGTTTATTTTTATACATGTCTGAAAGCTCTACATGACTGCTTTGGTGATGGAGCCAATGGAGATGATCCACGAGTTCGTATGTGTGATACTATAAGGTAAAATTATTTATTTATGTCTCAATAACTTAGTTCAGTTAGAAGTTTGTGCCCCACTCATCAAAGTTTATGGCTCCCCAACTGGAAGAACAACCAAATATCTTACTGTTTTCACCTGTTTTCTGTTATGAAACGTTGAAGGAAAGACATAGTTGATAGAGGATAAACATCTCTACAGAGGCAGCTACTGAGCACTGAAGTTTTATTTGATCAAAGCACTTGGCATGCAGGTAATAGACAAGCAACCATTTTCAGCATGCTCAATTGGTCTGAGAAATTCATAGGAGGTGAAGCTCTTGGGATGTGCGATCTGTCCCTTCTTACACCAAGCTGTCATCTGATAATTGTAATGCAAGATTATGATATAACATGACAATTGTAATGAATTATTAAATTTGTAATACAAGATTGTGGTATGGTTTCTATCTGTTCATTGCGATATCTTTGCCTATCAGTTCTTCAATGTCCCATATATAGGGCACTTTTATTAAATGTTAAGAAATACTTTATGCAACAGGCTTGGAGAACAGGTTTCTAGAGAAGCAAAGCTACGCCTAGTTCTAAAGTGGTTCATTATCTGGTATGCGAAGATTGTTTCCTCACATTAGACAGGTTGAAGAGGTTAGACTCTAGATCTCCTTGCTAACCAGCATTGTTACCATTGTGGGGAACTGTGGGAGAAACTACCATTTACCTCTTTCCACAGTGCAACTTCTCCAAGGATGTGTACATCTGACAGAATTTCTGCCTGCGGATTCCCTTAAGCTCTCCTTCCCAAGTAGCGGTTTAATGCATTCAAAAGGGAATGGATGACGGATGACAGATCTCAACGATGTGTTAGGAACAAGGTCCTCCCTCTGTCTTTCACAACACCAAGAGAAGAAACCAAAAAAGAGGAAGAAGAAGAAAGACCAAGGAATCTATGCGGCTTGGAGACAAAGTTCTCCTACGTTCATTGCCGGAGCACAGTTGCACCGTGGTCGTAAGTTTTTACTTGCAAAGCTGCTCTGTAATCTCATCTGGGAAGACCTCGAGGGTTCTGACTCTGTAAATGGAAAGAAACTTATATATGCCTCGACTCTCGGTCCATTGGTAGTGATTTCCCGATAGTTGGCGATGCACATGGAAATGCTATGTAGGCTTTTGTTTATGGATTTATTTTGTTGGCAAATCCTTCCTAATTCATATATTTGTCAAAAAAAATTCTTTTGTAATTCTTTACACAAGGACTCACAAATAATTCAGCAGGTTCTTTAGTTGCACATGATATCTCTGGAGGTCGACGCATGAGTGCAAAATAAAGATAGAAGTGCAGCAGCTAATGCTCCTCAAGCAAGTCCAGACTCTGTGTTTGGATCATGTTATCGAGGATGAACGGGGACATGTAACTAATCACTAGATAACGTTTTACCAATGTCCACCTTCGCTGGACACGAGAAAATAAAGTGGTTTCTGAGATCTAATCCGAAATTCAATTCGATAAAGAATCATTCAATCCAGATTACCTACACAAAGGTTTTGATTTTGACAATTTGAAATGCACCAACTTATCGGTTTTCTTGTTAATATATACATGTGAGATTGGTTAGACCAGAGATAAACACCAGACCCTTTAATTTTTTGCTAGAATGACAGTTTAAACAAAGTAACACATCTGAATATGTTTATAAAAAGTAATTTGATGTAAAACATGCTTTAGTTCTAGTAGATTTTACAAAGAAACAAGGATTTGATGTTATATGAGCCTCAATTTTATATATTATCAAAATACTATTAAGTACAAAAATAATTAACACAATGAATGTTTTCCAACAACTTATTATTGAGATTATAGGCTAGATTACAAACAGTTTGATAAAAAATATTATAGGACAAGAATGGTTTCTTGCACTTCCAACAACCATATGTAATGCATTTGACGACGAATCTTAATATTTAGCCGTCAAGCAGAGCAGGCGGCTGATTTCAACCGGATAAGATTTTAGTTTGGCGGGCAATCTACTCCTGTTTGTATCGGTCTCAACACGATACGGATCCCCTCTAAACCCCAGAGTATTTCCCCGCTAGGAGCGAGCCGATAAGCCTTCACTCCTTTCCCTCCAACGCCATCCCGCTCTCCCGCTATTGGCCATCCTTGGAGGAGGACGATGGCCATCCTCTTCCTCCCCAAGGGCCTATGCTCCCTAAGGCCTCGCACTCCTCGGTTCTCCTTCCTCCGGTCGACGTCGGCCACGACCGACGTCCCGTTCATCCTCTTCCCTTCCCACTGCTTGCGCCCGTCCTTCTTCCATTCCACCAGGGGCGTCAGCGTCTCCGTTGCGCGGACAATCTCTTCCGACTCTTCCCTGTCATCGCCATCTTCGCAGAAGGATGATAATTCGAAATCGCCGGCATTCACGGCTCCTACATTTCAACAGGCGATACAACGCTTGCAGGTGAGGGAGTTGGATGCCTGTCCAATTTTGTCGTATCTTTTGTTCTATATCGTGCCTAGGGTCTGTTCATGTCGACAGGTTGGTTTATGCGGGTTTTTGATCGTTATCGATATTGAAGATATCGTTTATTCTGTTTCTGCTGTTTCTTGTTCGAATTAGGACTATTGGGCGTCGGTTGGGTGCGCTATCATGCAATGCAGCAACACCGAGGTCGTTACCTTTTCGAGAATCTGCGGAGTTTTATTGTATTTTTTATTGTTCTTGGCGCTGGCTTCTTGCTTGTTCTGAAATGTAGAGTTTCGACCAGGTGGGAGCTGGAACAATGAATCCGTTGACGTTTCTGAGGGTTCTTGGACCAGAACCATGGAATGTTGCGTAAGTTTGGATCCTGAAATCCTTCTCTGTTGCTTATCTCCACGAAACAGTGGTATGTTTGTTGGCGATGTTCATTATGGGTTTGTTATAAAAAGCGATTCGCGTGGTTTGTGTGTTTGAAACCATTATTGGCTATTTGAATTTCCCTTAGCAGTTAGCAATGCTCTTCTTTTACAAGTATTAAGGGGTCTTGTCATGAAACTTCAAAGGTTTCTCTACTGAATTCTGCGGGCGGGTGCCACGGACTGTCAACGATCCACAATCTTCTTATAACTTGGACATGCCCTGAGTTCGGCCTTAGGTTGCATTAAGGACATATTATCGTTGTTTCTAGATAGTCCACATTTTCTAGTAATGGTGCATAATAACAACATACGCAAAAATCTTTTACTTGATTAATCTGCACAAATATATGCTATAGGATGCGGACATTGAAACTAGACGGCATAAATTTTATAGTAACAGATATTGCTGGTGTTTTGAAAATATCGGATCAACAGACCTGTTTACGGTTCAATTCTATGCAAGGTATGGTATCAGGGATTTTTTAAAACAAATTTATAAAAATGTTTTTACATTCTTTATCAGGATAACATCACGACATTTCAATGCCTTTTAAAATTCTTTATGCTTCTTTTCTATGAATATTAAATGTTTTCGGCTCCTTTTTCTTTTTCACTAGTTTCTTTTGGTGTGGTGTACGAAAGTGTCGTTTACTATGTGATGTACTAATTTCCTGACACTGATCATTCTCTGTTTACATGTTTTCAACATTTTAAATTGTTGAGATATTCTTTAGATTTTCAAAAACCTATCTTATCAGGTATTTATCCTGTAGCCGAGGCCTATTATGGGCACAAATAGATGAGCACATGCATATCTGGCATATTTAATTAGTACAAATATGATTACCATTTCTGTTCACATACCTTGTTACATATTGGGCTCTGTGTTCTCAAATGCTGCTACGTGAAAGAGCTCACAAGATTTTTATTGCCTCTTTTATATTACTATAATGCCTTAACTGAACTATAAACTGTGATCGTTGAGTTTGTCCTGTGCTAAGCATCTAGGATATCCCAATTAATCTATAGTATATATTTTTTCTGCATAATTGGATTTTAAACGTTCTAGTATAGGTTTCATTCTTTTATGGTTGTTTTATTTTTATTGTTATGTTCATTTTTATCTTCATCTGAAGGATCTTTGGCATCATCCTTCTGCATAAGCTTAGAAGGATATTAACAGGATTATATTTGCAGGTATGTCGAACCTAGCATAAGGCCGGATGATAGCCGTTATGGGGATAATCCAAATAGGCTTCAACGCCACACTCAATTTCAGGTTTATCTGTGATGTTGGCTTTTGCACTTCTGGTCCGTTCACCAGTACATACTTTTAGGTTTTAACACGTAATTTATCTGTTGCCATACTTACATTTAAAAGTGTCACTGTGTATGTCTGCGTGTGGGTGGGGTTTTTATTTTTCTGGTGCTTTGGGAGGATTGCAGGTTATATTAAAGCCAGACCCAGGAAATTCTCAGGAACTTTATATTAGGAGCCTCTCAGCACTTGGTGAGTGTGAAAGCATGTGTGCATGCTTTTCTACAAGGAAAGCCTTCATCATTGACCAATTCCACAATGTTTTAACATCTCTTTTGGTTGCATAGTTACTGATTACATGTTTTGTATGATTTAGTTGGTGCTCATGCAATTACCCTGTCCACTGAAAATGCCAGAAGGCAAATATTAAGCAGAAAGTATGGTATGCTATAAACCCTGTCCACTGGAAATCCCAGAAGACAAGTATTATGAGAATTGGAATCTTTAACCAGAAGAGGAAATGAATTTGGCCGTCTGGTTGTATTCACTTTCATATAATTTCCCTTTTTCCTACTAATATACTGCTGGCTTTTGCATTACTGCCTGACAGATCAATAACAATCAATAACTCCATCTAATGCAAACTTTCTGCATTGTTTCTTAGTATGTGCTTACCTATATCTGAAACTTCTTTTGGTCATCCTTTTTCTCTTTCCTAAGTAGGTTTATGGTTTTGGTTTTCCACTACCTAACAAAGACTTGGGTAATTTAGAAAAGCATGAGATGAACATAAAAACTGTTATCACACCAGGCCTCACCTTTAGCTAAGAAGCTAGTGCATTTTCTGTCATAACTATGGACACCCAAGTATATACATTTTCATTTTCAGCAAGCTCTTATGTCCTTTTCTTTCACAGGGATTAATGTAAAAGAGCATGATATTCGCTTTGTGGAGGACAACTGGGAAAGCCCGGTAATACTTTTTCATGTGCCATAGTGATTGCCGTTACTCATTTTCTGTTAAAAACTTTTCTCTATCAGCATATGTGGTGTTGCAACCAATGTTGTAAAAGGTGTAACAGAACGCGTATCGGTAGGGCCGACCTATATGCCGTATCGTAACGTATCGCAAACTTAGCGTAGCGTATCGTGAAATTAATTTTATAATTAAAAAAAATATTAAAAAATCAGAAAAGATAGAGCATAAAAAATCCGAAAAAATAAACAAAAAAATCAGAAAAAATAAAGAAAAATGTATTCAACATAAAAAACATCATCATACATAAGGAATATTGATTTATATCAACAACACATTCAAAAATAAGAAATCAGAGATTCAAAATAACATAATAAGCATCCATCACAATTTTAAACTTGAATACTTTATAGAATCTTAGGAACCAAAAAACCCTCTTTCAGTTTCTCCAAGCTTCCCACCGTTCCCACTACAAGAAAGCTTCTTCACCGGCTAGTAGGCTCTCCCAAATCGATGAATTCTCAGTGATTTTTGATGAAAATGAGCAAAATCTCTCCCTCCCACGTCTCTTGGAGTCTTTAGAAACAAGAAGAGAGAAAGAGAGAGAGGAGTATTTAAACTTTAAAACATAACACAAAAAGGGGCTGTTGGGCCCCCTTTTTTTTGTGTTTTTCCATGTATCGTACCATACGGGTGATACACTTATGATACATGACCGAATCATGTATCGTAAGCATCGTATAGCATAGGTTTTCTAAACCTATTCGGTACGTATCGTATGATACGCATGCGTATGGTATGTGTAGAAACACAAACCACAAGAATAGAGCAAGGAACGAACACACGATGTACGTGGAAAAACCTCAGAACGAGGAAAAAAACCACGGGGAAGCTCTAACCTAGGGGCACACCGCAACCCTAGGAGAGAGAAAATACTTATTCACTTAATTCAACAATTACACATAAGTGAGAATATAAAGGAGAGAGGGGAGAAGCCGCCTAGGGTACCGAGCCGTCCTCGGTACCCGCGCCCAAGGGATCCGGTCCCAATACAACATATTTCAACACTCCCCCTCAAGCTTGGCATACATGTCAAACATGCCAAGCTTGCTAACATTTTTCTCAAATTGAGATGTACATAAAGATTTTGTCAACACATCGGCAACTTGATCTTCAGACTTCATATAGGGTAGAATCAACTCCTTTGAATCTATGCGTTCC